>JANFOE010000171.1:600000-1021490 GCA_025667525.1 Glebionis coronaria
TTTTGATAACCGAGTCACGAGCCTTACTCGACTCAAATTTAGTTCATGGGAAACGTGGTGAGGGATGGAATCATCTCGTGAGAGATGTCCTCACCAAAGTACAGCTTCAAACGCTGGCCATTCATCTTGAAACTGGGCCCATTCGGCTGAGAAAGCTCAATGGTCCCATATGGAAAGACTTTGGCGACGGTGAATGGACCAGACCAGCGGCTCTTCAACTTGCCAGAGAAGATCTTCAACCGAGAGTTAAAAAGTAAGACTTGATCACCAACGTGGAACTCTTGGTTCTTAATCCTTGCGTCATGAATGATCTTGGTCTTCTCCTTGTAGATCAGCGAGTTCTCATAAGCTTCATTCCTCAGTTAATTTAGCTCGTTGAGTTGAATCTTGCGATGATCACCGGCTTTGTTGATGTCGAAGTTAGCCCACTTCAAGGCCCAGTGCGCCGTATGTTCCAGCTCGATGGGGAGGTGGTATGCTTTCCCGTACACAAGAAAATAAGGCGTACAGCCGATCGGGGTCTTATAAGCAGTACAGAAAGCCCACAGAGCATCATCTAACTTATCGGCCCACGCGGCGCGATGCTCTCCCACAGTACGCTCCAAAATTCGCTTCAATCCATGGTTGGATATCTCGGCTTGCCCATTGGTTTGGGGATGATAGGCGGTGGAAAGACGGTGATTGAAACCATACTTAGCCATGACTCTTGCAAATTGATCATTGCAAAAATGAGTCCCGTGGTCACTGATAATAGCACGAGGAACGCCGAATCGAGAAAAGAGCTGCTTCAAAAAGTTCACAACCACCCTCGCATCGTTCGTAGGGAGAGCCTTAGCTTCAACCCATTTAGAAACATAGTTAACGGAGACGAGTATGTACTTGTTCCCTTTGGAGGATGGAAATGGCCCCATAAATTCGATGCCCCATACGTCAAAGATTTCACATTCTTGTATGAAATTTTGAGGCATCTCATCTTTATGTGTGATCTTGCCTTGGCGTTGGCAAGCATCACAATGCTTAACCATTTCGTGAGCGTCACGATAAATGGTGGTCCAATAGAATCCAGAGTCAAACACTTTCTTAGCGGTGTAGTTGGGACCAAAGTGACCACCGGTGGGTCCTTTATGGCAAGCAGCAAGGATTTGCAAAGCTGCCAGTCCATCTACACATCGACGAATGATCAGATCAGCATATTATTTGAATAGATAAGGGTCATCCCAAAAGTAAGTCTTAACATCATTCAAGAACTTCTTCTTTTGTTGGGATGTTAACCCTTTGATGAGAATACCACCCGCTAAGTAGTTTGCAATGTCCGCAAACCACGGGGTGTCCTCAAGATTGAGATTTATAGACATTATGGTCTCAAGGGGGAAAGAGTCATTGATCTCTTTGTTCGGATGATCTCCTTGATATGGATCCTCAAGTTGACTCAGATGATCCGCGGCCAGGTTTTTGGCACCCTTCTTGTCACAAATTTCAATGTTGAATTCTTGAAGGAGTAAAACCCAGCGAAGAAGTCTTGGCTTAGAGTCGTGCTTAGTCATCAAGTACTTCAACGCGGAATGGTCCGTGTATACGATGGTGGTGGATAAAACAAGATAGGGGTGAAATTTTTCAAAAGCATAGACAACAGCTAAAAGCTCTTTTTCGGTTTTCGTATAATGTAATTGAGCCCCCGTCATTGTTTTGCTAGCATAGTGGATTGGTTGGAAGTGTTTATTCACTCTTTGACACAAAACCGCTCCAATAGCAAATTCGCTAGCATCGCACATCAGCTCAAAAGGTAGCTCCCAATTAGGGGTAATCAAGACCGGTGCCTTAGTTAGCTTATCCTTAAACAGATTGAAGGCTTCGATACACTCTTTAGAAAAGATAAAAGGAGTATCTTTTTCCAAGAGGTGGGTCATCGGGCGAGCGATTTTAGAGAAAACCTGAATGAATCGACGATAGAAGCCCGCATGACCCAGAAAACTTCTCACACCCTTCACGGTTGAAGGTGGAGGTAATTTGGCTATGACATCTACTTTAGCACGGTCGACTTCAAGACCGGCTTTTGAGATTTTGTGTCCTAGCACAATGCCTTCTTTTACCATAAAATGACATTTTTCCTAATTCAGAACAAGGCGAGTGTCTTCGCACTGCTTAATCATACGTTCCAAATTGGCAAGGCAAGAAGAGAAGGAATCCCCAAAGACCGAGAAATCATCCATGAAGACTTCCATGGTTTGCTCAACCATGTCATGGAAGATAGCCAACATGCACCGTTGGGAAGTCCCGGGGGCATTGCATAAGCCAAAAGGGACAAGTGAATGTTGTCTTCTCTTGATCTTGGGGATCGATGGGTATTTGAAAATAACCCGAGAAACCATCAAGGAAGCAGTAATATTCATTACCCGCTAAACGTTCAAGCATTTGGTCCATAAAAGGAAGAGGGAAATGATCCTTTCTCGTGGCATCATTGAGTTTGCGGTAGTCTATACAAACTCTCCACCCAGTAACAAGACGGGTAGGAATCAACTTGTTGTTTTGATTGGGCACAACGGTGATTCCGCCTTTCTTAGGCACACAATGGACTGGACTAACCCATGGTGAAACCGAAATAGGGTAAATCATACCCGCATCAAGAAGTTTGATAACCTCTTTTTTGATGACTTCATGGATTTTAGGATTCACCCTTCGTTGGCTTTGATTGTGGGCTTAAAGTCGTCCTCCATGAGAATTTTATTTGTGTAAAAGTGAGGATCAATTCCGCGAATGTCAGAGATTTTCCAAGCGATAGCTCTTTTATGCTTCTTCAACACGGCGATAAGTCGGGCTTTTTTTTCTTCTTTCAGATCCTTTGCGATGATAACCGGTAACTTCTCGTTGTCTTCAAGGAAAACGAACTCAAGATGAGGAGGTAGGTCCTTAAGATCAAGAGTGGGAGGATCCTCAATAGATGGTGAAACTAACGATGGATCATCATTAGTCACCTCTTTAGGAGAAGGAGGAGAAAACGGGTCTTCATTGAGAAGTCTCTCAATAGTACGAATGTCTTCATCCCAATCGGTGGACGAATTATCATACTTAATATCGAGAGGACCCAAACTAGCTTCGAAATCATCCAAGTCACTTTCTCCAAAAGGAGTCAATGCCGGAGCAATTGAGGCAACGGTCTCAACCTTGGGTAGAGAAGAGGGAGTACTTTTGCAAGCATCATGAAAATGTTCTTCACAAGCCTCATCGAGAACATCAATAGCATTAACACTCTCATATGAATAAGGTTGCTTAGAAATCTTACCCATGTTGAAGACAATTTTATCGTCACCAACTGTCATGATTATTTCGCCCGCGGCTACATCAATGAGAGTGCGACCGGTCCTCAGGAATGGACGTCCAACGATTAATGGAACACGAGGATCCATCTCGTAGTCAACGACAACAAAATCCGCCGGGAAGGTGAATTTGTCAACGCCAACAAAGACATCTTCGGCTATCCCCACTGGATAAGCAACCGTACGGTTAGCTAATTCCAAAGTCATTTTGGTGGGTACTAGCTCGAGGAGAGATAATTGCTTCCAAACACTTAAAGGCATTAAGTTTATACTGGCACCTAGATCGGCTAGGGGCATGCAATACTCTACTCCCAGGAAGTTGCAAGGAATCAAGAAGCGACCCGGATCACCAAGTTTGGTGGGCAATTTCCTTAAGAGAACGGCGGAGCAGTTCCCATTAAGTTGGGTCTGATCAATGTCAAGAAGCTTCTCCTTGTCACTTAAAAGATCTTTAAACATCTTTGCGTATTTGGGCATGTGAGCGAGAGCCTCAGCAAAGGAGATGTTAAAATTCAATTGTTTAAACATTTTGAGAAAGTTTAAAACTTGAATATCATCCTTGCTCTTTTGCTTCTCTTTCATCAACCTTGAAGGATAAGGTATATTGGATGAAGATGAAGGCTTTAGGGGAGTAGGATCACTCACAACCATGGGTGGTGGGGAAATGGGGATAGAAGGTGAAGGAGGTGAGGAAAGTTGCTCTTTTTCCTTGTTCACAATCACGGGTGGAGGTGTAGGAAGCTCGGGTTCCGTATAACCTTTTCCACTACGAGTAGTGATTGCTTTCATCTCCCCTCTTGGATTCGCAACGGTGTTACTCGGAATAGAACCCGAAGAAGAGGGTTGATTACCATGGATGAGCGAACCAATCATATCACAAATGTTAAGCGCTTGAGTGCTGAAAGAGTCTCTGATGTCTGCACGAATTTCATTGCTTTGTTTTGCCATGTCATTCCTCAACTCGGCTCGAATATCGCTCCCTTGTTTCGCCATGTCATTCTTCAAGTTGACAAATTGACTCTGAAGATTCGTCACCATCTCTCGATTAGTCTTCATGAACGTCTCGACGTCTTGATTTAATGCCATCGGTTGATTGAGAGGTGGAGCTTGGTAAGCTTGAGAATTTCCGTGAGTTGGGTATGGGTTTCTTTGGGATTGATATTGATTGGTAGCACGAGGTTGGGATTGATTGTTTCGGTTATAGCTTTGTTGTTGGTTTTGGTTTGTAGGAGGGAAACCGGGTGGGGCAAGATAGTTGTTTGAACGATAACTTAGCAAGCTACGGTCTCCTTGAGGACGAGCTTGATAGCCTCCCGTGGGATAAGTACCGTAAGCCGCGTTAACGTTTTCAGAAAAATTGCCTTGCGTAGAAGGACAATCATTATAAGAATGAGGACCACCACATGTGTCACAAGAAATAGCAACGGCTTTAGCTTGTTGAAAGTGGTTTGTGGCCATGGTCATGAAATTCTTGTTCATCTCAGCGAGTTGTCGAGAAATTTCAGTCATCTCAGGAGTGGAAGTAGTAGAAGAAACATTGACTCTCGAGTTAGATCTTGAGGATGCGGATGAATCCCAATTCTTGTGGTGATTATTCATGTTTTCAATCAACTCTCGGCACTCCTCCGGTCTCCTTTTCATAAAAGTACCACCGGCGGCGGCGTTGATCGTGTCACGATCACAAAAAGTAAGACCATTGTAGAAAGTGTCAATGAGAGTGACGGGGAGCATATTGTGATTTGGACAACGGTCGATCAAATCATTGTATCGTTCCCAAGCATCAAAGAGTGATTCATCATTGTCTTGCATGAATCCACTAATTTGGTTACGAAGGCTCGTGACCATAGATGGTGGGAAGTAGCGCGACAAAAAGCGTTGAGTCATGTCGTTCCACGTATGAATAGAATTCTTAGGGAGACGGTCAAACCATTTTTCGGCATGGTGAGAAAGCGAGTGGGGAAAGAGTTGGAGGCGAAGATCATCCATAGAAACACCGGGGGACTTCATGCTTTGGGTGATGGTAATGAATTTGTCGAGGTGTTTGTTGGCATCATCATCTGGAATTCCACGAAATGGGTTAGTTTGCACTTGTTGGATCATGTGATGCTTCAACGAAAACTCCTGAGCCGTGACGTGCATTGGCGCAATCGGGCCTCCGCGTCCGTTCATGGTGGGTTGGCACAATTTCTCTATTGTTCGTAAATCAGGTAGGGGGACATTGTTGTTGTTGTTGTTGTTATTGTTATTCAAATTGGGTAGAGGTGGGTTATTATTGTTGTTATTAACACCAGCCATATCTAAATCTTCACGAGTCTCGGGCTCAGAATAGTTCGAAGATCTAGTACGCATACACCTGCAGAAGAAAAATATACACAGAGAATATCTATATAATCTTTTTGGTGCAAAACCTTTTGGAAAAGAATTGCTTTTTATGATTTTTTAATGTTTTTGTATTTTTGAAGAATTTTATATTTTTTAGTATTTTTGAAAATTTTTGAAGCAAGGAAAATAACGTTCAAAGAACGGATCCCAAAATTCAATGCGTCTCTCACTAGAAACCGTTAATCTTAACGAAAAGAGCCGGCAGCGGTGCCATTTAATACTCGGCTTTTACCCCTCGTATCAAAATTCGTAGTCCCAAGTCTTTTCGAATTGACTATTGGTTTAAAGTGCGACTCAATCGTCTTTTGGTGAACAAGAGAATGATTTGGTATGGTTTGGTTATCTAATTTAAAAGTAAGTATGAAAATGTCGATGTCGAAGAGTAAAGTAGAAGCTTTGACAAAATTAAACTAAAAGTTAATTAGGAAAATACTTAAGACTTAAAACTTTGTAAAACTTTAAAACTTAAAAACTTAATCAATCGGAATAATGCAAATCATGTCCATCGGAATACACCAAAATCACAACCATCGGAATACATAAACAAGTCATCGGAATAATTCATGTTAATAACCATCGGAATAATCAAGGTCAAATCTGTCGGAATGCAAAGTGGTCGCAATATCCAGATCGGAATAATCCAACACTGCTGTCGCAATGATGCTTATCGGAACTAGTTAGATCGCAATCCAGATCGGAATAACTAGAAATACCTCTTGTCGCAAAGTGGTTCATATTGGAATGATGTAAAGTAAATTTGGGCAGCATTTCGTTTTAACCAAGACCTTAGTCCCGCCGGAATATGCGATCGCAATGAGCGATCGCAATCCAGATCGGAATAAGGAGGAATGACCAAATGATCGCAAAGTATAACCCTTTTGGGTTATTGCGATCTAAACCAGTAGTCGTCGGAATGTGTAAAGCCCCTAGATTACGATGGAATGCACTCTTAATCCGAAATTGGTGGCAAGTTAAAAACTCAATAAGCTGATGCAATAAGCTATTCTACCCGAACCTTAAACAATTCAAAAAGCTTAAATTTGACAACTTCTCAAAACATAAAATCAAACACTTTATGAAAGGAACTTTGAATTGACTAAAACTTTCGAGAAATACGAAAATCAATAAGCTAAAACTTGAATAAGCCAATAAGCATTAAAAGCTTACAACTTACACGAGTATAAGCTTATGAAGTAACAAAGGGAATGAACCTTCTAACGATACAATCTCAACTTCAATCACGGATCAATGAGGATTCGGATCAAAGAAAAGATTTCGCTTCAAAATCAAGTAAACCAAGAAATGTAGAAGAAGATTAAAAACTTAAAACTTAACTTGAATTTGATTAATGGAATCCAAATACAAAGATTAAAGAAAACTTGAATTTAAAAGATGAAAACAAAGAAAAACTTAGTGAGAGAAAGTTGGGAACTTTCTCTCTCTAAAACTAGAAAGAAAACTTAAAATTAAAAACTAGCTAACCCCCTCCTAATGTGATTAGGAGGGTATTTATAGGGAAGTGGGAAGTGCATGTGTGGTGCTTCCTTCTTTCTTTTCTTGTCGACTCGATTTAATTCATTTGTCTTTCTCGATGTCGTCTCGGGATTAATTAAACCCGTCTTAACATTTCTTCATTTATTTAGACTCGAGTTCTTCGACTTCATTAAACTTCCGTCTTTAGACTTGTTCTTTGATAAATCTTCAGAATAGGTCTTGGACATCCGTTCTTTAAGCATTCTTGATCTTTTGACTTTGTCTTTTCCCGTTTCCTTCGATAAAAGCCCGTGAAAACCCGTGTTTTCTTCCTTTTTCATCTTTTGGTCCTAAAACACAATAAAAACACAAACCACGTATAATTCCGACTTTTACGACATAAAATACACGTTTTGGTCTTGTTATTATTGGAAATAAGTGGTAAAAGGATAAGGGTGCGTTTAATTGGAAAACATTTTCATTATTTTCTATTTTTTATTTTGTAAAAATAGAAAATGGATTTCTATTTCCATAAAACACTTAAAAATTTAGAAAACGCGTTTAGTAGGATAAATTTATGTTTTACATTTTCCAAAACTATAAAGGAAACAAATGGGGAAATGAATTTTCTATGTTTAAAAGAAAACTTAAAAAACAAAAAAAATGAGTTTTTTTGTTTTGTGTGGACAAGGGTAAATCAGGATTTTGGATTTTTTAAAAAATATTTCTAAAAAACGATGTTTTGAACGCCTTTTCTGTTTTCCTTGTTTTCTAGAAAACCTTTTGTAGAAAATAAGTTGTTTTCCATCCAACTAAACGCAGCATAAGTGTTTTCACACTTATTAACCATCTTCTTCACAATTTCAGCCCAGGATGATCCTTGTCCATTGGAGTGGAAACTTTCTTTCCCTCACACATGCCAAACTTCTTCACAATTTCAGCCACATATTTGTCTTGTAAGATGAATATCCCATCTTTCCTCTGCTGAACTTGTAACCCCAAAAAGAAGATGACTTCACCCATGGCACTCATTTGAAATTTGTCCTGCATCAACTTGTCAAACTCTTTGCTAAGCATAGAGTTTGTGGATCCAAAGATTATGTCATCAACATAGACTTGTACCAAAAGAAGGTCACCCTTTTGTTTCTTGATAAACAGGGTTTGGTAAATTTTCCCCCTGTTGAAGCCATTATCCAACAAATATTTAAAAAGAGTTCCATACCAGGCCCAGGGAGCTTAGTGAAGTCCATACATAGCCTTCTTCACCTTGTAAACTTTGTCTGGGTGTTCTGGGTCTTCAAACCTTGGAGGTTGCATAACATAGACTTCTTCATAAATGGTGCCATATAAAAAGACACTCTTAACATCCATTTGGAACACTGTGAAGTCCATGAATGAAGCATAAGCAAGAAACAATCTAATGGCTTTAATCCTGGCTACTAGAGCAAAGACTTCCTCATAATCAATGCCTTGTTCCTGGGTATATCCATGTGCCACCAGTCTTGCTTTGTTTCTGAATACTATACCCCTCTCATCCTTTTTGTTCCTGAGCACACACTTTGTCCCAATAGGCCTTGCCCATTTTGGACAATCTACCAGAATCCAAACTTCTTGAATGTGAAATTGTAAGAGCTCCTCTTGCATAGCTTCAACCCAACTTGGATCATTTAAAGCCTGAAAAATCTTCTTTGGCTCTTCTTTTTACAAAAATGCAGTAAACAGACAACATTGCATGTTGTCATGATTAAACTTCATGGTGATGTTTGAAATGAAGTTGTGTTCCTTTGTTGAATACCTTGTATGTCTGGGAGTTTCAGGATCACCAATGATTTGTGATAGGGGTGATCCTTATTGATTCTATAGGTAGGCTGCATGCTCGTGATTACTTCTGTTTCATCCTCTTCCAAATCAGAATTGATGGGGTTATCTTGATTTGGAAAGAACTCCTCAAAAGAGCTTCCAAATGATACTGCATGACCTAGAGATGGATGCTGATGAGCCCAGCGCTAAATAACTTGGACCTCCACTCCTTATTATTCTGCTTCCACTGTTAGACATGAGTGGACCACCAGATATAGGTGAAGATGGGGTAATGAGTGGGGATTCTCTTTCTTCATTATTGATGTCATTGACAGCTTGATCCTTGGTAGCAGGGGAAGCAATTGATCTAGCATGGGAATCCTGGATTCCACTACTTTCAGCCATTCCACTACTTTCAAAAGTTGACTTAGTAGGGGAAGAGATTGACTGTTCTTTCCTTTGAGATGTATCATCTTCTTCACCTGTTTTTGGAGCAGCTTCAATGGGAAATAGTGAGGGTACATTCATATACCTCAATGGTGGCTTCTCCACACCAGTTGGTTCTTTAGTACCAGAAATGTTAGTATTTTACAAAGCAACAGGTACATAATTCATTTTTTGAAAGAACCTCAATATCAAAGAACCAATCAGGACCTGTTTGTACATCTTCAGACTTGTCTTGAAGAAAATCCACATGAAATTTTTCTATCACTTTGCTTGTCTTTTTGTTGAAGACTGATATTGAGTAAATTCACACTCGTTTAGGAAAACGAGGTAAAAGCGGTAAGTATTAAGTGTTCGTTTAGGAATACGAAAGCACTTATGACCCCTTGTGTGGATCGTTCTCAAGGAGGCTAGTGTGTTGTGTAGAGAGATGATTAAATTTTGTGATTATAATTTATGAAGAAAGAAAATAGAAGAGATGAGAATAGAATGACGGTTACGATTATGAATTAAAACTAAGACGAAAAGTCATACACATAAAACCGTAAAAAGCGACAAAATTAAAAATTTACCCTAAAAATTCCTTGAAAATTGCAATAAATCCTAAAAAATGTAATTAGAGTTTACCAAAAAAATCAAAAATCACTCAAACCTTTTATTTAATTAAGTAATAAATTTTTAATGCTAATTAAAGCCCAAAAAATCAATTTAATTCACAAAAAACCCAAAATGAGATTTTTTCAAATGTAAACCTCTAAAATCACTTAACTAAATTTATAACTATTTTTGAAAATTTTAGAATTAATAAAAACTATTTAAAAACAATTAAAAACAATTAAAAACTATTAAAAACTATTAAAACTTAAAATAATTCTAAAAATTAATCTAATGACAATAAAAATATTCTAAAAATTATAAAATTCCTAACTTAATGTATTTAACCTAAGAAAAATATAAAAAGTGCAAAAATGTGAAAATTGAAATTTAATAATAAAATAATTTTAAAATAATATTAAAAATCCTAAAATTATAAAAAATTCTAAAAACTTGAAAACTAGTTTATTTTAACCTAATTAAACAGAAAATGAACTTGAAATACCAAAATGCCCCTATTGGGCCTTCAAATGGGCCAAATACCCAAACAGATCCTTAATGGGCTTAATATTGGGCCCAATAAGAAAAAGTACTCAGAAATGGCCCAAAAGCTCCAGTCAAGCTTAAAATTTGATTTTAAACACAATTTTCCAAAGGCCCAAAAGCTGAAAATGAGCTTAAGCTAGCTTATTTCAAAAAAGCTTATTTCTAATGGGCTCTTTGGCCCATTAAGCTATAAGCTGATGCCATAAACTAAGATTTTACCCACGTCCTTCTATTGACCTAATTAAGCTATTTGCAAAAAGAAGCTTGAAACAAGCTCAAGGAATAAGCCTGAAATAAGCCAAAGCTCTCTTCACAAAACGCCAAAATAGTCGTTTTTTGGTCTAGACTATTTCAAGAGCTGATTCAAGTTGCAATAAGTTACAAATGGCATAACTAAGCATAATCAACAAAAGGTTTTCCAATAAGCACACTCAATAAGCTGAAATAAGCAATAAGCTGATTTTGAAAAAGACAAAATAGCGGTTTCTAGTTAAAACCTAAAACTAAAAGCTGTAAACTTCCAGAATCACTTATAAGGTCAAAATATTAAGACCTATTACAAAAAATAAGTTGTTTCTCATTGGAATAAGCTAAAATGACTTATTAATAAGCTGAACACCAAATATAACTAGAAGTGGCAAGAAGCAAGGGAAAGGAGTTCCCACTGCCTTGACTTTTTGACTTTGATTTTAAGAGAGTTTCACTTGGTATTTTTGGACAATCAAGGCACCCTTGTGATCAGTGAATCACAAGGAGTCAATAACAAGCAAATAATCACAAAAACACCCAGCCAATCAGTGCAGTAATTCAATCTTTGCTCAGATGTGTTCCAGACAAGTAATAAGCAGATCTGGTAGTTATAAGCTACTTTTAAGCTAGTAAAAGCTAACCACAAACCACCCAATGCATGCACAAGCTCAATACAACTTAAAGAAGTACATATTAACACATTTCATCCAACAAATCCAACAAATGAATAAGATCTAGGCATAAGCAGTTACTGATGAACAATGATGAACACAAGAACAATGTTTGCTGATCTACTTGACACCAAATCCAAATTCAAGGCCTCAGATCTATCACATAGGTTGCAATAACAATGATTTAACACTTGTTAGCCCTAGATTAACATGAAAACTAGGTGTGCACAAGATTTCAGAGCAAAACAACAAGTTTTCAAGATTTTATAGCCAATTGTTTGATTTAGTGATTCAAGGCACAAAATTTGCATATATCAGAACACAAATACCTCAATATCAGATACACACTCAAACAACACCACAATACTAACTCAAACTCATACAAACTTGAACCACCAGTCAATCCCAAACACCCTTTTAACTTTTTAAAATCAATTTTAACAAAGTAAAAGTCTTCCCAAGATTGATTTAAGCCCAAATAAGTATCATAACACTCATCATGTGAATCAAGAACCAATTTGTAGGCATAAAAACACACTTATACCAGCGGAATCACAAAAGGTAACACTCTCATTTTTCGTATCGGTACAGCGGAAGGGTCTTTCAGAGTGTTACGGGATAGCACAATAACTCCAATCATAGACAACACATAAAAATGGTTGTACAAGGTTTAACAAACATTCATTCGATAAAAAGTTTCAAAAGCGTACAACAGGTCCCAAATTATACAAGTCATTAAGTTTACAAAACACAGATCGAATGAACATTTTTAATATTAAGTGTGGGCCATCAGTGTCGATCTCCATCCGGATTACCTTCAAGCACCTGAGATAGAAAACATGCAAAAATCATATCAGCGAATGCCGAGTGAATTCATAGAGTTTAATGAAAACCGTTATATAAAACAATCATTTATATTCATTTAAAATCAGAACACAAGTATAATATCGGAAGTAAGTCCTCATATTCCTAGTCAGGAAATATATATCAAGCATACATCTGAAACCGTCCATGAGACCGTAGTCTCTATATTACCATGTTAGGTAATATATTCGTCGTAATAGCGTCGTTATTGTTTATTATTTATGTCTTATATTGTATTAGGATACATGGTAGGATTATTATTAGCCGCATGACATTGTTACCTTACTATGAAAACAGCGGGCCGCGAACCCGACAAACAATTTGCCCATCTAAGTTAGCGTGTCGTCACAAAAATCACGCTATGGAATCTTCTCATACATAAATTCGCTTACCAATCAATGTGGTACGACGGGGATCAACCGTCAAGGCGCGAACTGGGGTGATCGTCCCCAAATAGTACTATCAAATGCATAATCGTCTACCAAATCCCGGTAGTTCATAATTCATGCTAATGGGACTTTAAGTGACATAACCTAACTACTAATAATCCTTTTAGTCTCGAATATAGGGTCATAGCATCATTCGGGTCCATATCATTAAGCATACAATCGGGACTACTTGTGTTCTATTTTTATAAAAATCTAGCATGTTATCTCCCTCGCGGGTTTACAAATCATTTTATAAAACATTTAAAAGAGTGCGAGGCTATGAACTCACGTTGTTAATGAAAGGCGGATTATCGGCTACGGGCGTGCTTCGGTCACGGAAACCTATATAAATAATAATCGGTCTTAGACTCGGTCCAATGACTTTTATCAAAATAACAATATACATATATATGATTTTTGTACATATGATGATGATCAAGTGGGTTTATAAATCCTCATTTACTCATTTTAGCGATTATGTTTTGGTAATGTCTTACTAGTTCACTAGTTTTATCGATTTTACCTATTTTAAGTACATTAATTCTTTTATAAGTTCTTTTACTTGTTTTTACCCATTTTATACCTATATGATCAGTATATATACTTTTCATGTTGGGCCCAAATGGGTTAAGCCCAAATAATTCTTTTTACAAGTATTTATCTTATTAAGTCCAATTATTAGTCTAATAGGTTTAGTTAGCTCGTAAATGTCCGTAATTCTTATAGTTCGGGTTTTATCGGTTTTTACTTGTATTAGTTACTTATACATCAGTATAAAACTTTTATAAACTTTACATTAGACGGGTTTGGTCGTCTAAGTTTTATTTGGCGAAAAACGTTAATTTTACGGCGATAGCCGAAAAAGTCGTAAAAATCAAGTTTATAGTTTTTATTACTTATAAATATTATTTTACCACCATTTATATTTACCAATTTAATTAACCTTTTATACATTTATATAAATAAGTTCTATAAGTTAGTGGGTTTATATTTTTACATTTTATACATTATAATGTGAGTGCTTATATAATAATAATAAACATTATTTCCAAAATCTGATTTTTAACTTCATGTTTACCATTTTTATCATATCTAGAGTTCTACAATGACTTAGAAGCTCATTTTTGGATGACAAATTCTTCATAATATGTGCTACATATAACTTAGTTATAGCTACTGCCCATTTTGAGTCTAAGTTGCCTTAACAGTCCCTACAAAACTGCTTATTCAGATTATACCACCTAACTTGTTTTGATCATATCTCACTCATTATTTTGATTCCATTGCATGGCCAACTCTCACATGTGTATAACATCATCTACTTACTGTAAATGGATCAAACCATGCAATTTTATCAGTTAATCTTTTAGTTATCTACTGTTTTTATACAGCAAACTAAATAGTCAAGATTTTAGCTTCATTTCTTATGGTTATCATCATTTTTAACCATATTTATCAACACTTGATCCCCACACAACATTTTTATCATCATATATACATCATATACATATACAAAATGAAAGAAAATACATTTTTTCTTTACAAAATAATAAGAGAAAAATGTAGAGGATGATCTTCTTTACCAATCCAAGTGGATTTCTTGTTTTAGGAAGGCAAGAACTTGATGAACACAACAAGTATCTCCAAGACCATCAAATATCAAGAACATAGGTTGGAAAATCAGCCCTAGGACACAAGCAAATCACCTCCAAAGTTGTTAATATGGCCACCAAATGATCAAGGCTTCAAGAGAACACCTTAATAGGACTAGTAAACATGTGGTTTGTGGCTAGAAAAGATCAAGAATGGTGTTTGTTAGCTTATTTGGGACGGCAAGGAGGGAGGAGTTCAGAGAGTTTTAGAGTGGTTTGCATGGAAGGAAATGGTAAGAATGAAACAAGTTGCTTGTTTTTGATGTGAAGTTGTAATGGTTAGCTTAACAAGTAAGCACAAGCTTACACTTGTGTAAGTAGTAGTTAACTTGATGCCACCTATGTGTGGTGGTGTCAATATTGCCGTCCCATATTGCTAGTGGGGTGGGGCAAAGTGTTTTGTCTCATCTCACTAGTTTACGGGTATTTCTCGATTCTAGTTTTCTCGATTTGCGTGCCCTCGGGTCGTTTTACGAAAAACGTTTTTATAAATTATGAATCACCGTCACAAAACGAATCCAATAAAAATTGTCTCATCAAAAACGGAGTTCAAAAACGTAAATACGTAATCCTAAGGTTTCCGGTTTAGTCGTAAAAGACGCCAAATTATGCACGTAAGCCCAAATTTAAATCCGTAAATTGTGAGTTCGTCAACCAACACAAAAATAAGTTTCAAAATATTATACGAGAAAATATTTCACTACCTGAAAATGTTAGATTTGTCACAGCTTTTCCTCCTAAAAGGGATCAACGTCCTCGTGATCCATTTCATTTGGATGTCCGTTTCTTATTGAAATCGAAGATGTGCAGATATTTCTTCCACATTTCATCCTCTCGTTCCCAAGTATACTCCGGTCCATGCTTTCAATTCCATCGGATCTTGACAATAGGTATCCGACTTTGTTTCAGTTGCTTTACCTCACGGTCCATAACTTCTACGGGCTCTTCGATAAAATGTAACTTCCCATCTATTCGAACCTTACCTAACGGAATTTTCTCATCACTCACTGCTAGACATTTCTTCAGATTAGATACATGGAATGTGTTGTGAACACCATGAAGTTCTGGGGGTAACTCTAGTTTGTAAGCCACCGGACCTACTCTAGATAAAATCTTAAAGGGTCCAATATAACGGGGATTCAATTTTCCTCGTTTTCCAAATCTTATAACGCCTTTCCATGGCGATACTTTCAACATTACTCGGTCACCCACTTCAAACTCCATTGGCTTCCGCCGCACATCCGCGTAACTTTTCTGTCTACTACGGGCAGTCAACAACCTCTTCTTAATCTGAACTATCATCTCCGTAGTCTCCTGGATCAATTCCGGTCCCGTGAGCTGGGTATCCCCAACTTCACTCCAACATACAGGAGATCTACACTTCCTACCATACAAAGCTTCAAACGGTGCAGCCTTAATACTAGAATGGTAACTATTGTTATACGAAAACTCTGCTAACGACAAATGTTTATCCCAATTCTTACCAAAGTCTAACACACAAGCTCTCAACATATCTTCAAGTGTTTGTATCGTCCTTTCACTCTGCCCATCAGTTTGGGGGTGATAAGCAGTGCTCATGTCGAGATTCGTTCCCAAAGATCTTTGGAGAGATTTCCAAAAATTCGATGCGAATCTAGGATCTCGATCTGAAATGATCGATACAGGTACTCGATTCTAGTTTTCTCGATTTGCGTGCGCTCAGGTCGTTTTACGAAAAACGTTTTTATAAATTATGAATCACCGTCACAAAACGAATCCAATAAAAATTGTCTCATCAAAAACGGAGTTCAAAAACGTAAATACGTAATCCTAAGGTTTCCGGTTTAGTCGTAAAAGACGCCAAATTATGCACGTAAGCCCAAATTTAAATCCGTAAATTGTGAGTTCGTCAACCAACACAAAAATAAGTTTCAAAATATTATACGAGAAAATATTTCACTACCTGAAAATGTTAGATTTGTCACACAAAATCACTTAGAACAGAAATATTTAATCAGAAAGATGAAGTTTTGAGAATTCAAACCTCCAAGATGTACATCCACACCTTGGAATTAATGAGCTAAGGTGCTAGCAAGAACAAGCACCAGCTTCCCCCTGCTAAGAACAACAAACAAGCCTAGCCAAAGGCTTGAGCCTAGGTTAACAATAATAGAGTAAAATAAGGTGGCAAATGGTCAAGTCTATGCAAGACTTAGGTTCCCACAAGGCCTGAATCTTCCCTTAAGGGCTCACCACCCCTTAATCAACCAAGATTAGGAGGCTATGATCACCCTTAAGCTCAAATAAGCAAGTTGTTGAACAACAAGCACTTAGCAAACCACTTGACTGATTTTTGAGATAAAAACGTATACCAACTTCCAATATTGTTTAAGCTAGTTAATTATGACTTATGTCACTTATAGAAACACCTCAATGAACAATCCTCACCAAAGCACAAGCCAAATTCTTGACCCAAGCAAGAACAAAGGGACTCAAAGACTTAAAGGCACTCTTGGACTTGTTCAAGGTTTTGTTTAAGTACAAAAACGTGACAATTAGCTACTCAATACAATAACAATAAATGGAACTCAGTTTTAAATCACAACTCAATACCACAATCTTATAAATTTCAAAAAATGGCTTTACAAGGCTTGACAAATGTAAAACTGAGAACAAGAACTAATGTGGTGATACTAAGGCGTTATATAGGCTACAAGTAGTCCTAAGATACTGAAAATAAAGAAAAACCCTAAGTAGTAAACTTCCAGAATTGCCCTTGTTGATTTTGAAAATTCTTGAACATGTGACGGATTCTTGGCTATTTGTGTGGGTTGGCAATGGTGAAATATCATCAAAGGCTCAAAAATAAGCTTAGGTTTGAAGCTAGAAGCTTGGTCGTTGGATGGCTGGCAAAATTTGTCTTCTTCTCCCAAAGTGTAGCAGGGGAATCATGTGTGGGGCTGTTGGGTGGTGAGGTGTCAAGTTTATGAGTTGGGTTGTGTTTATTAGCACCCTAATCACTAATCTAGAAAGATTTAAGGTCTAATTACATGTATTTAGGAAAAACCCAATTGTGTTCATCACGTGAATAGTTCAAGGTTTGATCTGTTTTTGGGTTTAAAAAGAGTGTTAGACGCCAAAGAATTAACTAATCAGAGATTAGTTAAGTTGGTTAAAAGTGGAAAGCTGAGGTGGAAGCAGGGTGAGGTGTGATTGGTTGTTTCAAGTGAGTGGGATACGTGTTGAGGTGTGAATGGTTAAGGTAACTTTGTTTGTCTGCCAACTTTAGCCCTCCATCTCTTTTCTTCCTTTCACTTGCCATTTAATTAGCCAAAAGTTGGAATCCTTTGTTAATGAAGTTTTAAAACTTCTATTTTGGCCACAAAACTTTTCACAAAGACTTGTTTTGTATTTCTTTGATATTTGAAGGACTGATCTTGCACATTTTTGAACTTTAAAGGTCTTCATGGTATGTTTGAATATAAGGAGGACCAATATTTACAATTTAGTTTTGATGAGGGACTAAACTTGCCAATTCTTTAAAGTGGAGGGTCCTTTTTGCAATTTTGACAAACTTCAAGGACCAAACTTGTATTTATGAATATACAAGGGTTTAAAGTGTCAATTTTTCAATATTGGAGAACCCTTCTTGTATAATCTTCAAATCTTCAAGGTTAATTCTTGGAAATTCATCACTTGGGCATGGTTCAATGTGCGACTTCGTTTCCCGTGTTCGTTTTTGCATGTTCCTTGTGATCTTTTGTCATTTCCTCAATATCCGTATATAAAATAAAGTAACAAACACAAGCATATATTTGGCCATTTTCATGATATTTTATGCATTTTAAGCTCATTTTGGACGATGAGACTATGTATAAAAGCAGTCTCATCACTCCCTCATACTAAACCATTACCGCGCCCACACGCAATGCTAGAATAAAGTATCATAGCACCTCCAAAATTCATTTTTATTCACTTTTTTTGAATGATAAACTAGCTACACTACTACTATTGCTACTACTACTTGCGTTTTAGACATAATGTATGATTTTCATCGCAAAATGGGACGTTTAGGTTCATAGAATAAGAACACGTGAATTCTTCGTTAGAAAAATTTCATCGTTCGATTTTCACCCCAATTCCATGCTAAGCGTGCAACGAGATCATTGTCATTATAAGTTAGAAATGCTAGCACTACTCATATGCCCATTTTCCTAAGTTGTATCTCTTATATTTTATTTTGTCTTGAATGTTTCAAGAGGATACATTGTTTGACTCATATGCCCATTAGGTCTAAAAATAGAGTCCTAACGGTGTATCCAAGACCATCGAATTAATAACCCCTCCTAATAGACAACGATGTCAAAATTTTAAGTCAACAAGAAGGATCGATAAACACGAGTTTATAACGGTTTTGAACATGAGACTTATTACCAAGAGTTTTATACGCCCCCTAACGGAAGGGCCTTATTATCATAGGTTTACCTCCATCTTTTATTCAACTTCGCCATGAAGCTTTTATTATGATTTCGGTCTTGCCTTGCCTTTTATTAAACCTCGTCATGAGGTGTTTATTCTGGCCAAAGACGTATATCCTCACGCTAAAAGCGAATTTTGGATCTTTAAAGCTTCAAAGATTAAGGCTTGATTCACTTTCAATTTTGCATAGATTTTTCGGCCTTGTGAGATTCAAATTGTTTGCTTGATTTAAGTGAGCACTTGAAATCTTATTATTGGGTGAAGCTTTCGATTATTCGGGTTGCCAATACTTCAAAACCATGACGCTGGCGATACCTTAATGTCTTCCCAATTTAATTACATCGAAGCTACTAGAAAAGACTAGAAACCAACAATCAAGACTAAACCGCTAAGTCAATATTTATTAAGAAAAAAATATTTACAAGCGAAGGGAGAATAAGCAAACAACGAGAACACATGAGTTTTTGAAAGAATACGAGTACTATACGTTTAGCATAGTAACTTATAATTAACTCTATCATTTCTCGTCCTCATTTAAGAGACTTAGCCTAATATAAACTTAAGGAATCGAAGCTAAGTGCTCAACACGCACGGTCGAGTAAAAAATTACTCTTATTCTCGCCATCAGAATTCGTGTCTTCAAACACTTATAAAACATGAGAAATGTTTTAAAATTTGGCAATTTTTTGTCTTATTTTGCAACAAAACGATAAAAAAAAGATAAACTTTGGAAAGCGTGAAGGTTTGGCAAGGAAAGTATCTATTCACCCCCCATATTAAAGTTAAACATTGTCCTTAATGTTTTGAGTCCAAGGGTTGACAAACCCCCATACTAGAGACGTAGTCGAATCATTAATCTAGCATGGAAAGGGTGTAACCATTAAATTTAAAGCCGTTTATGAAGTGTGCTATAAACCTAAGGTTAGAACATCAAAGGATATATCATGGATATTGAGAAATTCTTCCAAGAAAACGATTGAGTGCTCCCATAAAACGAACACGAGAGGCTCCAATCGTGAAGATCATGATCATCTAAAAACCACAATGCACAAAAAACCACGAAACAAAGGTTGAAAGGGCACAAATCCACTCACATTAACTATTTAAAAAGCGATAATATGTACATGGATAAGCATGGGATTCCCCCACGAGGCACCTTGTTTTTGATAACCGAGTCAAAAGCTCGACTCGAATGCCCATAAATGTGATCATTTAGGGATAATCATGGTATGGTCAATTTTTGGTGGGGCTTACATGATAAACAAGGCCCAAAAACAACCCGTATTAAGGACTAAGTCCTTTGATGGTGCAAAATACCGGGATCGAAGATGGCGTTCTCGTTTTCATTGGATAAACAAATCAACGCCACTTCAACATGTGCCAACGAAAACCCAAAGGATTTAAAGAAAATAGATGAGAAGAAATAGAAGGGTGGGAAAATGGGTAAGTCACAGAAACCATGAGCTACTCGAGGTAGACTCGCACAAATCAAATAGAAAGATTTTCCATTTATTGCATTGGTGAAAGACTAAGATTTCCATTTATAAGCAATTCCAGGATCAAATATCTCGTCCTTGGTGGATAAAGGGGAGGGAACATAAGGGGCTTCCCCCACACTAGGTCCACACAAAGCATCGTCAAAAGGAGAAGACGAGCTTGTAGCACTCAAGACACGAGGTGATGACGGAGTTAGCATTGTAGAAAAATCTTTTAAATCCAACTCAAATTTTTTTCCTTTTTCATATTTTAAACTCTCCTTATGAAAACCCGACTTGATTATGTCAAAAATATTTGGTGTTTCTAAAATGATGTTAGTCACACTAAAAATTCTCACAATTGAAAACCGTTTTGGTTTTGGTGGTGGTAAGTTCTCAAAA
Organism: Glebionis coronaria; assembly: GCA_025667525.1. Lineage (NCBI taxonomy): Eukaryota > Viridiplantae > Streptophyta > Magnoliopsida > Asterales > Asteraceae > Glebionis > Glebionis coronaria. Next base: position 620,753 of record JANFOE010000171.1, read on the forward strand.
CGTTTGTCGACAAAGAAAATTTCCCCATCGGGTTCAACATATTCATCATCTGAAGAATCATTCATGATTGGGGACGTAGGCTTAACACTCGTAACCTCCACCGGCGGAGGGGACGGAAAATCGTTTTTATCATCAATTCCTAAAACTCTTTTCGAAACTCTTTTGCAAATGTTTTTGATGGGATTAACATTGTTCAAAGACGTGATAGAATACACATGAGAAAACGTAGAGTTTTGAGTTGCATTTATGACGAGTTCTTCCTCATTGAAACGTAGAGTGATTTTCCTAGCATGCACATCGATAAGTGCTCTCGAGGTATCAAAAAATGATCGACCTAAACATAGAGGAACTTTAGGATCGATGGGAATGTCAACAACGATAAAGTCCACGGGATAGTAAAACTTTCCAACTTTCACGAAGCCGTCCTCGGCTACTCCACAGGCTAGAATCGTAGAATGATCGGCCATCTCGATTGACATTCTTGAAGGAGTGAGATTAGGAAAATTGAGCGACTTAAAAATCTCAATAGGCATCAAATTTATACTAGCACCAAGATCAGCCAAGGCGTAGCATTCCTCCATATCTTGTATTGTACATGGGATTAAAAATTTACCGGGATCACCGACTTTTTGAGGTATGCGGCTAAGAAAAACCGAAGAACAACTAGACGACTTTTGCAATTTCTCTTTGTTATTCAACATACTTTTGAAGTTTTCGGCAAATCGAGGCATCATGACCAAGGCGTCGGCAAAACTTATATTGAAATGCATGTCACGAAACATTTTCTTAAAAAGTTCAAATTGATAATTATTTCGTTCTTGTGCCTTTTCCTTGTTTCATCTTGAAGGGTAAGGTAAGGGTGGTGTGGGTTGGGGCATAGGCAACGGCCTTGGAATCTCGAGTTCCACTATTGGTATTGGTTCAACCGTAGGTGTGGTTTGAGCGGTACTTCGTGGGCTTGGAATTTGCTCCTTTTCTACCACCACCTCGGGTTGTTTCTCTATTTCCTTCTCCGTAGAAGTACTTGGACGAGAAATGGGTTCTTTGAAAGTTTTACCACTACGAGTAGTAATAACCTTTAATTCTCCTTTCGGGTTTATGATGGCATCACTAGGAATACCACCCGAAGAAGAAGGTTTACACATGATAGCTTCAAACATTTTTCCCATTCGATCTTCAAACTTAGATTGCCTAGCATCCACTTTTAACAACTCTTACTTAATTTCATGTTGACCTTGCTCCATTTTTTGTTGATTTTGTTGGAGACATTGAACATTTCCTTCCATTTTATTAGCATGATTTTTCAATTCAGCTCGTTTTTCAACTCGGATCTTAGGCTAATTATCTCACGTTGCATGTTATCAAACTTAACATCGTTTGCCTTTGCATATTCTAAGAAATCTCCATTAAGATTTTTAGTGTGAGCATTTTGAAAACCTTGTGTGGTAGTTTGAAAATCACGGTTTTGGTTTTGGTTTGAAATTTGCCCATTTCCACTTTGGTAATTACCCTTGTTGTAGTTACGTTGATTTCCTTGATAAGCACCATTTTGATTGTTGTTTCGATAGTTGTTAGCATTTTGATTTTGTGGAGCTTGATTTTGGCGGGAACCTTGGCCGTTTTGGTTATAAGTTCTCGTGGCTACGTAAGCATTCGAAGTGTTACCATCCGCGGTAATGCACTCGGAAAAATCATGAGCTCCACCACACGGAATATAACTCTTGGCAACCGCTTTAACCGATGCGGTATTTAAAGTATCTTGTGCTTTCCAATGAGTCATAAGATTCGAAAACCTATCGAAAAACCGAATCTCCTCATTTGCTTCATCTTGCAAGGAACTCATGTTACGAGACGACGATGACGAACCCATAGTGGCAACACTCGGTGTGTTACGAGGGCTATAAACCTTAGACCTATTTTCAATGATTTTCAAAGCCTCATCGGTCGTTTTGCACAAAAAATTACCACCTGCGGCGGCATTTAAGTAATCTCATTCATGATCATTAAGCCCATTATAAAAAGTGTCAATTTTATGCAATTCAGAAAAATCATGGTGTAGACATTCATGTAACATTTCTTTAAACCTTTCCCAATCCATTGAAAAACTCTCATTAGACCTTTAAGTAAATCGTGAAATCTCGTTTTTCAAATGTGTTGTTTTAGATGGTGGAAAAAATTGATTCAAAAATTTAGAAACGAGATCACCCGACGTCAAAATCGAATTTGGGGGTTCTTTCTCGAGCCATATCTTAGCGGGTCCATCTAACGAGTATGGAAACAACATCATCTTAATGGCATCGTGGGGTACATCCTTAAACTTGCTTGTCGCGGTGAGACGATTGAATTGCCTAATGTGATAATGTGGGTTTTCTTTTTCGTGTCCGCGAAACTTGTTGGCTTGAAGCATAGACATTAAACCCGTCTTGATCTTGAAGTTCTCCGCAAGGATGGCGGGAATCACAATGGCCTCTCCAAAACCCTCGGTGGGTGCTTGAAGCAACTCCATCATAGTACGATTAGTCATGATAGTTTCTTTTTCTACAATAGGTTCCTCACTTGGAGTCTCTTCACTAGAAGGTGTTGGTGTGTTTTCCTTTCGATTACGACATTTACGTGCACGTCTTGCTTGATTGCGAGTTTGCATAAACGTCACGTACAATGTGGGGATGAGCAAAGAAGATTCTTTTTGATGTTTTTGACTTTTTCAATTTTTTGGATTTTTGATTGTTTTTACTTTTTTTGGATTTTTGAAATTGTATTAAGTAGACAAAAATGTACAAATCTCCTCCTTAATCAAATCTATTGATTAAAGAAGCCTCAAGGAATGAAAACAATCATGTGAAGTGAACGCCTTCGATGACTTTAGAACGTTGGTGGAACACCAAAACGTTCAAGAGGGTTTAATCAAATGAAACCAAGAAAATATATATGATATGTAGATAATACTTTGGTCGGCAAAACCCTCGATTAGCTTTCAATCTCAAAATACTCATAAGCAAGCGGGGAAACGTGGGCGCGAAGCACTTAAGAGCCTTTTTCCTTAGGGTATATTTTATAATACCCGCCTTATACCCACCTTATAGTTTGTATTTTTCAAAATCAAGCTTCACGAAAGTATTTATCTATTTTTGCCTTTTCTTTCTTGTTTGAGATTCGAATACAATGATTGAGTAATGCCTCCCAATCAAGGTTGTGTTTTCACACTTTTGGAGTACTTGTGAATTTATTGTTCAACGTATACAATATAGTAATAGTGTTCACAAAAAAACGAAAAACCGATAATAGGTATTAGTATAGTGCTACTAATACAAATAGATATTATGGATATATATATAAAAACAACAATTTCCAAATCAAAACACAACACGCCTCCCCGGAAGCGGCGCCAAAATGATATTGAGTAAATTCACATTCATTTAGGAAAACGAGGTAAAAGCGGTAAGTATTAAGTGTTCGTTTAGGAAAACGAAAGCACTTATGACCCTTGGTGTGGATCCTTCTCAAGGAGGCTAGTGTGTTGTGTAGAGAGATGATTAACTTTTGTGATTATATTTTATGTAGAAAGAAAATAGAAGAGATGAGAAGAGAATGACAGTTACGATTATGAATTAAAACAAAGACGAAAAGTCGTACACATAAAACCGTAAAAAGTGACGAAATTAAAAATTTACCCTAAAAATTCCTATAAAATTGCAATAAATCCTAAAAAAATGTAATTAGAGTTTACAAAAAAAATCAAAAATCACTCAAACCGTTTATTTAATTAAATAATAATTTTTTAATGCTAATTAAAGCCCAAAAAATCAATTTAATTAACAAAAAGCCCAAAATGAGAATTTTTTTCAATTATAAACCTCTAAAATCACTTAACTAAATTTATAAAAATTTTTGAAAATTTTAAAATTAATAAAAACTATTTAAAAACAATTAAAAACTATTAAAACTTAAAATAATTCTAAAAATTAATCTAATGACAATAAAAATATTCTAAAAATTATAAAATTCCTAACTTTATGTTATTAACCTAAGAAAAATATAAAAAGTGCAAAAATGTGAAAATTGAAATTTAATAATAAAATAATATTAAAATAATATTAAAAATCCAAAAATTATAAAAAATTCTAAAAACTTGCAAACTAGTTTATTTTAACCTAATTAAACAGAAAATGAACTTGAAATACCAAAAATGCCCCTATTGGGCCTTCAAATGGGCCAAATACCCCAACAGATCCTTAATGGGCTTAATATTGGGCCCAATAAGAAAAAGTTCTCAGAAATGGCCCAAAAGCTCCAGTCAAGCTTAAAATTTTATTTTAAACACAATTTTTCAAAGGTCCAAAAGCTAAAAATGAGCTTAAGCTAGCTTATTTCAAAACAGCTTATTCTTAATGGGCTTTTTGGCCCATTAAGCTATAAGCTGATGCCATAAGCTAAGATTTTACCCACGTCCTTCTGTTGACCTAATTAAGCTATTCGCAAAAATAAACTTGAAATAAGCTCAAGGAATAAGCCTGAAATAAGGCAAAGCTCTCTTCACAAAACGACAAAATAGTCGTTTTTGAGTTCTAAACTATTTCAAGAGCTGATTGAAGTTGAAATAAGTTAAAAATGGCTTAACTAAGCTTAATCAACAAAACGTTTTCCAATAAGCACACTCAATAAGCTGAAATAAGCAATAAGCTGATTTTGAAAAAGACAAAATAGTCGTTTTCTAGTCAAAACCTAAAACTAAAAGTTGTAAACTTTTAGAATCACTTATAAGCTCAAAATATTAAGACCTATTACAAAAAATAAGTTGTTGCACATTGGAATAAGCTAAAATGACTTATTAATAAGCTGAACACCAAATATAACTAGCAGTGGCTAGAAGCAACGGAAAGGTGTTCCCACTGCCTTGACTTCTTGACTTTGATTTTAAGTATAACACCCCACCAAATGCTATGCGCAGCGAAACTACAACATTTGGGTGCTACGTAGTTATCATCACACATAAGCTATATTAAACGACTCAAAGAGACGTAAAAATTTAAACATAAATTTAAACATTAATAAAATCATACAAGTCTACAGTTTTCCAAATCCCAAGATAATACTAAACAGAGTTTGCGTTAGGTCCCCACTGAATCTCAACCCAAAAGTACATTTTTGCTCACATGACAGAATAATAAAATATTTAAGTGCAAAAAGGGAAGAAAAACAAAGTAGACCGCCAAGCCACAACAACTTCCATCCTCGCATGCTCCGCTGCTATCAATCTTGGTTACCTGAAACACATGCTTAAAACCGTCAACACAAAGGTTGAGCGAATCTATAGGTTTATCAAATCATAAGTTGAACATAAGTATTAAAACCAATCAGGACCGTTCAATAGCATTGTCGTCCTCACAATCTATTATTCAAGGATATGACAATTGTGTTTAAGCTCATGACACTAATCCGTTAACTCAATCACCCGCGTAATAATTACCGGCGTGATTCAGATGAAACCAGTGCCCCTACTAAAGGCATCAGTTGCAATTATACCTTATCTCTTATACAAAAATAATCTCCCGCAGAACTTACTCAACGTACAGCTTCTCGGCTAGCATTGGGTCGTCAGCCCCGTAGTACTACAATTTGTATAAGCGGCTATTTTCAATCCACACTAGGATTAAACAATAGTTAATATTTCATGAAATTAGGGCCTTTTGCAACTAGGTACTCAACACAATTTCGAGGCAACATTCGGGCCCAACAATCATTCATGACTTATGTTCATTTTCATTTAAATAGCATGTATCCCCCTCGCGGGTAAAATCATTTGAAATAAGTAAAGAGCGAGGCTATAGACTCACCTTGCGTAGTAGTAGTGGTTCTAGCGAAGACGTAACGAGAAATGTCACCGACGACGTGGATGCCCGGAAAAATCTAACACTTGACCTAAAAATCAAGGTACGAAAACCAAATCAATACTCCGCGTACATTATTGTACTAAACGCACACATATGCAAACACACTCAATGCTTATGAAAACTCACGCCAAAACCAAACAAGTAGTTGTTACTAGACTTATACCATTTATCAATGTTATTAAAGTTACTATCCATTTTATAAATTTGCCGGTACTTACCAAAAGTACGGGCTGTTTTCTACGACTTAAGCACTTGTATAAAATTCAAGAAAATTCACAAAAATACCTCATGACCTGTATAAAACCCATATTGATTTCCATGAAAAGTTTTCACTTTTATGACTCGTTACACATCACATTACTAAACCTACGTTTTTCGGACTGATTTTGCACTTTGACCAAATTGGACTCATTTGACCCATTTGAAATATACCATTGACCAATACAACACCTAAGTCTAAAAATAGACTCACAAGTGCAGGTTTGAGACCAAAAATAAACTTTCAAACATTTACCAAACTCTATCTATGGTCCCCGGGATTTGACCCAAAACCAAACATAATTTCGGATTATGTTGATTCTCATCTCCCGGTACACGAACTTTCAAAATATCATAACTTTTGACTCGTTTGGAGTCGTAAGCTCTACTTTATACTGAAACGAAGCTAAGACGAAGCTCTATAACTCTATCCTATGTTTATGACCTGTTTGAAAAGTTAAACCCACGAAAATAGGCCCTAAACATTCTGGTCTAAAATCACCCTTCCAAAATCATTCCAAAACTTGATTCCAAACCATTCTATCATTACCTAAGCCTATACCCGTTACTTATAATCATTCTCAAACACTCTAATCAGTATAGAACACTATGAACATCAAATCCAAATCAAAACCTAAAGCCTAATTCAAGCATGCAATATGTTTAAACCATTCAAACACACCCAAAACATCAATCTAGACACAAACCCATGACACATTTCATCAAACACCTTGAACCCACCAAACACCCCAATTTTTCGTGGATTTTTGGGGCTGTGGAAGACCAAGAACATAAACCCCATCATGTTTTATGGATTAATTAGCATTACCAATACACCAATTAAACATCCCACTAGTTTAATTAGATTAAAACATGTTTTTGAAAAATCTTTGATTCTTGAAAAACTAATGTTATTGCATGTTGAAATTGATTGTATAAAAACACTTACAAATGAAAACTAGGATGTGGTCTAAACTTGGATTCAATCAAAACAATTTGGAAAAAATTTTGGTGGTGGTGGAGTGGTGGAAGCCGACGGCTAGGGGAGAGGAGGAGGAAGGAGAGAAAAATTTTTGTGTTGTGTTTGTTTGTGTGTTTTTAGTTTCTCCCCTTTTGTAAAGTTTGAGGGACCCCTTTTGCCATTTTGTTATTCTTTTGGCCTCATAATTAAACGACACAACTTAGTAGCGGGAATTGACTAGTAGTTGGTTTTGAAAATTTACGGGATGTCGGGATTTGTAAAAATTACTCTCCAAAGGTTATAACGCACACAAAACGAATATACACATGGTTCCGACTCGACTTAACACGTAATAAAAATAAAAATTTTGAAAAACTCAAATATCGATCAATCGATAATAAAAGATAAATTTTGGGCATCCGTCGATATCGTAGTCGTCATCGGTTCTTCTTAAATCGTCAAATGTTAAAATTACGACCGTAAACGTTGGTTTCAATTTAAACCGTCAAATATATAGCAAACGAAACTTCTTAAAAATTTCAAAAATATTCGTAAAGTAGGATTAAATAAATAATGTTGGGCTCGGGATATCACATCCTCAAGTGAGTCGCAACTTAAGAGAGATGCTCATACTGAACAACTCTTGAGACAATAACTTAGCATCATACGGCACTTTCACGGGTATCACATCCTCCCTTCCTTAAGGGAGCGACGTCCCGGTGCTCTCCGGTTCTTATACTCGCATTTCGTACTACTAGAAAGATAAGGGTACTTCTTCCTAAAGAGATTTTCACGTTCCGATGTGGACTTCGGTTCACGTCTCGGATTCCATCACACCTTCACGATGAGTATTATACCTTGCTTCAATCTCTTAACATCTCGATCCATGGTCTCCACTTCAATTTCCCAATTTCTTCCTACGGTTATCAACACGTCTTTTCTCACAGCTTCTCGCGGTTAGCAAGTGATTCCTAATCTACACCATCTCTTCCGTAGCCTCTCGAATCATTTCAAGTCCATTCAACTGACTTTTTCCTACTTCATGCTATCCAACTGGCGATCTACATTTTCATCAACATATTTCTTCAAATTCTATAGCTTCAAGGATAACATGGTAAAAGTCGTTGTACAAAGGTACTACCACGGCAAGTGTCGGTCTCAAAAACTATCAAAATCAATCACACACGCTCGGAGCACGTCTTCCAATGTTCGAATCGTCCTTTCACTTAGTCCATCATCTCATAAAAACAATTACTTCACAAAATAAAATCGCACGGGTCACACATAACCCCATCGAAAACGCTCAGAATATTTGATACGAAGTAATTAATACTAGTCATACTAAATCACCTTAATCACAATATTATGTACATACAAACCTATTTCGTCAAAAAACGAATTCATCGATACGGTAATCATTCGACGTATACATAACTCTCTCGAAGACATCACAATCCAATCAAACACAAAAGCCATTATGAAACACATACAATCACATTACGACATGTTTGCAACATAGCCAAACCATGCCAAATCAATCAGTTCAATCGAGTTAACTCATGCTTGCTAATCAGCCCAGCCAGGATAAAATAAGGATATTTGTGATGATTCTCAGATGAGTCCAGTCAAAAAGAAAATTGCAAGTTAAAGAAAGTTCACAGCTTGCCAGCTATGGATGCATATCTAAAAGAAATAAAATACAAACATATGCCATCGCAGGGTGCTCACACACGGATCCATACCCCCAAAAAATATATATGTATCTATATAATACAAGAACACCATCTTACTTCCGTCCCAAACGTGGTCAAAATCTCAATAAGCATCATCGTTCACAGTTAAAAAAAATATATTACATGGCACGTGTTCTCCATGATCGGACTTCATTGGACAATGTCGTCTCAAGTTCTCACAACTTACGATCACTCGACCAGATCACTTACCACATAAATACATAAAAGGCATGGGTTTTACACAAAAACATCAACTATGGCTATCTATCTATTAACCATCGATGATCAAAGAAAATCGAGTCAAGCAAAGAGGATTCCTTACTTTGAATAAACGAAGGTGGCAAGTGGAATTGTCTTCCAACTACTGATGCACAGTTGGTAAACTTCAACAGTTTATCGCGTGTCGTTAAACATATCAAAAGAACGAGAAAAGAAAATAAATAAGGTACGATACGTTTGATGTAGGAGAAGTATTCGTCATTCCCCTCAGAATCACTTGAACTCTGATTTCCTCTACTTTGGCAGTCTTCTATTCTTGTTTAAAATTCCTTCTCAGTGTCGGTACGAGTCCCTTTGGTATTTCATCAACACCCTAGCGATTCTGGTAAATTTCACACGTTACACACAACACATAAAAACATTTTCCAAAATTACTCGGCCACAGTGTCTTACTAAGTCAACGCCCAACAAAAAGAAAAGTTTTCAAGGAGCACAAGAAAATTCAAAAATTTTCTTTAGGAATCAAGGAGAATACAATTACTTGCATAAGGATCCACCATTTTTAAAACATTCTCATCCAAATATTTATCAAAAACACTACCGGTTGTAAAGATGACCAACTGATTTGAAACTACATTGCGCTTCCTAAACTATGCATAATTAGCTAGATCATGCATACTTAAGGACCAAGCAACGACAACCAACAAAATGGGACTCTTCCCGAATTATGCATAGTTAGCTAAGCTATGCATAATTGAGGATCGAGTGACGACACAAATGTTATTATTACATACCAAATATGACTACGAAAGTTTTCGACCTAATCTTCAAAATAATTAAATCATTTGAAATGGAATTTGAAATGGGAACATATTGTTACTATCGTTTTAAGAAACACATCAAATATTTTTCATCTACTTTGGAAACATACTTTTGCTTTGCCTTTTGTTGAGAAAATAAATAGATAATTAAATAAATAACTCGACACTATTTGCATTTGATTGAACGAACCATTTAACACACTCATACATATTTTCAAAATAGACTATTCACAAAATAACGGTAAGGTGGTTCAAGATTAAAGATCATTGCAAGCACATCAAGTAATAAAATCAAAAATCAATGGGATCGAACGAGGTAAACGAGCAATATAATTGCCAGCTAAAATTAACTACATCAGAAACAAAAAATACTTCAAATATATGACAAAAGTCTCGGGATAACAACAGCGATCTACGAATACATGGAGTAAAAATTGAATATCAACAAAAGCGTCAAAAATAAAGCAACGCTCATAATTCCCATCGTCTCGAGTTGCACACACATTCCACCAAGGGCAAACGGGGAGAGGAAATTAATCACTTGTTCGAATAGAAACAATTTCACCAGGAAGATCGAGTTCTTTCACCTCTACTATTCGGTAAAGCGGCTTCGCCTCCTCGCTTTTGTTGAATATAAATAAATAACCACTGTAATGAAGATTTATAGCATCATTCAAGTAAATACAGAATTTTAGGTTCCATTAACCGAAAGAAGAAAAGTCACAACGTCCATGGACAGGACAAAATATACCGGGTGACATACCCTCATCATCAAGTACTAGCGAAATAGTAGTTTTAAAATAAATATAATAATAATGGTTTCATACCATAGACAATATTAAAATAAACAATCGCATGAATACTCAAATTCAGATATAGACTCGCAAAGTCGAAGAAGAGATGTCGTACGATCGAATCATCGTGACTCAAAACATTATATATACATCTTTATTAAATAATATACAAGTAGGCGTGTGTTGTATAATCCAGTTGCGTATAATAATTAGCGTTACCTTGTACATTGTAAAACCGAACATTTACACATTTTTAATTTGTGTTACACCATTAAAGAATTTATACCTTTCATTTTTCAATCTTTACAAAGTTTTTATTTCTAGAAAAATTACAGTTGCAAGAAAATTTATAACATTAGTTGATTCGGTGACTCGGTTATTATAACTGGTAAAATCATTAAATTTGAAAGTCTCGCTACTTGTGTTAGAATGTCATTAATGTTCATATCTTAAGTGCCAAAAACGTACATAGTAAGTATTTTCAAAGTTTTACGTTATTACGAAATATCTTATTACGTATATACAAATATCCAAAATAACTCAATCTAGTCCAATTAACTCTTAAAAATCAACCTTTGACTTTTTATTGTACATAAGTCTTCCTTAAAACTGATTTGTATGCTATATTTTATTCACGCGACTCGAGTCAGGCGTCAAAGACGTTTCACGTAGTATTATCTCGGATAAATTTACTGATTTTAGTTGAGACTTGAATCTCAAAAATAATAATAATATAATAATGTAATAATTAATCAAAAAGGCTTATTTCAATAATTCTGAAATGTAGAAAATTCAACTTTTAACTCTTAGCCCATTATCAAACGGTTTTTAACATTAACACATCTCGCAGCGGAATAAAACAAAAGATTTTTCAAACGATTTTAAACAAGCATCATCGAGTTATGCATAGTGATTCTCTATTACGACAATTAAACAAACAAATGATTTCCAATGACGTTCCATCAATGTTTAAAAATTTATTTCAAGCTTTAGAATTTTTCACTTATAGTGTATATTCCGATTTTATCCCATTTAATTCACTACAACAAGTAACGTGTTCTAGTTTACACCAATGCATACGTGAACATAAACTTATGTTTAAAATAAAACCAAATTTTACAAAGTTTTTAGCTCCAAAATACATGACCAATTCTTCTACTCATGTTTTATATTACAAGATACGCCAAAAGTTTGCTACATTGACCCGAAAATTAATTCATACTAAATCCAAGTTACATATACTCAATAGTCATATCGTAAATTTTATTATAAACTCCTTTTTAAAATTATATTAAACAAATTCTTAACAAATCCATCACTAGCTTCTAGTATCAAATTATTAATATATGAACACAAGGATTTTACGAGTAATACAAATTACTTATTACGATTTACCAACCAAGGTTGAAGGAAAAATATTTTCACTTTGTCCATTTACACTCTACACATATTTTATTGGTTACAAGACACAACATAAGTCATTTTTATCCAAAAGTTTCATCCGCCAAGTATTAAATATGTAAAACACTTTATGTTTAAATCATTCGATCAACAAAGTTTAATGCTTATTTAACTCACACAAATGCCGGACCTCGACATGTATAACGTCGAATTAAAAATAATGAAAAAACAAAACAAAGTGAAATAAATGAAGCGAGAATACGTATGTCAACTAAGTGTTGTTATCGGCCTCGGATGAGTCTCGAAATCGTACACCACAAAATTAACACAAACCAACCAAATTCCAAGTTATCGCGATTGATCACAACACTAGTCTATTTTTAAAATGCATATTTAAATTCAAGTAGAATAGTAAACAACGATTAAATGGCAACACGCCTCAACCACGTTTCATAATATACACACATGATTCGTCGCTACGATGTACGCATTGTTGATCATACTTCGGTTATGTTATAGTTACGTGAACTAATATATCAAACCCATAAGGAATAAAGGAAATAAAGTAATACGTAAGTAATTTACGATCCAAAAAGAAGGCGTCCCAAAAATGACACATAACGGTGCGATAACGACAATCGAGATCGATCTAGTCAATATATAATATGTTACGAGGCGTTATTTACGTATATAGAGTATCAAACGAGGTTCCTACTCGGTTATTCGATCAATAAATTAATTATCAAGATTGATAATTGGCGGTGAGGCTGAATTCTCAACAAAACCGCATTTTAATGTACGATGATCACGCAAGGACCATTGCTTCACGTGAGATGCCTTTAAATACCATAGTATATACATACTTATACGTACAATAATTCCTACATACGCGTAGGATTACAACGCAGTGTTGCCATGTAATGCAATGTAGCCCGTTATGCCAATTACATGCAACATATAAGATAATCTTTACAAGAATTTGCAAATTACGATGATAAGTACTCAACGTACCCAACAATATATCTCAATATATATAAAAGTATTTACTTATTAAATACTAGGGAATTCGTGTCAGTTTGAGGGATACATCTAAAATGTAAAGCAATGGTAAAGAAATCTTACCGGAGCCATGCAGGATAGTTGTGTGCTTGGACAATTTCTTACGACACCAAAAGTTATAGTTTAGGATTTTTCAAAATGACCTAGTTCTCTATAACTCATGGCTCTGATACCAATCTATAACACCCCACCAAATGCCATGCGCAGCGGAACTACAACATTTGGGTGCTACGTAGTTATCATCACACATAAGCTATATTAAACGACTCAAAGAGACGTAAAAGTTTAAACATAAATTTAAACATTATTAAAATCATACAAGTCTACAGTTTTCCAAATCCTAAGATAATACTAAACAGAGTTTGCGTTAGGTCCCCACTGAATCTCAACCCAAAAGTACATTTTTGCTCACATGACAGAATAATAAAATATTTAAGTGCAAAAAGGGAAGAAAAACAAAGTAGACCGCCAAGCCACAACAACTTCCATCCTCGCATGCTCCGCTGCTATCAATCTTGGTTACCTGAAACACATGCTTAAAACCGTCAACACAAAGGTTGAGCGAATCTATAGGTTTATCAAATCATAAGTTGAACATATGTATTAAAACCAATCAGGACCGTTCAATAGCATTGTCGTACTCACAATCTATTATTCAAGGATATGACAATTGTGTTTAAGCTCATGACACTAATCCGTTAACTCAATCACCCGCGTAATAATTACCGTCGTGATTCAGATGAAACCAGTGCCCCTACTAAAGGCATCAGTTGCAATTATACCTTATCTCTTATACAAAAATAATCTCCCGCAGAACTTACTCAACGTACAGCTTCTCGGCTAGCATTGGGTCGTCAGCCCCGTAGTACTACAATTTGTATAAGCGGCTATTTTCAATCCACACTAGGATTAAACAATAGTTAATAGTTCATGAAATTAGGGCCTTTTGCAACTAGGTACTCAACACAATTTCGAGGCAACATTCGGGTCCAACAATCATTCATGACTTATGTTCATTTTCATTTAAATAGCATGTATCCCCCTCGCGGGTAAAATCATTTGAAATAAGTAAAGAGCGAGGCTATAGACTCACCTTGCGTAGTAGTAGTGGTTCTAGCGAAGACGTAACGAGAAATGTTACCGACGACGTGGATGCCCGGAAAAATCTAACACTTGACCTAAAAATCAAGGTACGAAAACCAAATCAATACTCCGCATACATTATTGTACTAAACGCACGCATATGAAAACACACTCAATGCTTATGAAAACTCACGCCAAAACCAAACAAGTAGTTGTTACTAGACTTATACCATTTATCAATGTTATTAAAGTTACTATCCATTTTATAAATTTGCCGGTACTTACCAAAAGTACGGGCTGTTTTCTACGACTTAAGCACTTGTATAAAATTCAAGAAAATTCACAAAAATACCTCATGACCTGTATAAAACCCATATTTATTTCCATGAAAAGTTTTCACTTCTATGACTCGTTACACATCACATTACTAAACCTACGTTTTTCGGACTGATTTTGCACTTTGACCAAATTGGACTCATTTGACCCATTTGAAATATACCATTGACCAATACAACACCTAAGTCTAAAAATAGACTCACAAGTGCAGGTTTGAGACCAAAAATCAACTTTCAAACATTTACCAAACTCTATCTATGGTCCCCGGGATTTGACCCAAAACCAAACATAATTTCGGATTATGTTGATTCTCATCTCCCGGTACACGAACTTTCAAAATATCATAACTTTTGACTCGTTTGGAGTCGTAAGCTCTACTTTATACCGAAACGAAGCTAAGACGAAGCTCTATAACTCTATCCTATGTTTATGACCTGTTTGAAAAGTTAAACCCACGAAAATAGGCCCTAAACATTCTGGTCTAAAATCACCCTTCCAAAATCATTCCAAAACTTGATTCCAAACCATTCTATCATTACCTAAGCCTATACCCTTATAATCATTCCCAAACACTCTAATCAGTATAGAACACTATGAACATCAAATCAAAATCAAAACCTAAATCCTAATTCAAGCATGCAATATGTTTAAACCATTCAAACACACCCAAAACATCAATCTAGACACAAACCCATGACACATTTCATCAAACACCTTGAACCCACCAAACACCCCAATTTTTCGTGGCTTTTTGGGGCTGTGGAAGACCAAGAACATAAACCCCATCATATTTTATGGATTAATTAGCATTACCAATACACCAATTAAACATCCCACTAGTTTAATTAGATTAAAACATGTTTTTGAAAAATCTTTGATTCTTGAAAAACTAATGTTATTGCATGTTGAAATTGATTGTATAAAAACACTTACAAATGAAAACTAGTATGTGGTCTAAACTTGGATTCAATCAAAACAAGTTGGAAAAATTTTTGGTGGTGGTGGAGTGGTGGAAGCCGACGGCTAGGGGAGAGGAGGAGGAAGGAGAGAAATTTTTTTGTGTTGTGTTTGTTTGTGTGTTTTTAGTTTCTCCCCTTTTGTAAAGTTTGAGGGACCCCTTTTGCCATTTTGTTATTCTTTTGGCCTCATAATTAAACGACACAACTTAGTAGCGGGAATTGACTAGTAGTTGGTTTTGAAAATTTACGGGATGTCGGGATTTGTAAAAATTACTCTCCAAAGGTTATAACGCACACAAAACGAATATACACATGGTTCCGACTCGACTTAACACGTAATAAAAATAAAAATCTCGAAAAACTCAAATATCGATCAATCCATAATAAAAGATAAATTTTAGTCGTCATCGGTTCTTCTTAAATCGTCAAATGTTAAAATTACGACCATAAACGTTGGTTTCAATTTAAACCGTCAAATATATAGCAAACGAAACTTCTTAAAAATTTCAAAAATATTCGTAAAATAGGATTAAATAAATAAGGTTGGGCTCGGGATATCACATCCTCAAGTGAGTCGCAACTTAAGAGAGATGCTCATACTGAACAACTCTTGAGACAATAACTTAGCATCATACGACACTTTCACGGGTATCACATTAAGAGAGTTTCACTTGGTATTTTTGGACAATCAAGGCACCCTAGTGATCAGTGAATCACAAGGTGTCAATAACAAGCAAATAATCACAAAAACACCCAACCAATCAGTGCAGTTAATTCAATCTTTGCTCAGATGTGTTCCAGACAAGTAATAAGCAGATCTGGTAGTTATAAGCTACTTTTAAGCTTGTAAAAGCTAACCACAAACCACCCAATGCATACAAAAGCTCAATACAACTTAAAGAAACACATATTAACACATTTCATCCAACAAATCCAACAAATGAACAAGATCTAGGCAAAAGCAGTTACTGATGAACAATGATGAATACAAGAACAATGTTTACTGATCTACTTGACACCAAATCCAAATTCAAGGCCTCAGATCTATCACATAGGTTGCAATAACAATGATTTAACACTTGTTAGCCCTATATTAACATGAAAAATAGGTGTGCACAAGGTTTCAGAGCAAAACAACAAGTTTCAAGATTTTATAGCCAATTGTTTGATTTAGTGATTCAAGGCACAAAATTTGCATATATCAGAACACAAATACCTAAATATCAGATAAACACTCAAACAACACCACAATACTAACTCAAACTCACACAAACTTGAACCAACAGTCAATCCCAAACACCCTTTTAACTTTTTAAAATCAATTTTAACAAAGTAAAAGTCTTCTCAAGATTGATTTAAGCCCAAATAAGTATCATAACACTCATCATGTGAATCAAGAACCAATTTGCAGGCATAAAAAACACATTTATACCAGCAGAATCACAAAATCACTTAGAACACAAATATTTAATCAGAAAGATGAAGTTTTGAGAATTCAAACCTCCAAGATGTACATCCACACCTTGGAATCAATGAGCTGAGGTGCTAGCAAGAATAAGCACCAGCTTCCCCCTGCTAAGAACAACAAACAAGCCTAGCCAAAGGCTTGAGCCTAGGTTAACAATAATAGAGTAAAATAAGGTGGCAAATGGTCAAGTCTATGCAAGACTTAGGTTCCCACAAGGCCTGAATCTTCCCTTAAGGCCTCACCACCCCTTAATCAACCAAGATTAGGAGGCTATGATCACCCTTAAGCTCAAATAAGCAAGCTGTTGAACGACAAGCACTTAGGAAACCACTTGACTGATTTTTGAGATAAAAACGTATACCAACTTCCAATATTGTTTAAGCTAGTTAATTGTGACTTACGTCACATAAAGAAACACCTCAATGAACAATCCTCACCAAAGCACAAGCCAAATTCTTGACCCAAGCAAGAACAAAGGGACTCACAGGCTTAGAGGCACTCTTGGACTTGTTCAAGGTTTTGTTTAAGTACAAAAACGTGACAATTAGCTACTCAATACAATAACAATAAATGGAACTCAGTTTTAAATCACAACTCAATACCACAATCTTATAAATTTCAGAAAATGGCTTTACAAGGCTTTACAAAAGTAAAACTGAGAACAAGAACAAATGTGGTGATACTAAGGCCTTATATAGGCTACAAGTAGTCCTAAGATACTGAAAATAAAGTAAAACCCTAACTGGTAAACTTCCAGAATTTCCCTTGTTGATTTTGAAAATTCTTGAACATGTGACGGATTCTTGGCTGTTTGTGTGAGTTGGCAATGGTGAAATAGCATCAAAGGCTCAAAAATAAGCTTAGGTTTGAAGATAGAAGCTTGGTCGTTGGATGGCTGGCAAAATTTGTCTTCTTCTCCCAAAGTGTAGCAGGGGAATCATGTGTGGGGCTGTTGGGTGGTGAGGTGTCAAGTTTATGAGTTGGGTTATGTTTATTAGCACCTTAATCACTAATCTGTAAAGATTTAAGGTCTAATTACATGTATTTAGGAAAAATCCAATTGTGATCATCACGTGAATAGTGCAAGGTTTGATCTGTTTTTGGGTTTAAAAAGAGTGTTAGGCGCCAAAAAATTAACTAATCAGAGATTAGTTAAGTTGGTTAAAAGTGGAAAGCTGAGGTGGAAGCAGGGTGAGGTGTGATTGGTTGTTTCAAGTGAGTGGGACACGTGTTGAGGTGTGAATGGTGAAGTTAACTTTGTTTGTCTGCCAACTTTAGCCCTCCATCTCTTTTCTTCCTTTCACTTGCCATTTAATCAGCCCAAAGTTGGAATCCTTTGTTAATGAAGTTTTAAAACTTCTATTTTGGCCACAAAACTTTTCACAAAGACTTGTTTTGTATTTCTTTAATATTTGAAGGACTGTACTTGCACATTTTTGAACTTTGAAGGACTTCATGGTATGTTTGAATATAAGGAGGACCAATATTGACAATTTAGTTTTGATGATGGACTAAACTTGCCAATTCTTCAAAGTAGAGGGTCCTTTTTGCAATTTTGACAAACTTCAAGGACCAAACTTGTAATTATGAATATACAAGGGTTTAAAGTATCAGTTCTTCAATATTGGAGGACCCTTCTTGTATAATCTTCAAATCTTCAAGGTTAATTCTTGGAAAATCATCACTTGGACATGGTTCATTGTGCGGCTTCGTTTCTGGTGTTCGTTTTTGCATGTTCCTTGTGATCTTTTATCATTTCCTTAATATCCGTACCTAAAATTCACAAGTACCAAACACAAGCATATATTTAGCCATTTTCATGATATTTTATGCAGTTTAAGCTCATTTTGGATGATGAGACTGTGTATAAAAGCAGTCTCATCGAAGACCCTATATCCCTTGTTGTTTAATGAATAACCAACAAAGTACCCATCATTCCCCTTTTCACTGAACTTGCCTAGATTGTAAATTGTGTTCAAAATGATCGCATGACATCCAAATGGTCTAAAGAAGTCAATTAAAGGAGGTCTTCCATCGAACAGCTGATAAGGGGTCTTGTTATGTGCCTTAACCACCAAGGCCCTGTTTTGAACATAACAAGCAGTGCCTACAGCCTCAGCCCAAAAGATAACTGGAAGCTTGGAATCAGATAGCATAGTCCTTGCAGCTTTAACAAGTGTCCTATTCCTTCTTTCTGCAACTCCATTTTGTTGAGGTGTTCTTGCAATACTGAATTCCCTCTTTATTCCTTTGTTTATGCAGAAAGTGTCTAGTTTCTTGTTTCTGAATTCACCACCATTTTCTGATCTCATGGTCACTACCCTCATACTTTTGGAAAATTCAATATGATTGAGGAACCCAATGAGTAAATCAGCTGTGTCACTCTTTTCAAACAGAAATAATGTCCATGTGAACCTTGAAAAATCATCAGTAATCACTAGGCAGTACCATTTCTTCATTATGCTTGCCACAGAAGTAGGACCACAAAAATCCATATGCAGTAATTCCAATAGCTTGGTAGTGGACATACTAGTTTTTGATTTGAAAGATGCTCTATGTTGCTTCCCTTTCAAACAAGCAGCACAAGTATGATCATTTGCAAAGGACTTGGAAGGAAGACCATGAACCAGATTATATTTTACCAGTTTGTTCATGTTCTTAAAATTAAGATGACCAAGTCTTCTATGCCCTTTCTTACATTCATCAACTAAGGCTTTGGCAATGAAACAAGTTTCATTGTCTTGAAGAGAGATGTCCTTGAGATCAATTGTGTACATATTCTTTTGTATTGGTGTTCTGAGTACAATAGGAGTATTGGGTGGTAAGACAAACTCCTTTCCTAACACCAGACATTCAGTATCTGTAAACAAGACAAAATTCTTATTCTCAGTCATTTGTGACACACTGAAGAGATTGTACTTGAGCTCTTTCACCAAGTAAACATTGTCAAAAGTCATCCTATTGGTGACAATAGTTCCTTTTCCTGTGATTGTTCCATGCCCATCTCCAAAAGAAACACCATCATTGTCATGCAGGGGAACAAAGTTAGACAGATAAGATTTATGTCCAGTCATGCTTCTTGAGCATCCACTATCCCAATATGCTTTATCATCTCTGGTCTTCTTTGTCACCTGCAAAAAGAAAAACAAATTAGTTTTTCTTGGGTACCCAAGCCATTACAGACTTGGATCTACCTCGTGTATCAATATAAGATAGCTTATCAAAGACTAGAGATACACCATTAGACTGAGCACCCCTTTTGGGTACCCAAACCTAATGAGCTGAGGCTTTCACAGCTTTTCCCCATCTGCCCAGGTTCCTAGAGGGCAAAACTTTGCTAGCAGGGGATACCCTAAATTTAGCAGGGGAATCCTTATGCTTAGCAGTAGGAACCTATCTTTTGTTTTGGCCTCTATTGATGTGTTGGTAAGGTCTAGAGACAGATTTATATGCATTATGAGGTGCTGGATTGGTCATGGAAGAGCTGGTCTTAGGATATGCATCATTCACCTTCCTTAGAGTAGGAACAACATACTTGTCAGAAACCTTGTTTCTCAAGGCAGGGGCAACATACTTGGCAGGGGAAAAGGATTTTGCCCCTGCATTCAGAAATATGGCTTTTGGTTGCATGTCCTTTAAGGGATTTACAGCCACCACTTCCATTGGTGCCTAACAATCTTGATAAGTGTGATCAAAACTGCCACATGTGAAACAAGGTTTGGTGTTTATCACAAAGTCCTCTTCTAATTGATGAGACTTTTGGTCATTCCAATTTCTCTAATAACCTCTAACAGACCTATACATACCAGCATATTTAACAGTGGGCTTAGAGGACTTTGATCTTGTTTTAGATTTGGGTGAGCAACTCTTAGAACTAGAATCACTACCAAAAAGTCCTTCCCTTGAAAAGAGAACAGGGTTATCAATTTTACACTGTTTTAAAGAAATTTGTTCCTTTTCAAAGTCCCTAACAGCACTAGTTTTCACTAGTGGTTCATCTGTTTCTAGATTATTAGGTATGTATGCACTTAAGTCAAATTCAATATCTTCCTGCTTCTTGAAACAAGAGAGACCAGACCAAGACAAATCTTTTCTAGGAAAAGGTGCATGAATATTAGCAGGTGGTGGTGGTATAGTAGCATGCTCATTTTTGACACTAATAAGTGTGAAAACACTTACCCTTTTACCTAGGGGTGTCAATATTTCCGACCCGACCCGAACCCGACCCGACCCGAACCCGACCCGAGCATATTCGGGTCGGGTTACTCGGGTTGAAATTTCAATTCGGGTTAGTCGGGTCAACCCGACTAACCCGAATTCGAAATCGGGTCGGACATCGGGTAAAATATTTATGCTTAATTCGGGTTCGGGTCAACCCGATTGACCCGAATAAGAAATTTTTTTTTTTTTTTTTTTTTTAAAAATTAAAATTAAATATAAATTCTATTAAAAAATTAAAAAAAAAGTTTTTTTTTTATATTTTACCCGTAGTCGGGTTGACCCGAACCCGAATAGACCCGACCCGAGTAAACCCGACCCGAATAGACCCGAACCCGACTAACCCGAGTTCAACTCGGGTCGGGTTCGGGTAAAATATTTTTACCCTCAACCCGAATTCAACCCGACCCGAATAACCCGAACCCGACCAACCCGACCCGATTCCCACCCCTACTTTTACCACTTATTTCCAATAATAGAAAGACCAAAACATGTATTTTATGTCGTAAAAGTCGGAATTATGCGTGGTTTGTGTTTTTATTGTGTTTCAGGATAAAAATATGAAAAAGGAAGAAAACAAGGGCTATCACGGGCTTTTATCGAAGAAAACGAGAAAAGACGAAGTCAAAAGATCAAGAGTGCAAAAAGAACCGAAGTCCAAGGCCTATTCTGAAGATTTATCGAAGAAAAAGTCTAAAGACGAAAGCTTGATGAAGTCGAAGAACTCAAGTCTAACAGAAGAAGAAAATTATAAGACAAGTTCAATTTATATCGACAAATCCCGAGACGACGTCGAGAAAGATAAAGTATTTAAATCGAGTCGAGACTAGAAGAAAGAAAGAAGGAAGCAACACATGCACTCCCGCCTCTTATAAATACCCTCCTAATGACACATTAGGAGGGTGTTAGCTAGTTTATTTTTCTTTCTTTAGTTTTCATTTTAGAGAGAGAAAGTGTTTAACTTTCTCTCACTAAAACTTCATCTTTTCTTTCAAATTTAAGCTTTATTTTATTTTTGTATTTGAAATTCATTAATCAAAAGTTCAAGTTTAAGCTTTTAATCTTTAATCTTCTTCTACCTTTCTTGATTTTGAGTTATCTTTGATTCGAAATATTAATGAAACGTGTTTGATTTTGATGTTTTTGTGATTAAAAAGTTTATCTTTTTATTCCTCTCTAAGTTTTCATACGGTTTAAGCTTTAAGCTTGTTGTGATTATTGGCTTATTTTGTATTAAAACTTATCGTCTTTTTAAGTTTTCTTAAAAATTTAGTCTTTTTTTTATGTTTGATTTATAAAGTTTGTTTATTTCGTGTCTAAAAAGCTTTTAAATTTATTCTTGTTTTGATTTGGTTAAGGTTTGAACAAGATCTTATTCGTAATTGCTTATTAGTACTTATTGGATTTAGCTTATTTATCTCCATCCGAATATTGTGGCATTTCTATCACAATCATAGGGTTTTACATATTGCGACGGTTTCAGAAAGCATATTTGTGATCGCAATAACCCTAGGGGTTCTACTTTGCAATGAAGTGTTTTCCCCCCTTATTCTGATCGTGATTGCGATCGCTCATTGCGATCGTATATTGCGACGGCTCATAAGGTTATATTAAGACGAAACGCTGCCCAAATTTCAAAAGCCATATTCCGATAGAAATTGTATTCTGATAGACTTGAACATTTCGACAAAATTACATTCCGACAGAAGTGTTTTTAGTATTCTGATAGCTTTGATTTGATACATTCCGATAGCTTTGATTTCATACATTCCGATAGCTTTGATCTCATACATTCTGATAGACTTGATCTTAATTATTCCGATACTTGTCATTCAGATAGATTATTCCGATAGAATTTGTTCACTAATATTCCGATGCTTAATTTAATATTCCGATGTTTAATTTGTATTAAATGGCGCCGCTGCCGGCTCTTTTCGTTAAGATTAACGGTTTTTAGTGAGAGACGCGTTGGATTTTGGGATCCGTTCATTCGTGAACGTTATGTTCCTTGCTTAAAAATTTTCAAAAAATCCATAAAAATTTAAAAAAATTTCAAAAATACAAAAACATTAAAAAATCATAAAAAGCATTTCTTTTCCAAAGTTTTGCACCAAAAAGATTTTATTTTTACAAGTACATATATATTCTTTGTTTCTTTGGTATATTTTTCTTTGCAGGTGTATGCGTACTAGATCTTCAACTTATCCAGAGCCGAGACTCGTGAAGATTTAGATATGGCTGGTGTGCACAACAACAATAACAACACACCTCTACCCAATTTAAATAATAATAACAAAAACAACAATGTTCCCCCACCCAACCTACAAACAATGGAGGAGCTTTGTCAACCAACCATGAACGGACGCGGAGGACCGATTGAAACGATGCAAATCACGGCTCCTGAATTTTCGTTGAAGCATCACATGATCCAGCAAGTTCAAAACACTTTTCCTTTTCGCGGATTACCCGATGATGATGCCAACAAACACCTCGACAAATTCATTACCGTCACCTAAAGCATGAAACTTCCTGGTGTTACTATGGATTTCCTTCGCCTACATCTCTTCCCACACACTTGATCCCACCATGCCGAGAAATGGTTTGATCGTCTTCCCAAAAACTCAATTCATACATGGAATGACATGACTCAACGCTTTTTGTCGCGCTACTTTCCACCATCCATGGTCACTAGTCTTCGCAACCAAATCAGTGGATTTACTCAAGAACCTGATGAGTCGCTTTTCGATGTTTGGGAACGTTATAATGTCTTGATCGACCGTTGTCCGAACCATAACATGCTCCCCGTTACTTTGATTGATACCTTCTACAATGGTTTAACTTTTCGTGATCGTGATACGATTAATGCTGCCGCCGGTGGTACATTCATGAAGAGAAGACCTAAGGAGTGTAGAGAGCTTATAGAGAACATGACCACTCACCACAAAAATTGGGATTCATCCGCATCCTCAAGATCAAACCCAAGAGTCAATGTTTCTTCTACTTCTTCAAACCCTGATATGACCGAAATGTCCCGCGCAATAGTCGAAATGAGCAAAAAGATTGAACTTTTAGCCACTAACCAATTTCAAAAAGCTAAAGCTGTAGCCACGTCTTGTGAGATTTACGGGGATTCTCATTCATAAACCGACTGTGCTTATACTCATGACAATCCGGAAAATGTGTATGCCGCCAACGATAACTTTTCTATGGGAGGCTATCAAGGACGTCCTCAAGGTGACCGCAATTTGCTTAGTCATCGTTCGAATAAATTTCTTTCACCACCCGGTTTTCAATCCCATAATAGACCACCACCACCTCAATTGAACAACACACAATACCCATCAAGGAACCAAGGCCAAAGAAGTTACTACCAAGGGAATTCTTCTAATAATTAAAGGAATTATAACTCAAATCAAGGGGCTTTTAATGGACAAAACCAAGGGTTTCAAAATACAACTTAAACCAAGGTTTTAATAATAACAACCCTTATCAACAACAATATCCAAACCAAGGTTTTCAAAATCAAGGGCAAAACACGAATTCCCCTTCAATGGACTTGGTTCTTCAAAAGTTGATTGATAAGTTGAATGAACATGAGAAAATCATGTCTTCTATGCAAGAATCGAGTGATAAGAAATTTATGCTAATGTTTCAAGCCATTAATCCCCAAGGCCCACCCCAAGGTACTCTCCCTTCTAACACCGTGACCAATCCTAGGGCCAACGTTAATGCCATCACTACTAGGAGCGGTAAGACCATCGTTGAACCTTCTTCTTCACCAACTAACCAAGGACCCGAGATTCCTTCTACTTGTGATATACCACCCATTATGCCTTCGTCTGCACCTTATGTCCCACCGATACCTCAAGTTTATACCACACATTCGGTTCCAAAACCGGTTCCTCTACCTTCTACTTCTACCCCTCCACCACCCAAGGATGTGAGTGAGAATTCCATTCCAAAGCCTTCATCTCAACCCAATATACCTTATCCCTCAAGGTTGAGGAAAGAGAAGTTGAAGAACAAGGATGATATTTAGGTTTCTAACTTTCTTAAAATGTTTAAACAACTGAATTTCAACATCTCCTTTGCTGAGGCTCTCGCTCACATGCCTAAATATGCTAAGATCTTTAAGGATCTTTTAAGTGATAAGGAAAAATTGCTCGACATCGCCAATACCCAATTAAATGAGAATTGTTCTGCCGTCCTTTTGAGAAAACTTCCAGTTAAGTTAGGAGATCCCGGTCGCTTTCTAATCCCTTGCAACTTCCCCGGGGTAGAGAATTGTATGGCCCTAGCCGATCTAGGTGCTAGTATAAACTTAATGCCATTAAGTGTTTGGAAACAATATCTCTAACCGAGCTAGTCCCCACACGAATGACATTGGAATTAGCTAACCGTACAGTTGCTTATCCGGTGGGGATAGCCGAAGATGTCTTCATTGGTGTCGACAAATTCACCTTTCCGGCGGATTTTGTTGTCGTTGACTACGAGATGGACCCCCGTGTTCCATTAATCGTTGGACGTCTATTCTTGAGGACCGGTCGCACTCTCATTGATGTAGCCGCGGGCGAATAAATCATGAGAGTTGGTGACGATAAAATCGTCTTCAACATGGGTAAACTTTCTAAGCAGCCTTTTGAAAACGAGAGCGTTAATTTCATTGACGTTCTTGATGAGGCTTGTGAAGAAAATTTCAAAGACGCTTGTAAAAGTGGTTCTTCTTCTCTACCCATTGTTGAGACCGTTGCCTTTATTGCTCCATCACTGACTCCATTTGGAGAAAGTGATTTACTTTTGAAAGAATTTGAAGCAACTTTGCGAGATGTGGACTTACAATATGACGATTCTCCCTCCAATTGGGATGAAGACATTCGTACCATTGAGAAACTTCTTAATGAGGACCATATTTCTCCACCATCTCCTAAGGAAATCTCTATCGATGATCCGAATTTGACTACGCCTTCCATCGAAAATCCTACGGATTTAGAGCTTAAGGACCTACCATCTCATCTCGAGTACGTTTTCCTTGAAGACAATAAGAAGTCACCCGTCATCATCGCAAAGGACTTGAAAGAAGAGGAAAAATCTATACTTTTCAACGTGCTAAAGAATAATAAGAAAGCGATTGCTTGGATAATCTCCGATATTCGTGGAATTGATCCTCACTTTTGCACACTTAAAATTCTCATGGAGGACGACTTTAAACCCACTATTCAAAACCAAAGAAGGGTAAATCCCAAGATCCATGACGTTATCAAAAAAGAGGTTATCAAACTTCTTGATGCGGGAATGATCTACACTATCTCGGATTCACCATGGGTTAGTCTGGTCTATTGTGTGCCTAAGAAAGGTGGAATCACCGTTGTGCCCAATGAAAACAACGAGTTGATTCCTACTCGTCTTGTTACAGGGTGGAGAGTTTGTATAGACTATCGCAAACTCAATGATGCTACGAGAAAGGATCATTTTCCCCTTCCTTTTATGGACCAAATGCTTGAACGTCTAGCGGGTAATGATTATTATTGCTTCTTAGACGGTTTCTCCGGGTACTTTCAAATTCCCATCGATCCTAAAGACCAAGAGAAAACCACATTCACTTGTCCTTATGGAACATTTGCTTACAAACGAATGCCTTTCGGCTTATGCAATGCTCCTGGGACTTTCCAAAGGTGTATGATGGCTATCTTCCATGACATGGTTGAAGAAACTATGGAAGTCTTCATGGATGATTTCTCGGTCTATGGTGATTCTTTCTCATCTTGCCTTGCTAATTTGGAATGCATGCTTAAGCGGTGTGAAGACACTCGTCTTGTTCTAAATTGGGAAAAATGCCATTTCATTGTACAAGAAGGCATTGTGCTTGGACATAAAATCTCAAAATCCGGTCTTGAAGTGGACCGTGCTAAAGTTGATGTCATAGCCAAATTACCTCCACCTTCAACCGTGAAGGGTGTGAGAAGTTTCCTTGGTCATGCGGGCTTCTATCGTCGATTCATTCAAGATTTTTCAAAAATCGCTTGCCCGATGACCCACCTCTTGGAAAAAGATACTCCTTGTATCTTTTCTAAAGAGTGTCTTGAATCCTTAAATCTTCTTAAGGACATGCTAACTAAGGCATCGGTCTTGGTTACCCCTAATTGAGAGCTACCTTTTGAATTGATGTGCGGTGCTAGCGACTTTGCCATTGGAGCGGTTTTGGGCCAAAGAGTGAACAAACACTTCCAACAAATCCATTATGCTAGCAAGACAAAGACGGGGGCTCAATTGCATTATACCACTACCGAAAAAGAGCTTTTAGCTGTAGTGTATGCTTTTGAGAAGTTTCGCCCCTATCTTGTCCTTTCCACCACAATCGTGTACACCGATCATTCCGTGTTGAAGTACTTATTGCCTAAGCAAATATCTAAGCCAAGACTTCTTCGTTGGGTTTTGCTCCTTCAAGAATTTAACATTGAAATTCGAGACAAAAAGGGAGCCGAAAACCTAGCCGCGGATCATCTAAGAATTTAACACCCCGTGGTTTGCGGACATTGCAAACTACTTGGCGGGTGTAATTCTCAAGGAAGGGTTAACGTCCCAACAAAAGAAAAATTTCTTTAAAGACATTGAACATTATTTTAGGGACGACCCTTACCTTTTCAAACAATGTGCTGATCTGATTATTCGTCAGTGTATTGATGGACCCACAACTTTAGAAATTCTCGAAGCTTGCCATAAAGGTCCCACCGGTGGTCACTTTGGTCCCAACTACACCGCGAAGAAAGTGTTTGACTCTGGATTTTTTGGCCCACCATTTATCGTGACGCTCACGAAATGGTTAAGCATTGTGATGCTTGCCAACGACAAGGCAAGATCACACATAAAGATGAGATGCCTTAAAATTTCATACAAGAATGTGAAATCTTTGATGTATGGGGCATCGACTTTATGGGGCCATTTACATCATCTAAAGGGAACAAGTACATCCTCGTAGTCGTTGACTACATATCTAAATGGGTTGAAGCAAAGGCTCTCCCTACGAAAGATGCGAGGGTGGTTGTGAACTTTCTGAAGCAACTTTTTGCTCGATTCGGTGTTCCTCGTGCTATCATCCGTGATCGCGGGACTCATTTTTGCAATGATCAATTTGCTCAAGTCATGGCTAAGTATGGTGTCAATCACCGTCTTTCCACCGCTTATCATCCTCAAACAAATGGTCAAGCCGAGATATCTAACCGTGGATTTAAGAGAATTCTTGAACATACTGTGGGAGAGCTGTTGGGAATAAAAAGTAGCCAGTACACTTGAACACTGACAAAAGGAATTGGGACGTTGATAAGAAGAAAACAAACGTTGACAGAGTAAGCGTTGACAGGATGATGTCAAGCGTTGATAGGATGAAGTCAAGCACTGATAGAAGATTTAGTCGACACGTATTATGTTTCTATTTTCTTTCTAGTAAAGATATGATCAACAATGTATTTTCTATATTTATCTTTACCTATAATAGCTGATACGTAGACTTTTGTACAAGGCTTCTTATTCTATACAAGGAGACATGTAGTTTTTGTTTCATATAAGTTTTTCATACGTTTAACACTTTCATTGTACGCAAGTTTGTTCTAATCAATCAAGTGAAAGTTTGGTTTACATTGTTTGTGTGTTCTTGTTTGAGTATTAATTCCGCATAATACTTAAATTGTTTTATACACAACAAAGTTTCTCTACGTGTTAAACTTGATTCAATCTCGTTTACACAAGCTAAATCGATCTAAGTTTAGGATCAACAAGTGGTATCAGAGCTTCAAGACCTGACATTAAGTTTGTTGTGTGTGCATGTGCACGCCATCAAGTGACTCCCAAAGAGTGTCATCTTCATGCTGTCAAGAGGATCTTTAGATACCGTAGATGTTATCCAAACTTGGGATTATAGTATCCAAAATATTCACCATTGGATCTTATTACATATTCAGACAGTGATTATGGTGGTGACAAGTTTGATAGAAAATCCACAACTGGTGGATGTCAGTTTCTTGGGAGTAGATTGATCTCTTGGGAATGAAAGAAACAAACAGTGGTGGCCAGTTCTACAACTGAAGCAGAGTATGTTGCAGCAGATGCTTGTTGTGGACAAGTATTATGGATTCAGAACCAGCTGTTGGATTATGGGTATAGTTTCATGCATACCAAGATTTTTGTAGACAATAACAGTACTTTATGAATTATTAAAAATCCTGTACATCATTCTAAAACAAAACACATAGAAATTAGACATCATTTTATAAGAGATTGTTTTGAAAAGGGTTTAATACAACCAGATAGGGTTGACACATAAGAGAATGTGTCTGATTTATTGACTAAATCTTTTGATACTGGAAGATTTCAATACTTGGTAACAAGTATTGGAATGATCAATCTCACTTAATATGTGTTTTGGGGTCTTATTGTAAAAGTATGTACAGGATATGCATTGTTATTGGTCTTTATGTGAAATTAGATTTTCCACTCTATTTGTCTAACGATGACAAAGGTTATTTTAACGCTGATAAGTGTTATCGTGACGTTGTCAGCAACATGTTAGTTTTGTGGTTTTTGATCTAATTGTGCAGGCGTTGTTAGCATTGTACCATTGGATACTGAGTTGCTTATGGATCCTTGGAGCCCTATTGGAGCATGTTTTATTTTATGGATGATGGTTGGAATATTTATATTCCTATCTTGACATAAATTTTTATTTACATGCATATTATTTGGCAACTTATGTATCACAGTTTAAGGGGAGGTTTAAGAACCTTTTAGGACTTTTGGGTATTCTTATGATACTCTTATCATAATTCTAGATTGTGTCCACTGGTGAGTATGAGTTAGTTTTCTATCTCATGAGGCACTGTAGCATGCAAAGTTGATATACTATGCATGCTGCCAAGACCTTTTTGGCCTAGAATTGGATGTGGTTTGTTGGGAGACTTGGGTATGATTTATATTGGGATTACCTGGGAGTTACAAGGGATTTTATAAGATAACTTAACTGTTAAGAATTTTGGTTAGCAAGGGACACTAGAGGACTGTTATGTCTATCTTGCATAAGCAAGTGTGCATAATTGGACAGTGCTTGCCACCCTATAGTAATTTTCAGTTTATAGGTTATCTTCACTAGGATAAATTACTTTGTTAAGGTCCTTTTTCATGTTTATTATTTTTATTTTTGGACGCTGATAGATATTTTCCAAGTGTTGTTGTGACCAATTTAGACGTTGACATGGCTATTACCAACGTTGACAAGAATATAGCTGTTGGGCGTTGATGGGTTATTTTTTTACCGTTGACACTTATTGGGTCCTACCTAGTTGTTATTTTTGACGAAAATTGGGGCCGTAATTTTGGGAGTTGATAACTTTTAATTAATGCACAAGATAACTTATTTTCTTTTCAATATTTTCATCATTATATTTTAAAAATACTTGCCTCATTTTTGACCAATCACATGTTCCTATCACTCCTATATATTTGGCTCCTACTTTTTAAACAGGGTACTCTCATATTCTTGTCTAACAACTTTTCTCCTATAATTCATCTTTTCTAATCTTTCACAAACAGCTTTCTACATCAATGGCACCTAAGTTTAAACCAAGTGACTTGGTATTGGGATTCAGAGGTCAGCACAATATGATTGCTTATTTGGAGGCTGATGATGCTCTGTTTCCACAATACACCCAGATGGTGGCGTATTTGAATGCATCTCCATTACGGTATGCTCTTTCTCATGCTCCTCTCATCCCTATCACTCATATTAAACAGTTTTGGAACACTGTCAGTTCCTCAACGCTTAATAATGTGACTACATTAATAGCTATTGTTCATGGGCGTTCATAGGTGGTTACTGAAGCCTTGGTTCACCAGGCTTTGCATCTTAATGATGCAGATGGTATAACCACTCTACCCATTAATGAAATAGAACAAGGACTCCAAGATTTGGTTTATCCTTTCCCTAAAGAGGGAACTTTAAACAAATATCATAAACAATAATTTCCCCCAGCTTGGAAGTACTTAATACATGTCATCCTTCAATGTTTGAGCCCCAAATGTACTGCACATAATGAAATTAACAGATCAATTGCTAGTGCAATTGTGTGCATTACAAATGGGAAAAAGTATAATTTTTCTAAACTGATCTTTGATGGCATGTGTAAAAACAAGGGTAATAAGATGACTTTGGCTTACCCAAGATTTTTACAAATGATCTTTGATGACCAAGGGTATTGCACCAGGGATCATGATGATTTTTATGCGATCCCTGTGCAAAAGAAGGCTATTTTTGGTAAGATAAACTCACCCCCTCACAGAGACTTACCCCTTACCCAAGCCATGCTTGCTGTTATTGCAGCAGCACAACCTCAACCTGATCCACAGCCTCAACTTGACCCAATACCAGACCCTTACCTTCACCTCAACACATGGAACTTGACCAAGAATCCTTCAGCGCTGACATGTTAAATGTTGGCGTTGACACTACTAATCCAAACGTTGACACCTTTCCATCACAGACCTAAACACCCTTAACCTTCAAACTACCACCCAATCCACATCATCTTCTCCACCCCCAGACTATAGGATGGAAAAACGCCAAAGGACCATTGGAGTGTTCTCCTCTGGTGGTCCTAGCCATGTTGCAGAGAGAACCACCACCAAAAGTGTGGTTGGTGATATGGGTGAGTCTAGGACTATTGGTGCTAGCTTAGATGTAGGCCAAGCCAGTCCTAACATCTTTAAGACCTCATCCATGCCCCATGACTCTACTTTGGGAGGTCAAATACCCATTCTAGAGGAGGGCAGATTGGAACCATACACAATGATGGAATTAACGATTGTCTGCATTAGCTTGCAAAAGCAAAATGCAGACCTGGTACAAACAGTCAGTACACAAGGCCTTGAACTCAATCAATTGAGGGAAAGGATTGTTATTTTGGAGGATGATAACAATAGGCGTGGAATGGAGGATTCTTCCAAAGGGGAGGATGAGCAGCTACATGTGAGTGACAAAGGCTCACATGATGGAGAATCTTTGGGTGTGGCTGAAGCCCTTACTGAATTGAAAAAGAAACCAGGTTTTGATGCATCTTTGGTTACTCTTACAAACTTGAACTTGTCCTTTACAACAATGATGGAACAGTTCACAGGAGGCGCTGAGACGAGTAAGGTGAGCGTTGACAAGCAGATTTTGGACACTGACACACCAAGCGCTGACAAGAGTAAGTTGGGCGCTGACACACAAGATTTGAACGTTGACAGACCTGTAGATATGGTTGATGTATTCTAGTCATCAACTATCATCAAGGAAGTGTCTTCACAGGTACCATCATCATCTTTACCCATCATTGATCCATTAGACAAGAGTAAAGGAATCATGGTAGAAATAGAAGTTCCAAAGGATGCAGCACAAGTAGAGTTTGATTCAAAGTTGGCTTCACAGCTTATGGAACAAGAAAAGGAGAGGGTTGGTGAATCACCATTTGTAGTTACTTCTGAGGAACAAGAAGGAAGTGATGATGAAAGTTCAGATTCAAGTGTTATGATAATTGAACAACCAGAAAGACTTGAATATGGTGATGACTTGGCAAGGGAGAAACTTAGAGAGTTAAAGTTGCAGGTAGATTATGATATGCTAGAAGTTGCTCAGATGTACCATGCTTGGGAAGATAAGGTTATGGAGAATCCATATATGACAATTTCAGATCAAATTTGGGGATTGGAGATTCTTCTAAGAGTTCAAAGAGATTGCAAGGTAATTCTGAAGCATAAGGCTAGCAATGTTTTCTCACTGCTGAAGAGAGATAGAAGGGAGCTTTATTACATGTTGCTCAGATGTCATCAAACAGGATGGACCTTTCAGAAATTGTAGGGATTGTCCTTTGAAGAATTGGAGTACAAGGCTTATCCCATTTGGGAAACAATGAAGGAAATGAATACTGTCAGACTTCTCTCAGATGAAAGGAGAGAAGAACTTGCAGAAGAGATGGAGATTCAAAAGGTAATGATTGTTCCATGGCCTTTGAAAAAGGGAGTTCCACAGTTTCCTAAAGATTTGAATAAAGTGATTCCCAATGAAGCTGTTATAAGAAGGAGCATTAAGCTCTCACCCATAGAAGCTTCAGATATGGTAAAAGTGTTACCTTTTGATGCCAGAAACCCTATCATTAGCTATGAAGAAGATGCAAGTGGGTTTTGGATGATTGGCAGATATGGGAAAGAGGTACACACATTTACTACTCTTATGTCTCTCTTTGCAAGTATGGTAAGGGAAGACTTGGCAGACCTTTGGAGGTTATTGATGGCCAAGTATGAGACTGAAGCACCTACTTTAGTCAATGTAATAAAGCTTTGGTCAACATTCAAGAGAATGTGTGCACCAGAAGAATAAGATCATGTTTGGAAGGATCTTGAGGATGATATCAGTAGACTTCAATGGCGTTTGTATTCAGCTGCTGGTGTGTATTATTTGAGTTCTACAAAGTTTGCTGAGTATCTTCTTGTAGATGCTGAGTATCCCATGTCCAAAGAAGTTTTGGAAAAGATGAACACAACACAGCTGGAGATTGACTATTCAAGTGATGTGGCCAAAGATTTAATTAGGCATGTTTATTACCAATATGATAAGATTTGTAAGAATCCTCCTAGTTCTTAGTTTTTATTCAGTAACTTGATTGCTAGAGTAGATATCAAGTTTAGGGGAGGATTGTTGGGAATAAAATGTAGCCAGTACACGTGAACGCTGACAAGAGCAATAGGGACGTTGATAAGAAGAAAACAAGCGTTGACAGAGTAAGCGTTGACAGGATGATGTCAAGCATTGGTAGGATGAAGTCAAGTACTGATAGAAGATTTAGTCTACACGTATTATGTTTCTAGTTTGTTTCTAGTAAAGATATGATCAACAATGTATTTTCTATATTTATCTTTACCTATAATAGCTGATACGTAGACTCTAGTACAAGGCTTCTTATTCTATAAAAGGAGACCTTTAGGTTTTGTTTCATATAAGTTTTTCATACGTTTAACACTTTCATTGTAAGAAAGTTTGTTCTAATCAATCAAGTGAAAGTTTGGTTTACATTGTTTGTGTGTTCTTGTTTAAGAATTAATTCCACATAATACTTAAATTGTTTTATACACAACAAAGTTTCTCTACGTGTTAAACTTGATTCAATCTCGTTTACACAAGCTAAATCGATCTAAGTTTGGGATCAACAAGAGCATCGTGCCTCGTGGGCCGATAAGTTAGATGATGCTTTGTGGGCTTTCCGTACCGCATATAAGACGCCGATTGGTTGCACTCCATATCGTCTTGTGTACGGGAAGGCATGCCACCTCCCTATTGAGTTGGAACATAAGGCATATTGGGCCTTGAAGTGGGCCAATTTTGACATCAACAAAGCCGGCGATCTTCGAAAGATTCAACTCAATGAGCTAAATGAACTAAGGAATGAAGCTTATGAGAACTAATTGATCTACAAGGAGAAGACCAAGATCATCCATGATGCTAGGATTAAGAAGCTAGAGTTCCATGTTGGTGATCAAGTTTTACTCTTTAACTCTCGGTTGAAGATCTTCTCGGGCAAGTTGAAGAGCCGTTGGTCTGGTCCATTCACCATCGCCAAAGTCTTCCCCTATGGCACCATTGAGATTTCTCAGCCAAATGGGCCAAATTTCAAAGTGAATGGCCAGCGATTAAAGTTGTATTTTGGTGAGGACATCTCATGAGGTGATTCCATCCCTCACCACGTTTCCCTTGAACTAGTCCTGGGTCGAGTCAGGCTCGTGACTCGGTTATAAAAACAAGAGCTTCTCGGGAGGCAACCCGTTGATATATCCTTTACCGTTTTCATAATAAGTGTAGGGGGAGCCCCGTATGTTTTTGTTGTCTTGTTTCTTATCATGTGCAGGGATAGAAGCTTCAAAAATCCATTCTTGATGACCTTTGACGAACCGTGATCCCATGTTCCCGTCTTCCTGGTTCTATCCTAAACTGTCGTGATTCAATATTTCATATCTTATATGTTCCCATTGAAATCACTATAGTTGTCCTTTCCTTAGCAAGATTTAAACAAAGTGCACAATGTCCTAAGTGTAGGGGAGTTTACTCCCACATGCTTAAACATTGAGGACAATGTTTATATCAAGTGTAGGGGGGACTTCTATCGAAGTAAGTGGGCTTTTCCATAAATTTGTCCTCATTGTAACCGGAAAATATAATTTTTCGACATTTTTCAAAAATTTTAATATATTTTGGCCTAGTTGTATAGTAGCATTTTCCTTTGTTATCGTTATTTACTTTCCTTGCCAAAAATAAAGTTTAATAATGTGGTTTTAAATTTTTCAAAGTCGTGAATATTTTGACTCAACCCGAGTTTACTTATCTAAGTTTACTCTAGCTTGTATCCATAATGTGTTTAAATCAAGTTTTGCTAGGCTTATATATAGGGAACTTTAAAACGCGAAAGTCTTAACTATCACGAGTTAAGAACAAGAACTTTTCGCAAGTTCCTATAATTGATCCTAGAGAGTTGTTTATTAAGGGAACTTTAAAATGCGATTTCTAAACTTGAAAAAGACTAAGAATTTGCAAGATCCTATAGATGACTCGAAAACCCAAAACTTTGATTTAATTGGCTAAGCATCCACGAGTCTCATTCCTTGAGATTTTAAATTATGGAGAACGAGAGATGATAGAGTCAATTATAAGTTTGGTATTCTTTCATGAATTTATGTGAGTTGATTATAAGCTTTTTCTCCCATCGCTTGCTAATAAATTTATCTGCAATAAATAAGGTTGTACGATTTGAAAATTTACTTAGCTTCTAGCACAAGATCGTTTAAAAGTTGCTTGGTAATAATTAGAGTTCATAGCCAAGGCATAACTTATTGAAGCGGGATGCGAAGATTGGCGAGTCCGAAAAGGTCCTAACAAGGCATGAGGGATACATTTTCTTGCTAATGATCCAAAAGTGATGTGAAGAATCATTTATCAAAAATCAATATGAAGGATCGAGACACACGACGAAAAGCAATTGCTCCCCAAAAGATCATGGAGAAGTCTATCCAAAAAAGGCCCTAACAAGGTATGAGGATAAATAGATCCAAGTCCTAAAAGGAGGCGGATCGTTGTATATCAAAGTCCAAAATAAAGATTGGAGAAAAATGAAGAAGTCACGGTCCAATATGAAGAATCTCTCAAAAAGTTCAAGTGAAGAAATTCCTAATATGAAGAGAAGACCATAATTACACGAACGTCTCTCAAAGATTCGAAGTATGAAGTTGCTGCCAAACATCGGTCCGAGAAAGGTCTCAAATCGTGAAGCGAGTTATGCCAAGATATGAACTTTAAGAGGTCTCGAGAAGCAGTTTTAAAAGATTTTGTCCTTTAGCTAACTATTGATTTAATCGTCCCACTTTATTTTCAGCCTAAATAACTATCGAAATAAGTCAACAATGCATCCTCGTGATCATTCAAGACAACAATAAATTATAAGAGATACACCTAGGAATAAAGGAGTCTAAGTGAATAATTGGGCCACATGAGTTCGTTTTAGTCTACTAACTTATAATAACAATGATCTCGTTTTTAAGCCTGGTATGGGGAACGTGAAACTTGAGGATGGTAAACATTCATGACAGCCAAAACCCCAATGCAAGTCTTTAATTTATTGTTTTGTATATATTTCTATCTTTTAAGTTTCCTTCAGTGTTTAATATTTAATAAAGGCCAAGGTGGGTTATTTATGATGAAAAATGTAATATGTGCTTTGAAATTAATGCATTGCATGAGGGCATTGCAATGGTCAAGTGTAGGGGATTTAATAAGTGTGAAAACACTTATCCTTTTACCACTTATTTCCAATAATAACAAGACCAAAACGTGTATTTTATGTCGTAAAAGTCGGAATTATGCGTGGTTTGTGTTTTTATTGTGTTCCAGGATAAAAATATGAAAAAGGAAGAAAACATGGGCTATCACAGGCTTTTATCAAAGAAAACAAGAAAAGACGAAGTCAAAATATCAAGAGTGCAAAAAGAACGGAAGTCCAAGGCCTATTCTGAAGATTTATCGAAGAAAAAGTCTAAAGACAGAAGTTTAATAAAGTCGAAGAACTCAAGTCTAATAGAAGAAGAAAATTATAAGACAAGTTCAATTTATATCGACAAATCCCGAGACGACGTCGAGAAAGACAAAGAATTTAAATCGAGTCAAGACTAGAATAAAGAAAGAAGGAAGCAACACATGCACTCCCACCTCCTATAAATACCCTCCTAATGACACATTAGGAGGGTGTTAGCTAGTTTATTTTTCTTTCTTTAGTTTTCATTTTAGAGAGAGAAAGTGTTTAACTTTCTCTCACTAAAACTTCATCTTTTCTCTCTTTCATGTTTAAGCTTTAATTCACTTTTGTAATTTCGAATCTTTAATCTACAAGTTCAAGTTTAATCTTTTAATATTAATCTTCATCTACCTTTCTTTATTTTTAAGTTGTTTTTTATCCGTTATAATATTTGATATTTCTTAAATTTAATGCTTTTGTGACTAAAAAGTTTATCTTTTTGTTCCTTACTAAGTTTTTATACGGTTTAGGATTTAAGCTTGTTGTGCTTATTGGCTTATTTCGTATATATAGCTTATTGTCTTTTAAGTTTTCTTAAAAATTTAGTCTTTTTAAAGTTTGATTTATAAAAGTTTGTTTATTTCGTGTTTTAAAAGAAAAGTTTTAAATTTTATGTTTGTTTTGATTTGGTTAAGGTTTGAACAAGTGCTTTCGTATTTGCTTATTAGTGCTTATTGAGTTTTTAGCTTATCTCCATTTTCGGATTAATTTGTACTCCATCGCAATCTTAGGGGTTTACTCATTCCGACGCTACATTCCGATGGTTTCAGTGTGATCGCAATAACCTTTAAGGTTTTACTTTGCGATCAAGTGTTTCTCCCCCTTATTCTGATCGTGATTGCGATCGCTCATTACGATCGCACACTGCGACGGTTCTTAAAGTTTTATTAAGACGAAACTCTGCCAAATTTTTGTTAGCAACATTACGACAGAAGTGACATTCCGACGGAACTGTATTCCGATAGCTCAGATCTTAATTATTCCGATATTGGACATTCCGATACGCTTACATTCCGATGGTTTTGTTTTCACTACATTATGACACAAACACTCCGATGGATTAAGTTTTTAAGTTTTACAAAGTTTTAAGTCTTAAATTCATTACGTTTTAATTTCCAGAAATTACACGCTTCCCGAAATCTTTGTTTTTACCAAGTGTTTTTCTAGTAATTTTTAGTTTAATTTTTAAAGCTTTCATTTTACTCAACGACATTTTCATATTTACTTTTAGTTTAAAATAGATAACCTTTTCCCTTTATATTCCACCAAGAACGACTGAGTCGCAAAATTAACTAGTAATCAATTCGAAAATATCGGTTTAACGAACTTTCATACAAGGCAAACCCTTGTATGAGACACCAAAAACTGTTTTGTCCCTAGGAGACTGTCCAATTTTAACTAGCTTTAGTTAAATCTTTAGAAGCTTTTCCAAATTTTTCAACAGTTTCTTCATCTATCCTTTTATTAGATCTAAAAACTTCTAGTTCAGCAGTTAATTCCTTAATGGAATCAATATTTTCTTTAGCATCTCTCTCAAAAATCACAATGTGATCTCTATAATCACATTCTCTTTGTTTATACTCTCTTATGATGGACTGTAGCTGTTTTAAAGCACGTTTATAGTTATAAAGGTCATTGTCACAATTAATGCAATCAACTTTTATCTTTCTTATTTGATCATTCAATGACTCAGTATTTTTCCTATAAGCTTTAGTACAATATGAATCGTCATATACCTCATTGTCTGAGCTAGACCTTGACATGGCCATAAGAGAAAAATCTTCCTCTTTTTCCTCATCAATCAAGGCTTGATTTCTTTCAACACTATATTTCATGGCACTCCAATCCCATCCACCTGCTCCATCTATCCCCTGCATGGCTACCATAGCCTTAGCACCAAAATCATCATCCCTGCTTTCCTTCCTATAGCTGTTCCTAGTCTTAGGTCCTCTGCATTCCCTAGCAAAATGAACTTTCTTGCCACAGTTGTAGCATTCGACCTTTGTTTTCTCAAATCCAGCT
The DNA here is from genome assembly GCA_025667525.1 of Glebionis coronaria. Classification (NCBI taxonomy): domain Eukaryota; kingdom Viridiplantae; phylum Streptophyta; class Magnoliopsida; order Asterales; family Asteraceae; genus Glebionis; species Glebionis coronaria. Next base: position 660,112 of record JANFOE010000171.1, read on the forward strand.
ACATCAGAAGGATTGATGGAGATCTTCTTCCCATACTTCATGTAAAACATGTTGGCTCTCATACTAAGTAGAGCCATGTTCCACTTGATGTCCATCTCCTACAATCCTTGCTTACTGATTTGACTAAGATCTTCATGTAACATAGTAGATCCTTGTGTCCCTTGGGATGCTATGAAAGTACAAGCAATGTCAAGGCTGAATGTTGCAGGCCTTTCTTCATCATAAGATGATCCAGATCTAGTAGCAGGGGAATGGTGGCAGGGCCAACTTTGATTCCACTGCCTTTGGAGATTCCACTGTTGTGAGATATAAAAGCCATGTTAGCAGGGGTCAGTAGATCCACTTGGATTGGTGGGGATGGTTGCTAATGACTTCATCTCATTGACAACAGGCTCAAAAACTTTCAAGTTATTGTATATGTCATCAATATTCTTGTCATCTATGTCATCCCTATTCTGCCAAATAGCTTTGTAGACGAACCATTCTTTCTGAAGACTATTAAGAAACCTAGTATTCACGTGTTTTCTTGTCACTTCAATTTCAAAGAACTCCAACTGAGCCACCATATCTTGAAGCCTATTGTAAATAACACCAATTGCTTCATCACCAATTGCTTTGAAAGAAGCAAATTGATAAAGCATTTGATTCTTCTTCTTCTTCTTTGTGGCTTCATTTCCTCCAAAGGTTTTGCCTATTGCTTCCCAGAGTTCCTTAGCTATTTTGTACTTTCTGAATCTTAGCTGATGTCTATCATGTAGGGCCAACAGCAAGGAACTATGAGCCCTGACATCATGCCTTCTTGCTAGTATTTCCTTGTCAGCAAGAGCAGCAGACATCTTCTTGGCTTCACCTTTGGAGATTTCACCTTTATCTTCTCCCTTACCATTATCTTCAGCCTGCATAATCTTTGGAAATTGATCTCCAAATTCTATGATTTCCCATAGAACATAGTGTTCCATTTTGAGGAATTGTTAAATCCTAAATTCCCATAGTTCAAAGTTTTCAGGATCCAGAATGGGTAGTTTGAGAGCATTGTTGTTGGTTGACCATGTATTAGAATCTGAAGACATGGTTGATGTTGATTGTGTGAGATGTTTTGTTCTTGGTTTAATCAAAGTTTCTCAACAAGCTCTGATACCACTAGTTGATCCCAAACTCAGATCTTAAACCTTAGCTTGTTTAAGGGTTTTGATAGATAGAATAGATTCAATCTAACACCAGAGAAACTTTGCAATACAAAGTAACTAAACAAGATGCAGAATGTAGTGTTTAGCACAAGAACAAATGATTAAAGCAAACGTTAAACTTTAATATATCAAAGATATACGAATACCCAATAATGGTATTAGGGTTACAAAAACCTTAAAGTATGAAATGAAAGACAATAGAGAAAGACACACATTGCATGATAACCTAGTGGGTCCTTTTATAGTACAAGGCTTGGTTTAAAAATGCGCGCATCGTTGCGCAAATTGTACGCATCAATGCGTTGCATTCAAAATTTCGCATCAAGGTGCCTAATGCAGTGTCATCCCAAAATGCGTTCGCATTAAACCGCAATTTATTGTAGTTGTGTATTGCTAGCAACGGTAGCAATTGTCAACCTAGTACTTAGGCTATTTTTGTCAAATTTAAACAATTTAAAAGAGACCTATATATTTAATGGATTTTTAGAAATAAAATTTGTTAGAAAAACATCTAAAACAAACACAATAACGAAAATATAGTATGTTGCATTTTGCTAAGTATGTTTTTTCACGCTATACTCTCGATTTATTTGTTTTACAAAGGATTATAGGCCTAAATTTAATATGCTATTAACTTATTTTGTAACTTTATTGCATTTATATGGTACTTGAATTTTTTTTTACTTTTTTATACTAAACGCATCGTGTCTAAATTGCGCTCGCAATCGCATCACGCATCACACAATGTCTTTTGGGACCGTTAGCGCAATGGATCACAAACCGCATTTTTAAACCAAGGTACAAGGACTCACGTACAAGATTACTACTAACAAACTTGGAAAGTATCTCAGAGTAGTAACAGAAACGCGTTATAATCTATTCCAAGTTTATCTCTAGCGGCAGGGCCTTTAACTTCAGCAGGGGAACCAATCCCCATGCCTTTGTTATTTAGCAGGGGGAACTTACTCTAGCAGGGGAACCATTGACCAACTAGCGGTGGTAATAAATACACTTATATTTATTCCCAACACTTTCTCTTTCATCTTGTCCAGATTTTCACCATCTCGAATAATGTAACACGTACATCCAAAAATGTAAAGGTGTTTGAGTGAAGGTTTTCGATCATGAATTATGTGATATTGAGTCTTTTCGTGTCTAGGAATAATTAAGGATCGGTTTTGTGTGTAACATGCGGTTGACACGGCTTCGCCCCAAAAGTATAATGGTAGTTTTGAAGCGGATAATAGTGTTCGAGCAGCCTCAACTAAAGCACGGTTTCGTCTTTCAACAACACCGTTTTGTTCGGGTGTTCGAGCAATAGATGTTTCATGTTCAATCCCTTCGGCTTCAAAATAGTTATTCAGAGTTGAATTCAAGAATTCTGTGCCTCTGTTAGTACGTACCACTTTTACTTGAGCTTGAAGACGACGTTGTATCAGCTTAAGGAAGTTAATGAGAACCTCAGGTGTTTCATCCTTGGACCATAAGAAGAGGGCCCACGTGTACCTTGAGTAGTCATCGACAATTACCACAACGTGTTTCTTCCCATTGATGCTTTAAACACGCATGGGGCCACACAAATCTATATGAAGAAGATCTAACCGTCCTTTAGAGCTTGGTGTAGTCTTAGTCTTGAAACTACTTCGTTTAGCTTTACAAAGCTCACAAGAAGAACAAAGATGATCTTTGATGAATTTCAAATTTGGAAGGCCTCTCACAATATCTTTCTTGGAAAGCAAGTTGATGGTATCAAAGTTAAGATGAGATAATCGTTGATGCCATAACCAAGCTTGATTCGTTGAAGCTTTAGCCATGAAACAGATTGGAGTTGAAGATGTGGAGTCTTGTAGTGAAATAGTGTAGAGATCAGTACCCCGTGAACCGGTAAGTAAGTCATTCTCATCATAATCACGAACAAAACATGTCTTCTTTCTAAAAGCAACCTCCAAATCCGCATCACAGAATTGACCAACCGAGAAAAGATTGTGATTGAGCCCTTCGACGTAGTAAACCCTTTTGATAGTGATATTCCCCTGAACCAAGACTCCATATCCTAGGATCGGTGTAAATTGATCATTTCCGATTCGGACCATACCCAGGAACTTCTCCACGAAGTTAATTAGAAGCTTGAGAATCCCCGTCATGTGCTTCGTGCATCCGGAGTCCAGTATGAAGAGAATTATTTGTATCACCTGCAGAAGAGTTAGAACACGATGAAGCATTTGCTAATTTGGATACCACATTAGTTGTGATTTCAGAATAGTGTCATTAGCAACATTTAAAGGCATACTAACACTCTTTGTCACATTTTATGTCCTAACTTTAGGCATCCATTTATATCCTGGAGGACATTTATTAGCAAACCACCATTTCCACGACTTGCTAGCAGACTCATATAATTCCCTAATTCTGCTTCTAGTGGTCTTAGTGGTGGAGTCTGATGCAATACTTTTCTCAGGGGGGTTACACCAAAATGGTTCAGTTTGCGTTTGGGTTTTCTAGCACTAATAGGCATCGCAGTTTGCTTCTTAGTTCTAGTATCTACGCCTTTGACATTATTCGAAACACACATAGCATGATTAGCATTAGCACACTTTCCACATTTCACACGAACAAACTTAACATTCAAAGCATTCAAAGTCGAATCATTCAAATCGTCATTACACACGATTACAGACTTTTTATTCTTAGAAACATTGAAAATCCTAGGGTGGTCTTCTACTGTCTTCATCTTCCCTTGACTTTTGTTTTTCCAAACCTTTTCATTCATGCGAGTGCTCTTAAGCTGAGGCCGGCTAACACTATCAGTGGGGATTACTCCTGTAGTAAAAGACACACGTCTATTAGTGTTTCTAGAATTCTTAGGTGACTGACTTTCTTTGTTGTGTGTTGGTTTAGTGGCCAATCTATACATCCCTGGTTTAATCACATTTGTGTTCTTAAAGCTTGGTGATTGAATATGTGTTTTGAGAGTATTCTGTGGTAACCTATCCTTCCCATCCGTCTTGGGGGCAAACACAGGTTTTGCAAATGCAGAATTAGAGAAAACAGATGGTTTTCCCAAGACAGAGGGTCTAGTCACTTTGTGCGCATTGGGTTGTCTTACAAAAGGTTTCTTAACACTAGGTTCCACAATTTTCCCACCCATCTTAGCAACGAGTTTCTTCAACTCTGCTATCGCTATTTCCCTGTCTTGTAACTAAGCTTTCAACCCTTTAATTTCCAAAATCTATTCATTCATTTCTCGAAATGTTTTGGAAAGTTTTTCTTGCAAGTTATTATCATGTGGAAAACTACCAACGTCTTTTTGCAAAGCAAGTTCAAGAGAATGACAATGTTTTTGAAGGAAATCAGTTTTGTGTTGAAGTAAATAAAAAGCCTTTTTATCAACATTTTCTTTACGTTTCGAAAGCTCAAGTTCAAGACGCTCACATTCTTTGATTTTATCAAGATATTTGCATGCAACATCAGAATATTCATCGATATCAGCACAAGATTGAAGAGTAACACACAAAATATCTTTGGAGAGACATTCTTCTAAGAGTAAATCATATTCATCAGAAAAAACGGACTTGTCCATTTCAAGATCGTCAATTTCTTTCTCAATAGACTCAACGTATTTTAAATCATCAAACATTTCAGACCGAACTAATCTTTCAAATTCAAGCATATTTTCTTTTAATGTGGTCGTGTTCGGTATTAAGATTTGTTTGATAAGCACAGTTATATCATGAGGAATTGGTTTTTTCCACTCGTCATTTTGTCGTTGTTTCCATTCATTGTCGACAATGGATTTAATATTATCAATGTAATGTTGTAGAAACCTAAATGTTTGCCTACTCTTGATTTTAGAAGCATCAAGAGGCAAGTAGTTGATGAACATAGAAACGTTTGTTTTCTTAGTAGCAAAATCTTTTTTTCATTGAATTCTTCTTTGTTTGCATTCTAAAAACAACTCCTCACGAGACTTCTGTTTTTGTGTAGTAAAAAAACTATATAGACTATTCTCATAAGCATAATTGTATGGTTTCACAAACTTTTTATTGACCGGTGATCTACTCTCCTCTTCCCAAAGGGATGTCTCATCATAACCAAGAGGATATTCAGGATCGGTCCATTCGGACTCATCCATATAAAGGCGCGGGTTCGCAGCTTGAGCTTGGGCAAGGTACTCAGGACTTGCAAAGCTAGCTTGACCCTTAAGCATAGACGGAGGTGCTATCATTCTAAAGGTTTGAATAGAGTCATGCGTTTTATAAATAACTTTCTTCAAAATTTCGACTTGTGCCTCTAGTTCTATTAATTTTTCAGTATCTTTTTCATGTCGACTTTTGAAATCTTGTTTTAACGTTTCAACCTCTTGTTTCTTAACCTCAAGAATTTTAGCAGAGTCGGTGTTATTTATTGAAAACCGTTGTTCAAGTTCGTGAACTTTGGTGGTAGAAAGGTACGTTTTTTGACGTTCATCCATTAATAAAACATTAAATTGACATTTCTCTTTGGTTAATAACTCAAGAGTTTCGTTGTATTTCTTTTCAAGATCGTCCTTTTGACTTTTTAACGTACTACCCTTGTAATCCTCAAGCTCTTTAGTCTTTTGAAGAAGCTCATCGCTATAACTTTCTAGGGTCTCATTAGATTTAATTAGAGTAGCTTTGCATTCTTCAAAATTTTGAGTGAGCGTTGCGTTTGCCTTCTTTAATTGCTTTTGACTCTTTCTAGTTTCATTTACATCTTGTTGCAAACTAGAAATTAAATTAGAAAGCGCGACACGCTCCTCATCATCATACTCATTCGCATGTTGATCATCCTCAAACTCATTATTGCACATGTCTGATGAATCAGGTGTGGTATTACTATCAACCGTTTCTATCATACATGTGTCATTAATGGCAATGGGTAGCTCACTATGCTCATGAATATCACCAAATACATTATATTCGTCAGTGGTGTGTACCTTATCGAGTGGCTCAGTGTCAAAGATAGGGCCATTGTCATCTTCAGTGACTTTGAGAACTTCTTCAACCTGTTCCATGTACGAATAATGTGCTTCTAATTCTTGGTCGGAGGCTTCATCATCAGTGTCATCAAGCATTGCTCCTTCCTCAGCCGACAATTTGACCCCTGCTTCTATCTTCTTGCATAACAAAATCTTCTCTTTATGGTAGCTAGAGTCCCTAACCCGTTTCGGCTTTCTGCATTCCTTTGCCATATGCCCATAACCTTGGCAATTATAACACAGAATCCCACTTTGTTGAACCACTTGCATTCCAATAGTTTCTGTATTCCCAGTAGCAGCGGCAATCCTCTGAGTATCATACTTGGCAGTTTGTCGATCATACCATGCAGAACCCTCAACATGTGTTGGATTATGTCGATCATACCTAGAAGGACTTTCACCATGTCAACGTGTTTCATACCTTGGAGGATTCTCAACATACTAGTTCTTTGTGTTGGATGATGTTCAAAGATTGTTGTTGGTGGGTTTGAAGATTTTCTGGTAGGTCTTCATAATGAAAGCAATTTGTTGTTTCATTTCCCGATTCTTCCGAGCTTGATCTTCATCACTATCATCTTCAGATGATGACTGAGTTGGTGGTGATGGTGCTCTTGGTTCTTTGCCGCGTGATCTTGTGGATGATGAAGACTTGGATGATGTGGAATATCGTGGGGAGGATGATTTAATGGAGTATGACTTTGGAGTACGAGATCGATGATCTTGAGTGGTAGACACTAGAGCAAGTGGATTAGCCGTCTTTGCAACTCGTTCAGCTTGAATTTCATTTGCCTCATGCTGAAATTGTTTCAAGATATCAAAGAGAGTGTGATAGTTTAGCTTGTCTAACTGTTTCTGTTGTTTCACCAAAGTAACAAAACGTGTCCACTCTGGTTGAAGTTGCTGAAGAAATTGCACATTGACTTGCATGGTGGAGACCTCCAAGTTGTTTCTTGTCATATCGTTCATCATCTTGTAGAATTGTGAATAATAAGACTCAATTGATTCTCTATCCAATGCAGTAAACTTTCCAAAGTTCCAAAACAAATTTGTTTTAACATCTTGCTTGTTGAGTGATTCTCCTTGTTGCAAGCGTTCAATAGCCGTCCACATTTCTTGTGCCGTAGGACCTGCATCATCCGTGGAATAAATATCATCTCCAATTCCACATAGAATCATATAGATCGCTTCTTTTTCTGCATCATACCAAGCACGCTTCTCTGGTGTAAGATCAGATAACGTTTCTTTTCTTGTGGTTGCGGGTATTTCTGGAATAGTGTCTGTGGCTGGTGTATGAGGAACAGTGATATCGGAGAAGACATATGGTCCATTGTTAATACATTGCCGCAATGCATCACCATTAGGTCTTCTATCAAGATAGCGAATAAAACGTAATTGTCATTGAGCATATCAACCGGCCACAAGCGTTGGTGGTCTCCCTTTGTTACCCGCCACCATTATGTTGTTGTTCGTCACACGATATTCTGCAGTAGAATCCATCTCAATATTCTCTGAAATGATGAAGTGAATATGGATCTTAAGTAGATATTATGTGATTGAGTTGTTTTTGAAATTCCGAAAATTGCTATTTTTCTCAGTCTGACAAGAAATTCCTCAGTCCGACAAAACGGTAGACCGAAAAAAATTTTATCGCCAAATTTTTAAATTGAGCAAGAACTGTCCTAAAACTAGTATGGAAAAAAAATTGAATTTACTTGACGGGAAAATTCTAACTTTTTTTTTAATCTTCGTGTAAACGATATTCCGAAACTAGTCTAAATAGTGGCTAAGTCTAAAAATACTCGAACAAAATTTAGCTAAACATATCATCGGAATGTCCATCGGAATGTGCTATCGGAATGTCCATCGGAATGTTGTATCGGAATACTGTCGGAATGTAGTATCAGAATGTTTGTCGGAATGTTGTATCGGAATGCCTATCGGAATCACTGTCGGAATATGGATGTCGGAATATGGCTGTCGGAATATGGCTGTCGGAATAAGGATGTCGGAATCCCTGTCGGAATCACTGTCGGAATAACCTATCGGAATACACAATCGGAATAAAGGTCGGAATACTAAAACCCTTTTCTGATGGAGTGCGATCGGAATAAATATCGGAAAATTAAACCCTATTCCGATGGAATTCTGTCGGAATGCTTGTACTTTCCCGAAACTTTAGGTAAAAAATGAGATTTTTGACAAGAAATCCGTGATTTTAACCAACTAAAAGCAACCAAATCCCTACTACAACTATGTAGGAGATGTAAATCAAGATGTAGAGCACGAAAAACACAAAAAGAGTTGAATTCGAGATGATGTATAGATTAAATCATACGAATCAAATGATGTAACAACAATAAATCACAAAAATATCCCATGGCGATTGATACCAATTCTTGTCCCATATATTTGTGATGATTAAACAAGAAAGAAAGGTAGATAAAAGATGAATTCTAGAGAGAGAAAGTAGTGAGAGAAAGTTGAGAGAAGTGTGTGAGAAACTTGGTGAATATTGGATTAGGAGAATATAAAAATGAGACAACCAACCTCTCCTTACATGCAAGCAGAGGTTTATATAGCCTTGCCTACATGTGGCATAATGGTCTATATAATAATGGGTCGGTGTGACAACCCTAGATTTTGGATTTTTCACTTTTGACTGTTTGATGTTGATCATGTGCTTGGTGTGCGTTTATGTGTTATGTGCTCATATTTGAGACTTTATCATGATGTTAGACATTGTTTATGTAGTACATGGTACGTTATATGATGATGTGATGGGGTTGGTTCGTGCTCATGAGTTCATATGAATGTATAAATCATGGTATAAGTTGTAAATGAAATGAAATGAAATGAGTTCAGAAATGAACTACAGAAAAGTTCGGGTATCATTTTGATAAGGTTTCGTGTACGTATCGTATGTTTTATGTATGTATTAAGTATATATAATATGGTTAGGATAAGTTTTATAGTTACTTTCTATATTTATAAACTTTTAGAAATGAAGGCTAGTTCAAAAATCACGTAAAAAGTCGAAAAATTAGCAAAAGGGTAGCCGGTTTGCTCCCGAAAGTGTATAGAAGTATAAGTAAACATAAAATAGAAGGGGGAGAGTGTAAATATGATAAAACACAGAGAGGAGTCGAATTTGTGGGTCCCATAGCCTTAATTTTAATAATTAAATTAATAAAAATAGGATAATTACCATTTAAAAGTCCTAATTGGGCCTAAACTTGTCCAGAAGGTTACCAAGGCCTATATAAACACCTCTAGACCCCTAAAAAGGACTAATAACCCTAAATAAACCTAAAATCAGTCTAAATCTTCCACGGATATCAAGTGAAGTCGAAATTATGATTAGGGTTCATTAATTTTTCTTGTTTCAAGGTAAGTGATCAATTAAACCTTAATATAATTTATGTTTTTATTAATTAATCATAATTGTATTGTTAATTAACCATCATTGAGATGATTAGGGTTTTATTAATTTTATGGAAAAATATATTAATTAAGATCCATTAATGATTTTAGGGTTTGTGTTATAAATTTAGGGATAATTAATGATGTTTAGAGGGTTAGTGCATAAAGGCGTAAAACAGTCTGATTTTTAAGGCTGTCTTGTGTCGACTGTTCCGGGCAGTAGGTAGCACCTTTGGTCGATTTTCTTTTTTTTAAATTACGTTCAGGGAGTCTACTTTTCAAAAATGTAAGGTTGGTCGAAAATGGAGTTAGGGAAGGTCGTCAAATATTTTTTACAAAAATAGTGCGCTGTTCAGGAATAAATTTTGATTTCGGGGATTTGAGTCAAAACCTAACCAAACGGATGAGATAGCCAAATATTTTTGATTTGGGAACTCTTTATAATGTATATAAAAGGACTGGAGGTTTTCAATAAAATTTATGGTGTTTAGGTCGGGGTTTTGGTGTCAAACATTTAGCATGTACGGAAAAAATCAGTTTTTGATGAAAACGACTTTTGGCGTAGAGACTAAACGAAAGGTTTAAACGTGTAATTAGAAAGTAAAATTGGTTTTTGAAGTTCTTAGATCATATAAAAACATAACTCCAGTAGGGTAGGAGTCAAGTGTGGTGTTAAGTTCACTTCATGTGATCGTTTAGTGACTAGTAAACCGTACCGGGGAAAAACTGGAATTTTACGTATAGAATAGCTTGTAGTGGGAGAACTAGATAGTGGGGATTGGGGGATTAGATTCATCTCCTTGATTGTTACTTAACTTGGGTCTTAAGACCTGAGCTAAGGGTGTCGTGTATGATTTTATAGGTTTGCAGGAGTGCTAGCTTGATGTGCTATCAGGTGAGTTCATAGTCCCGTTTTGCTACGTTTTTAAATGTTTTTCCAGTATGGGATGGAGATGACACTTGCAATGTTCATTAACATGATTTAGTACCATGTTTTAAAATGTGTGGACATTCATGTGATATTGTGTGACTTGCGTGCTTATGTGTTCTCATATGTGCTTTGATATGTGTTCTGATATGTGAATCTTGATTGTGTTATGATTGGGATTGGTACATAGATGTATGGGCGTCTATGGGACCAGTTGTGATGTGTGTGGAGTGTGGGGCACGATCCGTCCTGAGTTCTTGGTTCTGAGTTCTTGGTTCGTGGGGCACGATCCGTCCTGAGTTCTTGGTTCGTGGGGCACGATCCGTTTGAGTACTTGTGCATCGTCTCTTCGGAGGCAAGATATCTCGACGGGGATATAGTTCATCTTCCACAGGTGGTGTGGGAAAGATCCGGATAGTGTGGTGTGTGTTCTTGTGTGTGTGACGGGATACTTCTTGATTGTTATAGTGTGCTTTGTGAATTGTAGATGTGATCGGTACTTGGTTTATGTTTTGTTGTGGATGCATGTAACATGATTATCACATTATGGTCCATTACTATAAATTGTTTTCCTTCAACTTATTTGCAGCGGATGTAAAGGTTTCTTATGATGTTCTAGATAACTTAAACCTATGTTCTCACCAACTTTATGTTGACAGATTTTAGTGTCATTTTCAGGTGAGGTAGTTGAGGAGGATGATGTTAGAAGTGGCTAGAGTGTAGAGGCTGCTAGGATTGCATTAGGAGGATTCCTTTTCCTCTTAGATTTTATTTTGTGTCTTGATTAAGTGAACTTTATGGTACCTATATGTTTGATGTTTGTTCATTTATATGTCTTTGGTAAGATAGGCCTGTTACCTACTTACCTAGACGCCTGCATTGTTTGAGATATTGTCATGACATTGTGTCACCTTTTTATGACATTTCTATTTCATTTAGTTAACTCTATAGACACGCTATTGTTGTGATGATATCCATACGTCGCGCCCCATATTCCGCCATGGTGGGGTGTGACAGAATGGTATCAGAGACAATGGTTATAGAGAATTAGGTTGCTTAGTCGCGTAGCCTAATCTATAGCTTAAGGGTCCCTGCATATAGGCGTCGTAGGAGTATTTGTGCATTTTATATTAATTGATGTGTTTGGATGTTATTTATTACGATGTTTTGACTAGTATGAATTGAACCATAGTAAGTTCATACTTAGCTACATTTTATTTTCTTTACGAGTTTTGACTAGTGCGGGTAGAACTATAGTCGTATACGCTAGTCATTGTTGGATTTCTTTTAATTACGTTTTCATGTTCTTTATACATTTTGAATTTAGTCTACGCTGGTTCAGCTGGACTACGAGTTTATTTTTTTCATGCATTGGCTATGTTATTTTAATACATGTGATTTTGGACCTTATGTTATGTTGTGGATTATGTGCTTATATGAGTTGTAGGATCTATGTGATTATTTGAGTTGGTAGACTGATGTGTTATGTGTAGTATTAATTCTTATAAGTGTCATCATAGGAGGGAGTGCATTAGTGAAAGGGGACTGGTATAAGTATGGTGGCCAACATAGTTATACAAGTACCACGACATCAGTGGATTCCTAAGTATGGTTGCATGAAAGAGGGTTAATACATGCTTGTATTGTATATGTTGTATGGACTTGAGTGTATGTACGTGTATGCCTATATATATATATGTATATATCCCTTCTACTTATCGGTTGTATTCTTAGGATGTTTTTATAGCTCTTCATTCTTTGGGATGTTCAACTTCTGTAGTAGCACATTTATCGAGTCCTCATTTCACGTATTTGTTTGTACGGTACTTTTTGTGTAGAGGCTATTGAGAGGGTGGAGAATTCTTTTTGGGATCACGGTATCTTTTAGTTTGTATCTTATGAGGTAAAAGAAATGGAATTTGTAAATAGTTAAAATAGTTGTTGGTAGTCGGTGAAATAAGGGTTAAGTGTCGTAAGCGTGTTTGAAATAAGATGGGATATATTTTTTTTTAACATATAAGTATGGCTTGTTTATTATTATTAGTTAAAAAAAAACTAATATTGGTTTTGATCACCTAAAGCTAATGATCTTTAGTTAAATTCTTGTTCTTATTTAATTAAATATGTTAAAATCATGTAATTACTCATATGATGGGTAAGGGTTTCTAATTTTCTGGAATTAAAATAAATTAGGTCTTGAATTTGGTAATTAATGAGGGATTTTAGGGTTTCAAATCGTTTTTTTTGGTTATAAATCGGAGTAGGCAGAAACTGTCGCTAAATTGTCAGAATTCATCGCTAAACTGTCAGAAACTGTCGCTAATGTCTGGGCAGATTCTAGGTAAAAATCGTTTTGGTTATAACTTATTCGTTTTTAAAGATTTTTGGGTGATTCAAAAGCCTAAAGTTATGTACTCGGAGCGTACTTTTCAAATATTTAGAACGTATTGTCAATGGAAGTCAGTAGCTTGGTCGAATTAATTGTACAACTGTCGAGTGCAAGATTAATTTTCGGACAACATGGTTTAAACTCATGTCTTGGGTATTTTGGGATAGTGGACACTTAGAGGGCTAACATAGGGCTTATTTGGGATAGGATTTGAGATATATCCACCATAAGGATTGTAGATTGATGAAGGATGTGGGTTCCGGAGTCAATGTTGACGTGTGATATTGTGTTGTGTGCTTTAGACAATTGATCGTTCGTGAAGAGACATTAGATTAATTTTCGTTAGATGATTACATAAATTACTAATGTGATACCATGGTTTTAGAACAACTAATATACAATTACAGTACAAAATCCATTCTGGGGTAAAATTTGGTTTTGCACAAGGTTTTAATAGTATGTCACCGGTCGTAATACGTTTCGGTTGTCGATGGGTGCTTCTTGTATCATTGGTTCGTTTTCATGGTTCGTTGGGAGTCGATACATGTTTTATGTTGAGTATCTTTTGGAGTCTCAGGTTTTGGTTCATATTTTTAAATTCTTTCACGTAAACGTCCGTTAGTTGTCCATGGGCTTGATCGTTTATCCGAAGTTGGGGGTCCTAAAATTTGTCTTGAGCTTATATTCATTGAGGGCGTTGTTGTAGTCATACGGATGATCCGGTTACGTTCTTATGAGAGAGATAGCGAGTTGGTTGTGAAATAAAGTTTTTTGAGCTTATGGAGTAAATCTCGGGACTAGATTTCTATTAGGAGGGAGTGATGTGACAACCCTAGATTTTGGATTTTTCACTTTTGACTGTTTGATGTTGATCATGTGCTTGGTGTGCGTTTATGTGTTATGTGCTCATATTTGAGACTTTATCATGATGTTAGACATTGTTTATGTAGTACATGGTACGTTATATGATGATGTGATGGGGTTGGTTCGTGCTCATGAGTTCATATGAATGTATAAATCATGGTATAAGTTGTAAATGAAATGAAATGAAATGAGTTCAGAAATGAACTACAGAAAAGTTCGGGTATCATTTTGATAAGGTTTTGTGTACGTATCGTATGTTTTATGTATGTATTAAGTATATATAATATGGTTAGGATAAGTTTTATAGTTACTTTCTATATTTATAAACTTTTAGAAATGAAGGCTAGTTCAAAAATCACGTAAAAAGTCGAAAAATTAGCCAAAGGGTAGCCGGTTTGGTCCCGAAAGTGTATAGAAGTATAAGTAAACATAAAATAGAAGGGGGAGAGTGTAAATATGATAAAACACAGAGAGGAGTCGAATTTGTGGGTCCCATAGCCTTAATTTTAATAATTAAATTAATAAAAATAGGATAATTACCATTTAAAAGTCCTAATTGGGCCTAAACTTGTCCAGAAGGTTACCAAGGCCTATATAAACACCTCTAGACCCCTAAAAACGACTAATAACCCTAAATAAACCTAAAATCAGTCTAAATCTTCCACGGATATCAAGAGAAGTCGAAATTATGATTATGGTTCATTAATTTTTCTTGTTTCAAGGTAAGTGATCAATTAAACCTTAATATAATTTATGTTTTTATTAATTAATCATAATTGTGTTGTTAATTAACCATCATTGAGATGATTAGGGTTTTATTAATTTTATGGAAAAATATATTAATTAAGATCCATTAATGATTTTAGGGTTTGTGTTATAAATTTAGGGATAATTAATGATGTTTAGAGGGTTAGTGCATAAAGGCGTAAAACAGTCTGATTTTTAAGGCTGTCTTGTGTCGACTGTTCCGGGCAGTAGGTAGCACCTTTGGTCGATTTTCTTTTTTTTTAAATTACGTTCAGGGAGTCTACTTTTCAAAAATGTAAGGTTGGTCGAAAATGGAGTTAGGGAAGGTCGTCAAATAATTTTTACAAAAACAGTGCGCTGTTTAGGAATAAATTTTGATTTCGGGGATTTGAGTCAAAACCTAACCAAACGGATGAGATAGCCAAATATTTTTGATTTGGGAACTCTTTATAATGTATATAAAAGGACTGGAGGTTTTCAATAAAATTTATGGTGTTTAGGTCGGGGTTTTGGTGTCAAACATTTAGCATGTACGGAAAATCAGTTTTTGATGAAAACGACTTTTGGCGTAGAGACTAAACGAAAGGTTTAAACGTGTAATTAGAAAGTAAAATTGGTTTTTGAAGTTCTTAGATCATATAAAAACATAACTCCAGTAGGGTAGGAGTCAAGTGTGGTGTTAAGTTCACTTCATGTGATCGTTTAGTGACTAGTAAACCGTACCGGGGAAAAACTGGAATTTTACGTATAGAATAGCTTGTAGTGGGAGAACTAGATAGTGGGGATTGGGGGATTAGATTCATCTCCTTGATTGTTACTTAACTTGGGTGTTAAGACCTGAGCTAAGGGTGTCGTGTATGATTTTATAGGTTTGTAGGAGTGCTAGCTTGATGTGCTATCAGGTGAGTTCATAGTCCCGTTTTGCTTCGTTTTTAAATGTTTTTCCAGTATGGGATGGAGATGACACTTGCAATGTTCTTTAACATGATTTAGTACCATGTTTTAAAATGTGTGGACATTCATGTGATATTGTGTGACTTGCGTGCTTATGTGTTCTCATATGTGCTTTGATATGTGTTCTGATATGTGAATCTTGATTGTGTTATGATTGGGATTGGTACATAGATGTATGGGCGTCTATGGGACCAGTTGTGATGTGTGTGGAGCGTGGGGCACGATCCGTCCTGAGTTCTTGGTTCGTGGGGCACGATCCGTTTGAGTACTTGTGCATCGTCTCTTCGGAGGCAAGATATCTCGACGGGGATATAGTTCATCTTCCACAGGTGGTGTGGGAAATATCCGGATAGTGTGGTGTGTGTTCTTGTGTGTGTGACGGGATACTTCTTGATTGTTATAGTGTGCTTTGTGAATTGTAGATGTGATCGGTACTTGGTTTATGTTTTGTTGTGGATGCATGTAACATGATTATCACATTATGGTCCATTACTATAAATTGTTTTCCTTCAACTTATTTGCAGTGGATGTAAAGGTTTCTTATGATGTTCTAGATAACTTAAACCTATGTTCTCACCAACTTTATGTTGACAGATTTTAGTGTCATTTTCAGGTGAGGTAGTTGAGGAGGATGATGTTAGAAGTGGCTAGAGTGTAGAGGCTGCTAGGATTGCATTAGGAGGATTCCTTTTCCTCTTAGATTTTATTTTGTGTCTTGATTAAGTGAACTTTATGGTACCTATATGTTTGATGTTTGTTCATTTGTATGTCTTTGGTAAGATAGGCCTGTTACCTACTTACCTAGACGCCTGCATTGTTTGAGATATTGTCATGACATTGTGTCACCTTTTTATGACATTTCTATTTCATTTAGTTAACTCTATAGACACGCTATTGTTGTGATGATATCCATACGTCGCGCCCCATATTCCGCCATGGTGGGGTGTGACAGTCGGGCTTTCCTTTTGGGCTTTGGTTACTTATGAATGAACCTTAGCTTAAAGTTAAGCCAGTAATCTACGACTAACCTACTACCTATTACAACGTTCTAATATACGATACATAATAAACATATTGTAGAAATGTAAATCTTGCTTATGTTTTTAGAGAGAGAAAGAGATAGAGAGATGGTGGATTACACACACACTTAGAGGGAGAAAACCAATGTTTACTATGTGTAAATTATGAAACCACACACCCTCTCCATCAAAGGAGAGGGTTTATATACCCAAGCCTTGTAATGGGCTTGGGCTTACACGTTTGGGCCGGCCTACACATGTTGTAGGCTAGGCTTGGACTTGTTTGATAAATAAAGAAAGTTAACTAAACTACGAGCTATTACATGGAGTATCGTTGAAGTTACCGATCCTTCTTAATACGTAAAACGTATTTCCAACAATCTCCCCCTAAGGGAGGTCACTCCAAACAAGGGCGTTACCCAAGTTACAATAATAAAATAAACCTAGCAGACTATGCTTGTCTTGAGCTCGTAGTCTTCGTCTTTCTTTTTCTTTTTCTTTTCTGGTGAACATGCTGATGTGATCTTTGATATCAATCTTTAGCATTAATCTCTTACCTTGATCTCGTGCATCCATCACTTGTGATCTTCGACTCTTCGTGACACCATGTCCCACATACTTATACCTTCGTAATTCTTGAAAGCTTCAGAGTTCGATATAGCGGAAGACTTAACTTTTAGGCTTTCTTGAATTTGATGAGGTATTAAGTCCATCAAGTATAAGCATGCGGGGACGACTTCTTCTTGGATCCCGCAACGCCACCGTCTTCAAATGCCGCAACATAAGTAGACACGAACGAAATGGCTTTGAACATTTCATTCTAATTCGGTAGCATTGTACCTCCGGTCGGTGAAGACCGTTGGACGATATTAGATATCGTACCCGTGACGGATAGTTTCAATTAAGTAACTTCCTGACGGGATTTCATGGGTAAACCCGTTCTCTTTATTCGACCGTCCAAAGCTGACTACGAACATAAAGAGTGAATCATTTGGATAATAATATCCGCATGATTTGAAGCCGTCAATTCATGTTCCTGGAACAAGTGAAATTCAATTAAGAACCGCACCATCGTTGCTTTCCAGTTGTCACGAGCTTGATTCGTATAGAATCTTGCGAGTTACCTACCAAGTGCTATTTGAGATTAACACTAGAAGGATTTCCACTCATCACTGTGCACACTAAGGTATCACTCTGAGTGTTCTGGCAAGATCACTAAGATATTGCGTAGAGGCCTGGAACGTGTTTAAGTTCAGCTAAGAATTAAACGACTGTTGCTTTCCAGTTATCACAAGTTTGATTCATAAAGAATCGCACAAGTCACCTACCATGAGCTTTTTGATATTCGCTCAAGAAGGATTTCCATCTTCATTGTAAATACTTTCGTATTACTCGGATGTTCAGGCAAGATCATGATGATTTTGCGTAGGACTCTTAAAATCTTTCTTACTTTTCACAATGTGTGAAGAAGCAAGGAAATATGAAAGTGTGTCCTAATGAGATATTTGATGATCTCAAATGGCTCTAGACTCGATCGTGCATTTTGAATTTTAGTGATCGGAGGCTGGAGAGGAGTGCCACCATTTCAATACCAATTTATTCGGAGTAAATAAATCGATAGATAACGTGTTGTCTCCGAGTGATTAAAACAAATACATTTTGAGAGATATCTGAGTTAGCTGGGATGGGTTGTGCATTGCATCACTGGGTCCATGATGTCTTATCTTCAATATCAAGCATCATTAAAAATGATCTCGATAGCATATGTATTGACCCGGTTTCTGCCTAAAGTTGTAAGGAGGGCATCTTTCTTTACACCCTTTATCTTTACAATTCTTTTTCATTCTTCTACCCATTCAATGCTTACCAATACGTCATAACTAGCACCTTGTTGTGATTGTTCCAGTGCTAACTTAAGTACTTGGTCGGCATTCAGCTACGTTCACAATCTTTCTCCAACTTTCCTAAGGACTACTATTTCTAGCTATGGAATGTCCTTGGGAAGATTCCTCCGGTTCTGGAAGAATCATATGACTTAACCTATCCTACCATCCTTATGTCACCACAATCTTCATCGTCGTGAAATAAATGGGTTTTGGGTAAGTATATGTCACCATGAAAATCCATTTTGATATGCAAGTCCATTTTGCTCCCCCTTAACATATACCACGCTATTCGAAAACATTTCGCACATGTCGGGATGAGCCAGCACATTAAGTCAAACCATTTGTGATAATATCCCATATTAAATCACATTTTCTCCCCCATATTAAAATATTAACCCAATCGATGTTTTTAATATCAATTGATTTAATGAAGTTTTAACAAAGGTTTTGGAAAGAAAAATGCAAGTCCGTTTTATCTTCATGATATCAAACGTATGAGATATGATATCGATTTGTAACCGGATCACATATTCACCATATTAGAAAAGAATTGACAAGGTTGGACCTGATTGATGAGAACATCATATGATAAGATCAAATGGTTCTTGTCAGCATATGTTGGTCGCCTCGTCACGTCTGAAGTCATCTCTTGACACCACGTGTACGATTGGTATTGTTGTCTTGACACCAACTTGTGAGCTTGGCACTTTCGGCATCAAAGATTCTGAATGCTTGACATTTGCTCCCCCTCAATTGTTGACCCGTGTTCTATTGAAAGAGCTGTAGTCGTCGGTTGAGTAGTCGCAGCGTCGAGTATGTAGATACCAATTGTAGATAGCTATGGTTGTAGAGATGATAGCTTCATAAAAACAAGACTTCTCTTGTTTTAACAAATAAATGCACTGAGGCGTATATAGATTTGTGTTAGACCAAGTTATAAAGTAAACTTGATCCCTTACAAGGTTTTAAAGTAAACCTTGCCCGAGAAAATTAATTCCCGTTGTGAGCCAAAGCTTTCATAAGAAATACCTGACTTTAATGTGAAAACCGGGTTGCAGTCAGAAATAACTACAAGCCATTTAGGCATGTTTTATGAAATATTTACAACTTTTGTACGAACTCTATTTATGGCGCCGTGTACGAACTCTATTTAATCGACATTTCTAAGGCCGTAAATATTATCGTACCAAAAGACATGCCTTTGAAAAATAAAGTAAAAATATTTTTGGATTTTTTTAGATTTTTCAATTTTATGGTTTTTATATGGTTTTATATTTTTGTATTTTGATTTTGTGTATAAAAATATAAACAATATATACAGATGATCACCAAGGATACGGAGAATAGTTTTACCACCACTATTCTTTCGCTTCATCTGCTAGTTCCTTAAGAGTCTCAGGCGAGAAGGTTCTCATTCCTAGCTTGTCGGCCAAAAATTCAATTCGAGCGCGATCTAAAGCCTTCGTGAAAATATCCGCCAATTGATACTCAGAACGGACAAAGTAAAGGTCGATTACTCCATTTTCCACTTGCTCCTTGATGAAGTGGTAGCGAATGTCAATATGCTTCGACCGGGAGAATTGAACATTGTTTCATCATAAGGCAATTGCACTTTTGTTGTCGCAGTACATCAGAATCTTGTTGAAACCTAGACCATAGTCGGTTAATTGAGATCTCATCCAAAGAATTTGAGCACAGCAACCGGACATAGCTATGTATTCTGCTTCCGTACTTGAAATTGCAGCGCTTTTCTGCCTTTTTGATGCCCAACTGATTAATCGATCTCCTAGTAGTTGCAAAGTTCAACTCGTGCTACGCCTTGTATCTTGACAACCCGCGTGATCCGCATCTGCATATGCCATTAGTGCAATAGAAGAGTCCTTCGAATACCAAAGTCCCCGATTAATGGTTCCTTTAAGATATCGAAAGATCCTTTTAACAGTAGCTAAGTGTAACTCAGTAGGCCTAGTTTGATACCTAGCACACATACATATAGCAAACTGAAGATCAGGTCGACTGGCTGTGATATACAGAAGAGTACCGATCATTCCACGATAAAGTGTCGGATCAACGGCAACTCCATGTGGATCTGCATCAAGCTTAGTTTTCTCCACCATTGGAGTGTCCACGGGGTCGCAAGATTCCATCTTATACTTCTTAAGCGATTCAAGGGCATACTTGGATTGATTGATAAAGATGCCTCTGGGACTCTGAGATATCTGAAGACCTAAGAAGAATGATACCTTGCCCATCATTGACTTCTTAAACTTGGAAGATATGAGTGTCCCAAACTCATCCGATAAGGTTTGGGTCGAGGCTGCAAATATAATATCATCAACATATATTTGTACCATAATCATATCTTTACCTCGTTTCTGAATGAACAACGTGGGATCCACCTTGCCTTTTGTGAAGCCTTGCGTAATGAGGAATTGTGATAATAGATCATACCATGCGCGAGGAGCTTGCTTCAACCCATAGAGAGCCTTCTTAAGCTTGTACACATGATTAGGATAATTAGGATTCCTAAAACCATCCGGTTGTTGAACATAGACCTCTTCCTTGAGTTCACCATTAAGAAATTCCGTCTTCACATCCATCTGATAGACGGTCATATTCATGTGGGCTGCATAAGCGAGGAATAGTCTAATAGCTTCCAAACTGGCAACATGTGCGAAGGATTCCATAATGTCGATGCCCAATAATTGCTTGTATCCACGAGCTACTAGTCGAGCTTTGTTCTTCAATATTCCGTCTAACTCATCGAGTTTCACCTTGTAAACCCATTTCAAAGTGAGTAACTGCACTTGATCCAGGCATGGGACAAGTTCCCAAACTGCAAGACGTATAAATTCATTAAGTTCTTCTTGCATAGCTTCTATCCAACATGATTGAGTAAAAGCTTGTTGCCATGTCTTAGGTTCAACTTCAGTGAGAAAAGCATCAAAGTGACAAAACATTCCACTTTCTTGTAACTGACTTCGTGTGGATACCAGACGATTAGGGTCACCGATAATAGAATCTATAGGATGATCCTTTGTCCACTTGCTGTCATGTTTACGAATTCGTGGATTGGAGTAAACTATAGAAGGAGCTTCCTCTGAGGTGGACGACCCGACTTGATTAGGGTCGGGAATTGGTACACCAAAGAATGGAAGTTCACGCATTTGAGCGAATTCCAAATCGTGATCATCATCATCCTCATTCATCATCAATAGGCATGACATGGGTAGTTGAAACAGGTGTTGGTTGAGAATTACTTGTTGATGGTATATCTTTACCAATTGTAGGTGTAGATGTGTCTGATTGTGCTTCGGTTGCTGGAGCGACAACTTTGGTGACCGGAGCTATTACCTCAGGTTCTGGAGCAACAATACTAGGAGGAGTAAATAATTCATCAAAGAACGGTTGAAACAACGTATCCCATTCCTTCCTAGTAGGTGGTGTAAATGATGATGAAGTAGGGTTGTTTGGGACAAGACTAGAGCTAATGTTACTGGGTCCCATTTCATGAAGTGCGGGTTCAGAGCTGCTTTGCTCAGAAGCCATTGCTGTCAGCTCATCAAAATCAACATTCATAGTTTCGATGATCTTGCGAGAGTTACGGTTGTAGATTCGGTATACCTTCTTTGCGGGGGCGTAACCAATGAAAATACCAATATCAGCCTTTGGTTGAAGTTTTCCCAAATTGTCACCATCATTATTTGGATAGCAAAGAGAACCAAATACATGAAGATATGATAAATCTGGTACTTTTCCATGGAGAAGCTCATAAGGTGTTTTACCATGGCGTTTACGAATTAGTGACCGGTTTTGGGTGTACACTGCTGTAGATACTACTTCTGCCCATAAGAACAATAGAGCCTTTGCGTAAATTAACATCGTTCGAGCAGCTTCCATAAGTGTGCGATTTCGTCTTACAACGACACCGTTTTGTTGTGGAGTGCCAGCAACGGATGTTTCATGAGAAATACCAACTTCTTCATAATAATCACGCAAAATTTGATTCACAAATTCGGTTCCATTATCTGTACGAATGCGTCGGACAGTAGTTTTGAGACGCACTTGAATCATCTTGAGAAATCCGATGATGAATTTAGGTGCCTCATTTTTTGCTTTAAGAAATTTCACCCATGTAAACCGAGAGTAATCATCGACAATGACGAGGATGTACTTTTTGCCACTAAGACATTCAACACGCATTGGCCCACAAAGATCCATATGCAACAGATAAAGTTTCTCTTGGTTGGTGTCTTCAGTCTTGGGTTTGTAAGACTTCTTAGTGCTTTTCCTCATTGTACACGCGGAACACAAATGATCCTTGTGAAATGATAGTTTAGGAAGACCACGAACAAGTTCGTTTTTCGCCAAGTGATTAATAGCGTCAAAGTTAAGATGAGATAACCGTCGATGCCATAACCATGACTTTGTCTTTGAAGCTTTGGAGAGAAGACATACGGGAGAAGCGGCCATCATATCTTGTAGAGACAAAGTGTACAAATTATTCCCTCGAGTACCTTTCAATAAATCAACCCCTTCCAAATTACAAATGAAGCAGGTATGCTCTCGAAAAGCAACTTCTAGGTTTGCATCACAAAATTGTCCCACAGAAAATAAGTTGGGACCGAGACCTTCCACATAATACACTCTTGAAATTATAACATTCCCAATATGATATTCAACGTAACCCATTATCTTTGCAATATGATCATTTCCAAATCGAACCGTACCAAGAAACTTGCTGACGAAATTTCTGAGCTGAGAGCGATCTCCGGTCATATGCTTGGAGCAACCAGAGTCCAAATACTAGAGAACAATCTGGACCACCTGTTTTCAACAACAATAGTAGACAATGCATTGGAAACTATTGGTTCCGGAGTGTTAGCAGATACAAATATAGAATTATCAGGATTGCTAACATTTTTGAGACCCTTAGATTTCCTGCGTTTTCTAATGTGAGTTTTAGCACTAACAGGTTTTATTGTTCCAACTTTCTTAGGTTTTGGATTATTCGCGGGCACTACAGTGGGAGTAGACCTATTTAAAGGGCACTTGGTTCCTACAGTAGTGTCAGTGTTCCTAGTTAAAGGACACGCTTGTGTTTTGGTAGCCTTGGTACTCCTAGTTAAAGGGCACGCTTTCTTCGCTTTAGTGGGAGTGATCCTAGTCAAAGGGCACGTATTTCCTACTATAGTGAAAGTTCTACCAGTGGGGCGCCACATCCAACCAACTTGGGTTAACACTTTCCCAGTCGGTTTCCATTCTAATCCATTTTTCCGGGCATACATCTCATTCACATGGTCAATAAGGAAAGAATCACGACGACTAGAAAACATACATTCATTGCAATTCCAACATCTCAAATTAGAAATCACACTAGGCTTAGAACGCTGCACAACCGCAGAGCCTTTAGGTTTAGCTACATGATTCTTTTTATTCAAAACAGAAATAACATTCCTAGGATGGGCTTCTACTTTCTTCTTCACTTGACTACTAGATGGGGGCAAGATCCTATCATTCTTCTTGTTTCGTTTAAGCTTAGATCTTTGAGCCTTAGTAGTGGTGCTTACTCATGTAGAAGGCAACATGGGAATATTAGAAGCTAGTTTTGATTCCGCCTTATCTTTAGTGACCAAAGTTTGAGATGATTTAGTCCTAGGGCCCTTGTTAAGTGGTGTGACGGCTATAAGGTTCCTTTTGATTGCACTAGAGGACGATGCTGAGATAGTGGCTGCGTTATCCACAACATCCTTACCTTTTAGAGTACGAAGTGTTTCCTTTAACGCAGCCAAGACCAGATTCTTATCACAAATTTGTTCCCTCAAATCAGATATTTCCATCGACTTTCGATTCAATTGTTCAATCAATGATTGATTCTGTGCAGTGGTATCAACACATGCGGGCTGTACTGAATCGAAGAGTCGTGTATTTTTCTGTTTTAAGTTATCAACTTTGGACAAAATCTTGGAAACTCGATTATCTAGATCAAGTCTAAAATTCTCAGCGGCCTCAAGTACGTTCACACAGTTAAGATCCTTAGATTTCTCTATTTCTATCGGCAAAGAGTTAGCAACTTTGTCACTTGGCTGACGCTGTTTTGATTGTAAATTCAATCGAAAATTCTTTTCAAAATTTGCATCATCGATATTAACACCTTCGAATGACGTTTCAAAGATTTCTTGAATAAATTGTTGCTTGCTTTCAAGCGAAATACAATGTGTTTGAATCTCATCAAAACGTTTTGAAAGCTATGAATATGAATCTTGAAGCTTTAAAAATTCAGCGTCAGATTCGTGACAAGTACTATCTACCACAGTATCCACAGATTCAACATTATGCACAATAGAATCATTATCAACACTTGTATTCACACAGACAGAAACTATATCATGAGACATCACTTGATTCAGAAGCAGATCATTAAGGCGTGAAACCCGTTCTATTTTAAGTAAACTATTTTCATAAGCATTATCCATTTCATTGAAAACACGTTTAAATTCTTCTTTTTCCAAAAACAAATCTTGATCAAGATTACTAAGACAAGCCTTAACATTGTCTACAAACGGAACAATTTCATTTCGAAACGCAGCTCTAGTGTGCTCAAAGTTCCCTTCACCTTCCGTTATGGCCGAAGCCGTCGTACGTTCCAAAATGACCTTGTCAAAATCGGCTAAGTGTTGGTGAACCGCATTTAAGTTAACGGACGCCTTGCTTACCGGTGGAATTAACTTTGTTAAATCCGTTTTGACAAGTGTAGGAGACGTACTAGGAAGGTTTTCATTTGACAAACTTTGGGGCACAAGAACTGTTAATTGTGCTAATTCCTTTTGTAAACGAATGCGTGTCTTTTTCGAAAATTGATCTTTGTTATGTTGATCATAATCAATTGTACGGAATTTTGAAAGCATTTTAGAATGAGTTTCATCCCCAAGTGATTGTGTCTTCTCAGTACTACGAACAAAAGGTGCTTCTTTCGATTTTCCAATTATGGTCATATCATAAAGACCGGGAATATATTCCTGAGCTTGTTTTGCATAACCGGGATTAGGTGGTAAATCTTGAAGACGTTTAAGTTCGAGTTCTTTAAATGATTTAGTTAAAAGATGAACCTTTTCTGTGGAAGCGTATTGTTTTAAAAGCTGTTGTTCTTTGAATTTAAGAAGTTTGGTAGCATTAATTTCTGATTCAACCTTTTTAGACTCGAGAGTTTCGAAATCCATTTTAAGTTTCTGAAAATCATTGACAACCGACTCCTTTTCTTTGAATTCATTAGAAAGATTAGCTTTTAATGATTCTATTTCTTTCAAGTGTTCAATCTTTTCAAAACGAAATTGGTCAAATTCAGAACATGTTATTTTCTCTGCTTGAGGAACCATTTCAAAAGCTTTGACCTTTTCTTTATGTAACGCAAGCTCAGCAGTTAGGGTGGAATTGGTATCTACGGATTGTCTGAGGGCCATATGCATTTGATCAATAATATGTTTAGGCACCATTACCAAATCATGTTGAGCATAAGATTCCATACCCGTCGTAGCATTTCGTTGAGGTTCACTCAAATGTGTAGAATTGGGTACCACATCATTTGAGTTACTAGTTCCCGAATGCTGTTCGAGGTTGTCATTTCATGCCCAACTTGATGTTGGTTATCATCGATATTATTAGATGTGGTTGGTACCTCACTGATGACATCAGAACCGTAGTGAGAAAGATTAGCAACGAGAGCAGCTTGGGCAGAGTGAATGTCATCACAATCCGAATCGTATGCATCAAGATCATCCGCTTGATAAGCTGCATTAGAAGTGGAAACAACCGCAATGCCTTCAGTATCTGCTGCCCCTGGGTCTGCAAGAAATGCTAACTCCTCTAAGTCCAAAATCTTCCCCTTAGACTGAGCATCAACCAAATACATCTTCTCACGAAACCATGCATCATCCCTTCTCCTTTTCGGCTGAGTGCATTGATATGAGCTTAAACTCATATCCTTTTATCAACAAATAACCCTAAAACATAAAGCAAAATACCAATTTATCTTGAAAAAATAGTGTTATGTGGTATGTTTGTGTTTGTGTTCACTTGTGTAGGTAAAAGGATACATTTTCAAGCAAACAAGGAATAATCAAGCTTAAATTGATGAAAAAGACAAAGAAGGATCAAAAGTGACAAGACTTTGAAGTACAAGGACCTATCTTGACAAATTGCCAAAGATGAAGGACTAAAGTGCAAATATTGTATAAAGTCAAGATCAAAGTCAAAACTGGTCAACTATCAAGTCAACAAAGTCAAAGGACCAATTCTGCTCAAGAGTGAACTTTGGAGGACTAAAAGTGCCAAAGAAATGAAGTTACAAGCCTTAAAGTGCACACTGCCAAAGTCTAGGGGCCAAATCTGCCAATATTGGAAATCAATTCAAGTTTAATCCATGTGATATAAGTTTGGGCCAATAAGAAGAGAGAGAAAGGGGCACATGGATTGCCAAATATGTGCATTTAATACCCACTCAGCCGCCACATTAAATAACAATATCACAACAGTGCAATCCGTGTGACCTCATTTCAACCAGTCAGGCAATGACACGTGTCATCTTCAAGCAACCAAATTTTTCCCAGGATCGTTTTTGAGCTAGACTGAATTTCATGAAGAGTTGTAAACACCAAAAATGCTTATTTTTGAGAGACGAACACAATGGTAAACATCAATTAACAAGAAATCAACTCTAGAAGAAATACCCAATTCATGTTCATACTTTGAAGATCAACTTTGCAGAATTTTGCCACGTGGAGACCTGGGATTGGTCTCAACACGTCATCATCCCCAACAAACTCCTATCTCAAGCCTATAAATAGCCTGCTAGGTCCTCATTTGTAAAGGGTAGTTAAATTTGTAAAAAAACACACACTTTACATTTCCTTTCATCTTTCTTCCTTTTTAGCTTAACTTCTCAAGAGTTTGACACACTCTTGAGTTAGTTAGTTAGTTAGCAGCTTTTCAACAACTTTGTAACAAATTTCCATGAATAAAATTTGAATTCTCCATTTCTCGCCAAATCTTATATTCACTCTACTGTTCATATCCTGCTCATTCTTGATCATTGTGTTGCTGCATTGAGTTTGTTATGATCATTCATTGATCATAACTGACTTAGAAGAAGAATTGTAGCTGTTTGAGTAGTTTCAGTTCAAGCCTTAGCCTTTTTGAAGAATTCATGCCATGATGATCATTTCTAGTTGATCTGTAGCTGTTGATGATAGTTGATTGGTTGATCTAGTGATAAGGTGGTGGTTATCACTAGGATAAGAGAGTTCAGCACTCCTCTTCTTCCCAGTGGTTACTAAAAAAGGTTTCAAAAGTTTCTGATTTTGGTTCACCTCAATTTGTCAACTGCATGCTAAATTTCCTAGTGTAAATCTTGATGATTGTATGATCAAAGTTACTTAGCTTAGTTGTTGATTGATTGTGTTATTGTTTGTAGCCTAGCTTTGCTTATTTGCTCATTGATTTGATTATTTGTTCTAGTGATAGCCTTATTTCAGTAATTTTTAGCATCCTTGCCTTACTTGAGTCTTAGTAGTGATAAATACTTGCAAACAGCTTTTATGCATTTCATTCTGAACACTTAGTTTGGTTTGATAAAGGATTTCATACAGTTTAAACTAGAACTTAAAAAGTCTTTACAAAAGTTGTTAAAAGATCAGATAATGGGTGTTTGGCATTAGTTGGTTTTTGATTTTCAAGTATTGAATTTTGGCAAGTTAATGCTCATTTCTAGTTGATAAATCATTATTAATTGTTTTGAGTAAGTTTCAAGTCAAATAACAGGTCAAACAGGCAATTGGCCATAAAAAGTTTGGGTCTCATTTCCTTCAGTTTAGCTTTCAAAAAGTTGTCATTTTCATTTAGCTAGCATTTACTGAATTCTTGATGAAAATTCACCAAACTTGTTCTGATTTCTAGCTCAATATATGAAATTTCAAATTCCAAAAGCATTTTGTACAGTATTCAATAAGCATAGAGAAATAAGCAAAATTCTGAATGCATGAGATAAGCAATGTTTCTGTAACTTGAAACTGGTTTTTGAGATCTTTTGATTCTATTCATTAACCAAGTTAATTTTCTTCATAAATCCACTTAGTATATGGAATTACATGATAATTGAGAGATTCAACTTTTTGTCAAAATTTGTGGTCAACGCTTGGTCAACGATAAGCCAATTTTAGCTTAATTCAAATTCCCAGCTTATTACTTGATGAAATTTGTTCTAAGTTGATTTCCCGTTCATCATTTGAGTTTCTTAATCAGTTTTGGCAAGAAAATCAAGTTGTGCTTGGTCAGATTGTTCTAGAGCTTATTTTGGGCTTATTGTAGAGTGCTTATTTGCTTATTTTGAACTTTCAGTCAAAATCCTTTTAGAGACCTAGCTTATTTTGAATTTGTAGTGTTTTGCAATTGGTTTGAACCATTTTGGTCCAGTAATAAGCTCAAACGAGCTTATTTGTCTTCACAACCCGTTTTTGCTTATAAAGTTTTAAAAATTGCATTGTGGTCCTTCTTGTTTCAAGCAGTTTCTAAACATGGCTAAACTTCCATCTTTTTAGGGTTTTCAAAAGTTAGTCCTTTCAGTTTTGAGTTTGTTTAAATTCAGTTAGCAAGTTTGGAATTTTGTTACAAATTGGTTAGTTTGTTACAAGTTTTACATTTTTTATCCTTGTAGTTTGCTGATTTGCATTTTCAGTCCCTATACTTGTTAGAATTTTCATTTCAAGCATTTATATTTCCTAGAATTTACATTTTCAGTCCTTTTAGTTTTAAAATTTACATTTTGAATATTACTTGAATAAAAATTTTGTAATTGCACTATGTTTTACATATAAGTAGGTAATATTTTTCAGTTTTGAAATTGTGTATAATGCAGTTCGTTTTTCTCAATTCTTGCTAATTGAAAGTCCAACCAATATCGGGTTTTTAACTGTTTTTGGTTGTAAATCTTTTTTGGATATTCTATTTGCTAATTTCAACAAAGCCTTGCAAAACTGAAAAATATTACCTACTTATATGTAAAACATAGTGCAATTACCAAATTTTTATTCAAGTAATATTCAAAATGTAAATTTTAAAACTAAAAGGACTGAAAATGTAAATTCTAGGAAATATAAATGCTTGAAATGAAAATTCTAACAAGTATAGGGACTGAAAATGCAAATCAGCAAACTACAAGGATCAAAAATGTAAAACTTGTAACAAACTAACCAATTTGTAACAAAATTCCAAACTTGCTAACTGAATTTAAACAAACTCAAAACTGAAAGGACTAACTTTTGAAAACCCTAAAAAGATGGAAGTTTAGCCATGTTTAGAAACTGCTTGAAACAAGAAGGACCACAATGCAATTTTTAAAACTTTATAAGCAAAAACGGGTTGTGAAGACAAATAAGCTCGTTTGAGCTTATTACTGGACCAAAATGGTTCAAACCAATTGCAAAACACTACAAATTCAAAATAAGCTAGGTCTCTAAAAGGATTTTGACTGAAAGTTCAAAATAAGCAAATAAGCACTCTACAATAAGCCCAAAATAAGCTCTAGAACAATCTGACCAAGCACAACTTGATTTTCTTTCCAAAACTGATTAAGAAACTCAAATGATGAACGGGAAATCAAGTTAGAACAAATTTCATCAAGTAATAAGCTGGGAATTTGAATTAAGCTAAAATTGGCTTATCGTTGACCAAGCGTTGACCACATATTTTGACAAAAAGCTGAATCTCTCAATTATCATGTAATTCCATATACTAAGTGGATTTATGAAGAAAATTGACTTGGTTAATGAATAGAATCAAAAGATCTCAAAAACCAGTTTCAAGTTATAGAAACATTGCTTATCTCATGCATTCAGAATTTTGCTTATTTCTCTATGCTTATTGAATACTGTACAAAATGCTTTTGGAATTTGAAATTTCATATATTGAGCTAGAAATCAGAACAAGTTTGGTGAATTTTCATCAAGAATTCAGTAAATGCTAGCTAAATGAAAATGACAACTTTTTGAAAGCTAAACTGAAGGAAATGAGACCCAAACTTTTTATGGCCAATTGCCTGTTTGACCTGTTATTTGACTTGAAACTTACTCAAAACACTTAATAATGATCTATCAACTAGAAATGAGCATTAACTTGCCAAAATTCAATACTTGAAAATCAAAAACCAACTAATGCCAAACACCCATTATCTGATCTTTTAACAACTTTTGTAAAGACTTTTTAAGTTCTAGTTTAAACTGTATGAAATCCTTTATCAAACCAAACTAAGTGTTCAGAATGAAATGCATAAAAGCTGTTTGCAAGTATTTATCACTACTAAGACTCAAGTAAGGCAAGGATGCTAAAAATTACTGAAATAAGGCTATCACTAGAACAAATGATCAAATCAATGAGCAAATAAGCAAAGCTAGGCTACAAACAAGAACATAATCAATCAACAACTAAGCTAAGCAACTTTGATCATACAATCATCAAGATTTACACTAGGAAATTTAGCATGCAGTTGACAAATTGAGGTGAACCAAAATCAAAAACTTTTGAAACCTTTTTTAGTAACCATTGGGAAGAAGAGGAGTGCTGAACTCTCTTATCCTAGTGATAACCACCACCTTATCACTAGATCAACCAATCAACTATCATCAACAGCTACAAATCAACTAGAAATGATCATCATGGCATGAATTCTTCAAAAAGGCTAAGGCTTGAACTGAAACTACTCAAACAGCTAGAATTCTTCTTCTAAGTCAGTTATGATCAATGAATGATCATAACAAACTCAATGCAGCAACACAATGATCAAGAATGAGCAGGATATGAACAGTAGAGTGAATATAAGATTTGGCGGGAAATGGAGAATTCAAATTTTATTCATGGAAATTTGTTACAAAGTTGTTGAAAAGCTGCTAACTAACTAACTAACTCAAGAGTGTGTCAAACTCTTAAGTAGTTAAGCTAAAAAGGAAGAAAGATGAAAGGAAATGTAAAGTGTGTGTTTTTTTACAAATTTAACTACGCTTTACAAATGAGGACCTAGCAGGCTATTTATAGGCTTGAGATAGGAGTTTGTTGGGGATGATGACGTGTTGAGACCAATCCCAGGTCTCCACGTGGCAAAATTCTGTAAAGTTGATCTTCAAAGTATGAACATGAATTGGGGCTTTCTTCTAGAGTTGATTTCTTGTTAATTGATGTTTACCATTGTGTTCGTCTCTCAAAAATAAGCATTTTTGGTGTTTATAACTCTTCATGAAATCCAGTCTAGCTCAAAAACGATACTGGGAAAAATTTGGTTGCTTGAAGATGACACGTGTCATTGCCTGACTGGTTCAAATGAGGTCACACGAATTGCACTGTTGTGATATTGTTATTTAATGTGGCGGCTGAGTGGGTATTAAATGCACATATTTGGCAATCCGTGTGCCCCTTTCTCTCTCTTCTTATTGGCCCAAACTTATATTACATGGATTAAACTTGAATTGATTTCCAATGTTGGCAGATTTGGCCCCTAGACTTTGGCAGTTTGCACTTTAAGGCTTGTAACTTCATTTCTTTGGCACTTTTAGTCCTCCAAACTTCACTCTTGAGCAGAATTGGTCCTTTGACTTTGTTGACTTGATAGTTGACCAATTTTGACTTTGATCTTGACTTTATACAATATTTGCACTTTAGTCCTTCATCTTTGGCAATTTGTCAAGATAGGTCCTTTTACTTCAAAGTCTTGTCACTTTTGATCCTTCTTTGTCTTTTTCATCAATTTAAGCTTGATTATTCCTTGTTTGCTTGAAAATGTATCCTTTTACCTACACAAGTGAACACAAACACAAACATACCACATAACACTGTTTTTGCAAGATAAATTGGTATTTTGCTTCATGTTTTAGGGTTATTTGTTGATAAAAGGATATGAGTTTAAGCTCATATCAAATCCCCTACACTTTAACATTGCCATGTCCTCATGCAATTATATATATTAAAGCTCAAACTAACATTCTCCTCATAATTAACCCACCTTGGCTATATGAGATGCATCTACACTACTCTAAACTACATGATGCATGATTTTGACTTTTAATAATGCAATGAACAAAATACAATTCTATCTATATCTTTTTGATTTTTCTTGAAATGGCTTTGATGGAAATAACTCATAAAGAATTCAGTGGCTTAGATTAGGGCTTGAGTACCATGGACACTTATCACCCTCAAGTTTCACTTTCCCCATACCAAGCTTAAAAATGGGATCATTGCATTCACAAGTAAAAAGTGCATCAACTTATTCATGACAATTAAATGTGGAATCGGTTATTATTTGAGCAAACTGCTTGTGGGCAAATTTGTCATTTATTCAAGTGTGAAGTATAAGAAGTGTAAAATCCAAAAATAAGGAAGTACGGTTTTAATCCTAAGTAATCCTCTCATCCATTACTTGAAAAACCGCTCACAATTAATACAAGTCCGTTTCAAGAGTAATAAGTCATTCGCCTTATGTGTAAAATCCTCATGTCATGCTTTCATAAGTAGCTACACACTCGCTAAGGAAAGAAAAATAAAACTCAAGCAATAATTTACATCCGCCATCTTTTTGAGACTTTGGATCTTCAACCCCGCAACCCGTCAAGGTAATATTGGATTGGAGCAATCTATTGAATCCCCGCAACCCGTCAAGGTAATATTAGAACTCAATAGTCACTATAATTAACACCACACTGCCCCTCTTGGGAGTCTTGTATAATTAATTTTTTTTTCTTTTTCTTTTTCTTCTTTTTTTCTCTAGCCACTCATTTTTTTATAAGCTGTTCTTATTTTTCTTTATTCCTCACAAAGAAAGTTCAAAAGAATAAAAGGAAAAACACCCGCTAAATATTGAGCATGACATAAGTCTAGTACACATAAAACGTTCTAACTTAGAATCTTAAAACGTACTCATACCAACCATGAATGATTAGGCAAAAATGCATAATAGATTACAAACCAATTAAAACCGTTCTTGATTATTTATTAACAATTATATACATGCGAAGAAAATAGAGGCAAAGAAGAGAAGGGTTTAGCCACAAGTAATTATCATGAAGTTTATTTAGCCCTTTTATACTTGCTTCAACTCTATCATTTCCCATTCTCCACAAATTTAAAATCTCAAATAATGAGATTGGTGGATGCTTAGCCTAATAGACCAATGAAGGACTACATGGTTAAGGATATGAAATTGAGTATAATGCAGTTCGTTTTCTCTCGATTCTTAACCAATAGAAAGTCCAACCAATATCGGGTTTTTAATTGTTCTTGGTTGTTAAGCTTGCTTGGTAATCTATTGCTAATTCAACAAAAGCTTGCAAAACGGAAAAATATTACCTACGTATATGTAAACAAATTGCAAATACCACGTTTTTATTCAAGTAAAAATTTAAAATGCAAAATTTGAAACTAAAGGGACTGAAATTGTAAATTCTATGAAAAGAAAATGCTTGAAATGTAAATACTAACAATTATAGGGACTAAAAATGTAAATCTGTTAACTAAAAGGATTAAAAATGCAAAAACTATAACAAACTAACTAAAAATGTAACAAACCAACAAACTACTAACTGAATTTTAATAACTCTCAAAATCCAGGGACCTAAACAATGCAAACCCTAAATTCTTGGAAGATTAGCCAAAAATTAAACACTGATAGAAATGAAAGGGCTAAAGTGCAATTAAGAGAACTTTTTAACTAAAAACGGGACAAGTGAGTCAATAAGCTCGTTCTGGCTTATTACTCAACCAAAATCAATGAAACAACTTGCAAAATGCTTAAAATCTCATTTAAGCTACGTGTGTTCAAGGAATTTAGCTAAAGATCAAAAATAAGCAAAAGAGTGCTTATTGATAAGCTCAAAATAAGCTCTAGCCAAATCTAATCAACCACAACTGGATTTTACTCTTGAAACTGATTAAGCAACTTATTTAAAGATTGGGAAATCAAACCAGAACAAATTTCATCCAGTAATAAGCTCTAAATCTGAAATAAGCTAAAAAGAGCTTATGTTGACCACGCGTTGACCAGAATTTGCAAAAAGCTCAAACTTTCAGAAATTAACTACGAACACTTACTAACTGATTTTATGAAAGAAAATCACAAGATTTGTGAAGTAGATATGAAGATCTAGGAAAACAGAATTATGTTTTTTCACAGAGAATGAGCTTTGCTCAGCTTGGACCAAAAAGCTAATTCCCAGCTTATTAACTAATATTGTAGAAATTCCTTTTGGAATCTAAAACTATATGATATAAGCTAAGCCTGAAAGCAAATTTGAGGAAATTTCATCTAGAAATGAATGAGAACTAAGCAATTGAAAATGGCAAGTTTTTAAGTCCAAAGCTGAATAAGAGCTGACCCAAACTTTTCAAGTGCCATTTGCCTGTTTGACCTTGAAATTGACTTGTAAAAGGCTTTAAACAACTTGTTATCACTTAAGGACTGCACATGAACTCTAAAGATCCAATTCTTAATACTTGAAAACTAATTTTGATCTATTCCCAAACACTCCTTTATTGATTTCTTACAAACTTTTTCAAATGCTTTTTAAGTACTGAATTAAGCTGATTCAAAAGCTTTCAACTCCAAGTTTGATACTTCAAATAGACTGATTTAAGAGTACAAGTGAGCTCTAAGAACAACTTTAACCAATTAAGATGCAAGAACCAAATTCTGACTGAAAATAAGCTAAAACTAGGACTTAAACCAAATCTAAGATCAAGTAAACAGGTATTAAGCTATAAGCAACCAGAATTCAAACAAACAGCAACTACTATCAATTATATCATGCAGCCATCAGATTTAAACTAAGAAAATAAGCATGGCATTTGACTGTTGAGTGGAACAAAAATCAAGAAGCTTAAAACCTATTGTAGATAGCCTTTGAGAAGAAGAGGAGCGCTGAGCTCTCTTGCCCTAGTGATAACCACCACCTATCACTAGAAATCAACAAGAATCAATCAACAAATCAACTGGAATCCATCAATCTACTTGAAATCTCCATTAGAACTATGCAATGGCTGAATTGTAATCAACAAGCTGGCAAACTTCACAAATGTCAGTTATGATCAATGATTGATCATAACAAACACTCAACAGCAACAACAATATCCAAATGCAGCTAGATTTGAACTGGAATGATAAGAACAGAATTGGCGGGAAAAAGGGAATTTTAATTTTATTACTGAAAAACGGTTACAAAGCTGTTACAAAGGTAGTAACTAACTAACTGACTCAAGAGTTTGTCAGACTCTTGAGTAGTTAGGGTAAGAATGAGGGAAAAAGGAAAGGAAAAGTTTAACTAGGTGTTTTTTACAAATTTAAGCTACCACTGAAAATGAAGTACAATCTAGCTATTTATAGGCAAGAAGGGAGAGTTTGTTGGAGTTGGTGACGTGTCAGGACCAATCTCTGAGCTCCACGTGGCAAATTCTGCATTTTGCACTTTGAAGGTATGAACAAGGAATTTGGGGTTTCTTGATTGGATGGATGATATGTTAATTGAGTTGCACCATTGAATTCGTCTCTCCAAATTGATCAACTTTGGTGTTTAAACCTTTCCATGAAATGGCTTCTATCTCAAACGCGATCCTGGGAAAATTTCTTATTCTTGAAGATGACACGTGTTGAATTCTGATTGGCTCTCATCTGGTCACACGGATCAATATCCAAAAGTGGATAAAAGGATTATGGAGTGGCACATTCTCATTGGTTGATTTAAAGGAAGTGCGCTTTACTGTTCAGATTTTGTATTAAATGAAAAACGGCGCTAGTGGGCTTATGTGGTGATCCTTGTACCACTTTTCTTGCAATCTTATTGGTTCTTTCCTTTTCACATGGATCAAGCTTCAAATTACTTTCAACAGTTGGCAGAACTAGTCCTTGTACTTGGAAGAATGTTGTTTTGAGCTAGGATCTTCATTCTTTTGACATATTTGGTCCTTTAACTTCCATCCTTGAACAAAAATGGTCCTTTGACTGAGTTGACTTGAGAGTTGACCAAGTTTGACTTGAATCTTGACTTTACAATATTTGCACTTTAAGTCCTTCAACTTTCATAACTTGTCAAGATAGGTCCTTGTACTCCAAAGTCTTGTCACTTTTGATCCTCTTTTGTCTTTTTCATCCATCTGAGCTTGATTTTTCCTTGTTTGCTTGAAAATGTATCTTTTTACCTACACAAGTGCACACAAACACAAACATACCACATAACACTGTTTTTGCCAAATAAATTGGTATTTTGCTTCATGTTTTAGGGTTATTTGTTGATAAAAGGATATGAGTTTAAGCTCATATCAAATTCCCCTACACTTGAACATTTCCATGTCCTCATGCAATATTATATTTTAAGGCTCAAAATTTTACATTTCCCTCATAATTAATCCACCTTGGCCAAATGAGATGCATTTATGCTACTCTAGACTAAATGATGCATGATTTTGACTTGTAATAATGCAATGAATCAAAATACTATTCCATCTATATCTTTTTGATTTTTCTTGAAATGGTTTTGATGGAAATAACTCATGAAGAATTCAATGACTTAGATTAGGGCTTGGGTACCATGGACATTTATCCCCCTCAAGTTTCACTTTCCCCATACCAAGCTTAATAAATGGGATCATTGCATTCACAAGTAAAAAGTGCATCAACTTATCCATGACAATTAAATGTGGAACCGATTATTATTTGAGCAAATTGCTTGTGGGCAAATTTGTCATTATTCAAGTGTGAAGTATAAGAAGTGTAAAATCCAAAAATAAGGAAGCACGGTTTTAATCCTAAGTAATCTTCTCATCCATTACTTGAAAAACCGCTCACAATTAATACAAGTCCGTATTAAGAGTAATAAGTCATTCGCCTTATGTGTAAAATCCTCATGTCATGCTTTCATAAGTAACTACACACTCGCTAAGGAAAGAAAAATAAAACTCACGCAATAATTTACATCCGCATCTTTTTGAGACTTTGGTTCTTCAACCCCGCAACCCGTCAAGGTAATATTGGATTAGAGCAATCTATTGAATCCCCGCAACCCGTCAAGGTAATATTGGAACTCAATAGTCACTATAATTAACACCACACTGCCCCTCTTGGGAGTCTTGCATTATTTTTTATTTTTTTTTTTCTTTTTTTTTTCTAGCCACTCATTTTTTTTTATAAGCCGCTCTTATTTTTCTTTATTCCTCACAAAGAAATTTGAAAAGAAGAAAAGGAAAAACACCCGCTAAATATGGAGCATGACATAAGTCTAGTACACATAAAACGTGTTAACTTAGAATCTTAAGACGTACTCATATCAACCATAAATGATTAGCCAAAAATGCATAAGAGATTACGAACCAATTAAAACCGTACTTGATTATTTATTAACAATTATATACATGCGAAGAAATAGAGGTAAAGAAGAGAAGAGTTTAGCCACAAGTAACTGCCATAAAGTCTATCTAGCCCTTTTACACTTGCTTCAACTCTATCATTTCCCATTCTCCACAAATTTAAAATCTCAAATAATGAGATTGGTGGATGCTTAGCCTAATAGACCAATGAAGGACTACATGGTTAAGGATACTAGCTAGAGAATGCTAAGATAAGCAAACTCGGGTTGAGTCAAAATATCCATGGCGGGCCTAATATGTCAAAGAAGTCTAAACTTGTTAAAACCATGTTTTATTATATTTTTCCTTTTTATATATTTTTGATGAAAAATAAAAGAAGAAATATATACAATGCAAATGTGTTATGCAAAAATGATTGATGCAAAAATTATGAATGCATATTTTTGTTGGCCAAAGTAGATTAAAAATTTGAAAAATGTTGAAAATTCAATTTTCCATGTTATCATGCAAGACAATGACAAGTTCTAGGTAAGGTCACTTCGATAGAAGACCCCCCTACACTTAAGCTAAACATTGTCCTCAATGTTTAAGAGCATGGAAGTATAAAACTTCCCCTACACTTATGACAATGAATAGACTTTGCTTAACCCAAGTTAAGGAAAGGACAACTATTAGTGAAATCATGTTTAAGCACAAGGTGTCAATGAAAATTCACTAAAGTAACGAAGTGAACCGGATACAAGGGCCTCCTCCATAAGCTCCAAAGCATGAGATGAGTGAGCAACCCTACAAACAATCAAGAAGACAAAAGAAGGTCTCCCCTACACTTATCTCCAAGTCTATGCCTTTATTTCTAACCTACAACACTCTAAACCTAGTTATACGATGCTTGAGTTAATGAGTCTCTAGCTCGACTCGTCCCTCAATGAATTAATTCATGGGGAAAATGGGGACCTCTTGGACCATTTCAACGGAAATGTCCTCCCTAAAGTAGTGTTTAACACGGTGACCATTCACTTTAAAATT
Source organism: Glebionis coronaria (assembly GCA_025667525.1). Taxonomy (NCBI): domain Eukaryota; kingdom Viridiplantae; phylum Streptophyta; class Magnoliopsida; order Asterales; family Asteraceae; genus Glebionis; species Glebionis coronaria. The sequence goes on from JANFOE010000171.1 coordinate 698,920, forward strand.
TGGACCATCGGGTTGGGACAACTCAAGAGTTCCATATGGAAACACTTGAGCAATAGTGAATGGACCGGACCATCTCGACTTAAGCTTGCCCGCAAAAAGCTTCAATCTTGAGTTAAAGAGGAGAACCGGCTCTCCAACTTTGAACTCACGATTCTTGATCTTAGCATCATGCAATTTCTTAGTCTTTTCCTTGTAAAGCAAAGAATTCTTATAGGCATTGGCTCTCAACTCATCCATCTCATTTATTTGATCTTTCCTATGTGAACCGGCTTGGTTTAAATCAAAGTTAGTCCACTTGAGAGCCCAAGATGCCTTATGTTCTAACTCAAATGGGAGGTGGCACGCTTTTCCATAGACAAGCCTATAAGGAGTACAACCAATTGGTGTTTTAAAAGCCGTCCTAAACGCCCACAAAGCATCATCAAGCTTATCCGACCAAGAAGCTCTATGCTCTCCCACCGTTCTCTCTAAAATTCTTTTTAAACCACGATTGGTGACCTCGGTTTGACCATTTGTTTGAGGGTGATACGCGGTAGAAAGTCTATGATTTACTCCATATTTCTTCATAACTCTCGTGAATTGATCATTACAAAAGTGCGTACCACGATCACTTATGATGGCCCGAGGTACACCAAATCTAGCAAACAATTGTTTCAAGAACTTTACAACCACTCTAGCATCATTAGTAGGTAAGGCTTTAGCCTCCACCCACTTGGACACATAATCCACCGCCACAAGTATATACTTGTTTCCTTTAGAGGATGGAAAAGGTCCCATGAAATCTATTCCCCATACATCAAATATCTCACACTCTTGGATAAAATTTTGTGGCATCTCATCACGTTGTGTAATTTTTCCTTGTCTTTGACAAACATCACAAAATATCACCATCTCTTGGGCATCCTTGTAAATGGAAGGCCAATAGTAACCCGAATCAAAGACTTTCTTGGCGGTGTAGTTAGGCCCAAAATGTCCACCCGTAGGTCCTTTATGACATGCCTCTAAGATTTTAAATGCCTTGGGCCCATCTACACACCGTCTAATGATTTGGTCCGCACATTGCCTAAAAAGATAAGGATCATCCCAAAAGTAATACTTAACTTCCTTAAGAAACTTTTTCTTTTGTTGATAAGTAAGACCCTCAATAAGCACATTGCCCACAAGATAGTTTGCTATATCCGCAAACCAAGGTGTGGCATCCTCTTGGGAAGAGATAGACATGAGCTCCTCTAGTGGAAAGGATTCATTGATTTCTTGATGTGGGAAATCTCCTTGAAAAGGATGCTCAAGTCTACTCAAATGATCCGCCGCTAAATTCTCGGCCCCTTTCTTATCACGAATCTCTATCTTAAACTCTTGAAGCAACAAAACCCATCTCAAAAGCCTAGGCTTAGCATCTTGTTTTGTCATAAGATACTTGAGAGCGGAGTGATCCGTATACACTATGGTCTTGGAAAGCACAAGATATGGTCTAAACTTCTCAAAAGCATATACTATAGCAAGCAACTCTTTTTCCGTGGTAGTGTAATGAAGTTGTGCACCGGTCATGGTTTTACTCGCATAGTGTATAGGTTGAAAATGCTTATTAACTCTTTGTCCTAAGACGGCCCCCACCGCATAATCACTAGCGTCACACATAAGCTCAAAAGGTAATTCCCAATTTGGAGAAACCAAAACGGGAGCCTTAGTCAATTTTTCCTTAAGGGTCTCAAAAGAGTCTAAACAAGCTTGGTCAAAAATGAAAGGAGCTTCTTTCTCCAAGAGATGAGTCATCGGTCTAGCTATCTTAGAAAAATCTTGTATAAAGCGCCTATAAAATCCCGCATGACCTAAGAAACTCCTCACACCTTTAACCGAGGTGGGTGGGGGAAGCTTAGCAATCACATCAATTTTAGCTCGATCAACTTCTAATCCCTTATTTGATATCTTGTGTCCTAAAACAATCCCCTCTTTCACCATAAAGTGACATTTCTCCCAATTAAGCACCAAACGTGTTTCCTCACAACGCTTAAACATTCTCTCAAGATTGGTGAGACATGAGCTAAAGGAGCTTCCAAATACGGAAAAATCATCCATAAAAACCTCCATGGTTTGCTCTATCATGTCATGTAAAATCGCCATCATGCACCTTTGAAACGTCCCCGGTGCATTACATAGGCCAAAAGGCATCCTCTTGTAAGCAAATGTACCGTAGGGACAAGTGAATGTGGTCTTTTCTTGATCCTTAGGGTCAATGGGTATTTGAAAATAACCCGAAAAGCCATCAAGAAAACAATAGTACTCATTACCCGCTAAGCGTTCAAGCATTTGATCCATAAAGGGAAGCGGGAAATGGTCTTTCCTAGTTGCCTCATTGAGTTTTCTATAATCAATGCAAACTCTCCAACCGGTTACAAGTCTCGTGGGAATAAGCTCATTGTTCTCATTAGGCACCACGGTGATTCCACCCTTCTTTGGAACACAATGAACCGGGCTAACCCATGGAGAGTCGGAAATGGGGTAAATCATACCCGCATCTAAGAGTTTAATCACTTCCTTCTTAATAACCTCATGGATTTTTGGGTTAACTCTCCTTTGGTTTTGAATGGCGGGTTTATAGTCATCCTCCATAAGGATTTTGTGAGTACAAAAATGTGGATCAATTCCCCTTATGTCGGATATTTTCCATGCTAAAGCTTTCTTGTGTTTCTTAAGGACTTCAATAAGTTGCTCCTTCTCATTCTCTTTGAACTCTTTAGCAATAATCACCGGTAATTGGTCTTTTCCTTCTAAGAAAGCATATTCTAAATGGGATGGAAGTTCCTTAAGTTCAATGGGAGGTGGACTCTCTATGGAAGGTTTTACTATGGAAGGTTCCTCAATGGTAATCTCTTGTGGAATAGGAGAAGGAATAGGGTCCTCATTGAGCAACTTTTGGATTGTAAGAATATCTTCTTCCCAATTGATGGGAGAATCATCATCACCAAGAAAGTTGGACTCAAATTCCTCCAAGAGGAAATCACTCTCTCCAAAAGGTGTTAAAGAGGGAGCAATTGAGGCCACGGTTTCAACATGGGGTATCTCATCACTAGCATTCTTACAAGCATCATGAAAGTGTTCATTACACACTTCATCTAGCACATCCACAATGTTAATAGTCTCACAAGGGCTAGACTCCTTAACCTCTTTTCTATCACAAACTTTGCCTAACTTAAACACCACTCTCTCATCTTCTACTCTCATAATTAATTCTCCTTCCGCCACATCTATCAAGGTACGACCCGTTCTCAAAAACGGTCTACCAACAATCAAAGGCACTCTAGGATCCATGTCATAATCGACCACTACAAAGTCGGCCGGAAAGGTAAACTTATCCACACCTACAAACACATCTTCCGCTATACCTACGGGGTGAGCTATGGTTCGGTTTGCTAGTTCAAGAGTCATCCTAGTGGGAGTGAGCTCGGGAAGAGATAGTTGTTTCCAAACCGATAAAGGCATGAGATTTATGCTCGCCCCTAAATCCGCCAAAGCCATGCAATTTTCAACACCGGGAAAATTACAAGGTATCAAGAAACGCCCCGGATCTCCAAGTTTTGTTGGTAAGGTTTTAAGTAACACCGCGGAACAATTTTCATTAAGTGATGTGTTGGGCAAATCAACCAATTTTTCTTTGTTTGAAAGCAAATCCTTGAACATCTTAGCAAACTTTGGCATATAAGCAAGAGCTTCCGCAAAGGATATGTTGATATTGAGTTGCTTGAACATCCTTAAGAAATTGGAGAATTGGATGTCATCTTTGTTCTTTTACTTGTCCTTTTTCAACCTTGAAGGGTATGGAAGAGTAGGTTTTGGTGTAGGTGGAATAGGTGTTGTGGTGGAAGATTTGTCTTTGTTAGCTTCTTCATTGGGAAGTGTGGAAGGTAAAGGAGAAGTATGAGGTGGTTGAGAAGGTGTGTTTGAGTGAATAGGAGCATTTTGAGGAGGTGGAGTAGAAGTAGAAGGCTTATCACAAGTAGGAGCACAAGTGGGTTGAACAATAGTAGGTTTATGAGGTGAAGGATCCTTTGTTGTTGTTCCACTCCTTGTTGAATAGCATTGACATTGGCCCTAGGGTTTGTTTGTGTGTTAGAAGGTAAAGCCCCTTGTGGTCTTTGATTTAATACCACTAAAACCTTATTGAATTGGTCATTCATTTTCTTCTCCATAGCTTGGAACTTCCTTTCATTCTCTTGATTCATCTTTTGCAAGAGATCCATTGTGTTAAACTCTTGTGGCACATAACCTTGAAAACCTTGAGGTTGGAAAGGTAAAGGTTGGGAGTTAAATCCTTGATTTGGTGGATAAAAGGTACTTGCTTGAGGGTGAAATTGATTGGGTGCTTTGTAGTTATTTCCTTGGTATGGTGGTCTTTGCCCTTGATTCCTTGGTAAAATTTGAGGAATATGTTGTGGAATTTGGGTGGGTGGTTGGGGTGGGAAGCCGGGTGGAGAAAGGTAATTTTGGGATTTGTAAGAAAGGTTATTTGGATTGATATTAGGCTTGAAGTGTTCACGGTGTTCCTCTTGATAAGCATAGCATTCCCCTTGATACCCTTGCACCTTATCACATTGTTCATAAGAATGGGGACCTCCACAAGTAACACAAGAAATGGTGATGGCATTCACATTATTTGAGGAATTGTTCAATGAAACGGTCTTAAGGGCTTGAACTATCTCTTGAGTCATTTCTTGTTGTCCTTGTTTGACTTGTTGAAGGATCTCTTGGTGATATTTAAGGAATTGGTTATCACAAGGTGTTTGAGAAGTGTTTTGGATAACATGAACCCTTTCTTCAAATGGATTGTTTGTTTGAACCATTGCCTTAGTCTCAATAATGTCCAAAGCCTCTTGATAAGTCTTAAGAAGAATACTCCCTCCCGCGGAAGCATTGAGTGAATCTTGGTGGTGAGGTTTAAGGCCATTATAGAAGGTATTGATTTGGTGAACATCATCTAATCCATGGTTAGGGCATCGCCTCAACAACTCACTATACTCTTCCCAAGCATCACTAAAGGATTGACTAGGTTTTTGTGTAAAGCCCATAATTAAATTCCTCAAAGCCATAGTCTTTTGTGGAGGAAAGAATTTGTTCAAAAACTTAGTGGTAAAACCGTCCCATGTGGTGATACTATCGGGTGGTTGGGTGTCTAACCAATGCTTAGCACTCCCATCTAAGGAAAATGACACTAACATCAATCTAATGACCTCATGTGGAACCCCATTATGCTTAATGGTATTGCAAAGTGAAAGGAATCTCTTAAGGTGAGCATGAGGATCCTCATTTTGTTTTCCCAAGAAAGGTGATAAAGCAACCATATTGATCATAGATGTATGTAGCTCAAATGTGTTAGCGGGAAAGTCGGGAATCTTAATGGCACTAGAATATCCATGAATGTTGGATTGCATACGTTCATACAAAGTACGATTATCAATAGCCATGGCTTCTTGTGGTGGTGACAAAGCACGATTCTCGTGATCGGCTTGGTGGACGGTGGTGGTCTTACTCTTTCTCTTTTTCTTCCTTTTCGGAGGAAGAGGTTGTACACCAATCGGTATTTGTGCACGCCCGCGGGTGAGCATGCAACTCAATACGAGGAAGGAGAGAGAAGCTCTCGTGTGACTTTGAAGAGAAATGGATTATCCTCTTCGAGTTTCAATATTAAATATCCACAAGAAAATAACAATATATGTATTTACTACTTTGGGTGCAAGACCCTCAATTAAGCCTTCCTTCTTAGAATACTCCCAAGTGAACGGGGGGTTAGGTGGCGCGAAGCACTTAAGTACCTATTGACCCTTAGATGGCATTTTATAGCACATCGCCTTTCTATTCACTTAAATGTTCGTATTCTTCGAATTGTTGCTTATTGAGAGTATTTATCTATTCTTGCTTTATTTTTTTTGGATCGATACGCGTGTCAAGGACCGGAACGCCCCTCAACACGGTGTATTGCCTCGGCAATACTTATGGAAATAGGTAACTTGGTTGTTCTTATACGTATACTTATTTACTTATAATAATATATGGAAAATATTTTTGTATTTATGAATTTTTTAAAGGAAAATACTATATGTACATAAAAACCGAGAGAATCCAATAATATATATTTTTGGGTGCAATCTCTTAGGAAAAAGATTGCTTTTTGGATTTTTTAATTTTTTTTGGTCAATTCTTTAGGAAAAGAATTGTTTTGTTAATTTTTAGTTTTTATATATTTTTATATTTTTGATTTTTTATTTGTTTTTGATTTATGATACGTAAAAATAACGTTCACAAAGTGAACGGATCCCAAAAGCCAATGAAAACCGTCAATCGATAGTCTCTCGTGTAGTCAAAGAACCGGCAGCGGCGCCATTTGAAATTGAGTATAATGCAGTTCGTTTTCTCTCGATTCTTAACCAATAGAAAGTCCAACCAATATCGGGTTTTTAATTGTTCTTGGTTGTTAAGCTTGCTTGGTAATCTATTGCTAATTCAACAAAAGCTTGCAAAACGGAAAAATATTACCTACGTATATGTAAACAAATTGCAAATACCACGTTTTTATTCAAGTAAAAATTTAAAATGCAAAATTTGAAACTAAAGGGACTGAAATTGTAAATTCTATGAAAAGTAAATGCTTGAAATGTAAATACTAACAATTATAGGGACTAAAAATGTAAATCTGTTAACTAAAAGGATTAAAAATGCAAAAACTATAACAAACTAACTAAAAATGTAACAAACCAACAAACTACTAACTGAATTTTAACAACTCTCAAAATCCAGGGACCTAAACAATGCAAACCCTAAATTCTTGGAAGATTGGCCAAAAATTAAACACTGATAGAAATGAAAGGGCTAAAGTGCAATTAAGAGAACTTTTTAACTAAAAACGGGACAAGTGAGTCAATAAGCTCGTTCTGGCTTATTACTCAACCAAAATCAATGAAACAACTTGCAAAATGCTTAAAATCTCATTTAAGCTACGTGTGTTCAAGGAATTTAGCTAAAGATCAAAAATAAGCAAAATAGTGCTTATTGATAAGCTCAAAATAAGCTCTAGCCAAATCTAATCAACCACAACTGGATTTTACTCTTGAAACTGATTAAGCAACTTATTTAAAGATTGGGAAATCAAACCAGAACAAATTTCATCCAGTAATAAGCTCTAAATCTGAAATAAGCTAAAAAGAGCTTATGTTGACCACGCGTTGACCAGAATTTGCAAAAAGCTCAAACTTTCAGAAATTAACTAGGAACACTTACTAACTGATTTTATGAAAGAAAATCACAAGATTTGTGAAGTAGATATGAAGATCTAGGAAAACAGAATTATGTTTTTTCACAGAGAATGAGCTTTGCTCAGCCTTGGACCAAAAAGCTAATTCCCAGCTTATTAACTAATACTGTAGAAATTCCTTTTGGAATCTAAAACTATATGATATAAGCTAAGCCTGAAAGCAAATTTGAGGAAATTTCATCTAGAAATGAATGAGAACTAAGCAATTGAAAATGGCAAGTTTTTAAGTCCAAAGCTGAATAAGAGCTGACCCAAACTTTTCAAGTGCCATTTGCCTGTTTGACCTTGAAATTGACTTGTAAAAGGCTTTAAACAACTTGTTATCACTTAAGGGCTGCACATGAACTCTAAAGATCCAATTCTTAATACTTGAAAACTAATTTTGATCTATTCCCAAACACTCCTTTATTGATTTCTTACAAACTTTTTCAAATGCTTTTTAAGTACTGAATTAAGCTGATTCAAAAGCTTTCAACTCCAAGTTTGATACTTCAAATAGACTGATTTAAGAGTACAAGTGAGCTCTAAGAACAACTTTAACCAATTAAGATGCAAGAACCAAATTCTGACTGAAAATAAGCTAAAACTAGGACTTAAACCAAATCTAAGATCAAGTAAACAGGTATTAAGCTATAAGCAACCAGAATTCAAACAAACAGCAACTACTATCAATTATATCATGCAGCCATCAGATTTAAACTAAGAAAATAAGCATGGCATTTGACTGTTGAGTGGAACAAAAATCAAGAAGCTTAAAACCTATTGTAGATAGCCTTTGAGAAGAAGAGGAGCGCTGAGCTCTCTTTCCCTAGTGATAACCACCACCCATCACTAGAAATCAACAAGAATCAATCAACAAATCAACTAGAATCCATCAATCTACTTGAAATCTCCATTAGAACTATGCAATGGCTGAATTGTAATCAACAAGCTGGCAAACTTCACAAATGTCAGTTATGATCAATGATTGATCATAACAAACACTCAACAGCAACAACAATATCCAAATGCAGCTAGATTTGAACTGGAATGATAAGAACAGAATTGGCGGGAAAAAGGGAATTTGAATTTTATTACTGAAAAACGGTTACAAAGCTGTTACAAAGGTAGTAACTAACTAACTGACTCAAGAGTTTGTCAGACTCTTGAGTAGTTAGGGTAAGAATGAGGGAAAAAGGAAAGGAAAAGTTTAACTAGGTGTTTTTTACAAATTTAAGCTACCACTGAAAATGAAGTACAATCTAGCTATTTATAGGCAAGAAGGGAGAGTTTGTTGGAGTTGGTGACGTGTCAGGACCAATCTCTGAGCTCCACGTGGCAAATTCTGCATTTTGCACTTTGAAGGTATGAACAAGGAATTTGGGGTTTCTTGATTGGATGGATGATATGTTAATTGAGTTGCACCATTGAATTCGTCTCTCCAAATTGATCAACTTTGGTGTTTAAACCTTTCCATGAAATGGCTTCTATCTCAAACGCGATCCTGGGAAAATTTCTTATTCTTGAAGATGACACGTGTTGAATTCTGATTGGCTCTCATCTGGTCACACGGATCAATATCCAAAAGTGGATAAAAGGATTATGGAGTGGCTCATTCTCATTGGTTGATTTAAAGGAAGTGCGCTTTACTGTTCAGATTTTGTATTAAATGAAAAACGGCGCTAGTGGGCTTATGTGGTGATCCTTGTACCACTTTTCTTGCAATCTTATTGGTTCTTTCCTTTTCACATGGATCAAGCTTCAAATTACTTTCAACAGTTGGCAGAACTAGTCCTTGTACTTGGCAGAATGTTGTTTTGAGCTAGGATCTTCATTCATTTGACATATTTGGTCCTTTAACTTCCATCCTTGAACAAAAATGGTCCTTTGACTGAGTTGACTTGAGAGTTGACCAAGTTTGACTTGAATCTTGACTTTACAATATTTGCACTTTAAGTCCTTCAACTTTCATAACTTGTCAAGATAGGTCCTTGTACTCCAAAGTCTTGTCACTTTTGATCCTCTTTTGTCTTTTTCATCCATCTGAGCTTGATTTTTCCTTGTTTGCTTGAAAATGTATCTTTTTACCTACACAAGTGCACACAAACACAAACATACCACATAACACTGTTTTTGCCAAATAAATTGGTATTTTGCTTCATGTTTTAGGGTTATTTGTTGATAAAAGGATATGAGTTTAAGCTCATATCAGGATACTAGCTAGAGAATGCTAAAATAAGCAAACTCGGGTTGAGTCAAAATATCCATGGCGGGCCTAATATGTCAAAGAAGTCTAAATTTGTTAAAACCATGTTTTATTATATATTTTTTTCTTTTTATATATTTTTGATGAAAAATAAAAGAAGAAATATATACAATGCAAATGTGTTATGCAAATGATAGACGCAAAAATTATGAATGCATATTTTTGTTGGCCAAAGTAGATCAAAAATTTGAAAAATGTCGAAAAATCAATTTTCCATGTTATCATGCAAGACAATGACAAGTTCTAGGTAAGGTCACTTCGATAGAAGACCCTCCTACACTTAAGCTAAACATTGTCCTCAATGTTTAAGAGCATGGAAGTGTAAAAACTTCCCCTACACTTATGACAATGAATAGACTTTGCTTAACCCAAGTTAAGGAAAGGACAACTATTAGTGAAATCATGTTTAAGCACAAGGTGTCAATGAAAAATCACTATAGTAACGAAGTGAACCGGATACAAGGGCCTCCTCCATAAGCTCCAAAGCATGAGATGAGTGAGCAACCCTACAAACAATCATGAAGACAAAAGAAGGTCTCCCCTACACTTATCTCCACGTCTATACCTTTATTTCTAACCTACAACACTCTAAACCTAGTTATACGATGCTTGAGTTAATGAGTCTCTAGCTCGACTCGTCCCTCAATGAATTAATTCATGGGGAAAATGGGAATCTCTTGGACCATTTCAACGGAAATGTCCTCCCCAAAGTAATGCTTAACACGGTGACCATTCACTTTAAAATTTGGACCATCGGGTTGTGACAACTCAAGAGTTCCATATGGAAACACTTGAGTAATAGTGAATGGACCGGACCATCTCGACTTAAGCTTGCCCGCAAAAAGTTTCAATCTTGAGTTAAAGAGGAGAACCGGCTCTCCAACTTTGAACTCACGATTCTTGATCTTAGCATCATGCAATTTCTTAGTCTTTTCCTTGTAAAGCAAAGAATTTTCATAGGCATTGGCTCTCAATTCATCCATCTCATTGAGTTGATCTTTCCTATGGGAACCGGCTTGGTTTAAATCAAAGTTAGCCCACTTGAGAGCCCAAGATGCCTTGTGTTCTAACTCGAATGAGAGGTGGCACGCTTTTCCATAGACAAGCCTATAAGGCGTACAACCAATTGGTGTTTTAAAAGCCGTCCTAAACGCCCACAAAGCATCATCAAGCTTATCCAACCAAGAAGATCGATGCTCTCCCACCGTTCTCTCTAAAATTCTCTTTAAACCACGATTTGTGACCTCGGTTTGACCATTTGTTTGAGGGTGATATGCGGTAGAAAGTCTATGATTCACTCCATATTTATTCATGACTCTCGTGAATTGATCATTACAAAAGTGCATACCACGATCACTTATGATGGCCCGAGGTACTCCAAATCTAGCAAATAATTGTTTCAAAAACTTCACAACAACTCTAGCATCATTGGTAGGTAAGGCTTTAGCCTCCACCCATTTAGACACATAATCCACCGCCACAAGTATATACTTGTTTCCCTTAGAGGATGGAAAAGGTCCCATGAAATCAATGCCCCATACATCAAATATCTCACACTCTTGGATAAAATATTGTGGCATCTCATCACGTTGTGTAATTTTTCCTTGTCTTTGACAAACATCACAAAATTTCACCATTTCATGGGCATCTTTGTAAATGGAAGGCCAATAGTAACCCGAATCAAAGACTTTCTTGGCGGTATAGTTAGGCCCAAAATGTCCACCCGTAGGTCTTTATGACACGCTTCTAAGATGTTAAATGCCTCGGGCCCATCTACACACCGTCTAATGATTTGGTCCGCACATTGACTAAAAAGATATGGATCATACCAAAAGTAATACTTAACTTCCTTAAGAAACTTCTTCTTTTGTTGATAAGTAAGACCCTCAATAAGCACATTGCCCACAAGATAGTTTGCGATATCCGCAAACCAAGGAGTAGCATACTCTTGGGAAGAGATAGACATGAGCTCCTCTAATGGAAAGAACTGAGAGATAGACTATGGCCTTGAGGACCTTAATTATAGGCTTTCAACAAAAACCTAGTCAATCCTTTAGTGATGCTTGGGAAGAGTATAGTGAGTTATTGAGGCGATGCCCTAATCATGGATTGGATGATGTTCACCAAATCAATATCTTCTATAATGGCCTTAAATCTCACCACCAAGATTCACTCAATGCTTCCGCGGGAGGGAATATTCTTCTTAAATCCTACCAAGACGCTTTGGACATCATTGAGACTAAATCAATGGTTCAAACAAACAATCAATTTGAAGAAAGGGTTCATGTTATCCAAAACAATTCTCAAACTCCTTGTGACAACCAACTCCTCAAGTTTCAGCAAGAGATGTTTCAAAGGATGGATGGAGATAGTGAGAGGAATTTGAAAGTACAACAAGAAATACTTCAAGCTTTTAAGAACATGTCCTTGAACAATTCTTCAAATGATGTGAATGCCATTACTCTTTCTAGTGTTACTTGTGGAGGTCCCCATTCTTATGAACAATGTGATAAGGTGCAAGTGTATCAAGGGGAATGTTATGCTTACCAAGAGGAACATCGTGAACACTTCAAGCCAAATATCAATCCAAATAACCTTTCTTACAAGTCCCAAAACTACCTTACTCCACCCGGATTCCCACCCCAACCACCCACCCAAATTCAACAAAATCCTCCTCAAATTTTACCAAGGAATCAAGGGCAAAGACCACCTTACCAAGGAAATAACTACAAGGCAACCAATCATTTTCAACCCCAAGCAAATACCTTCTATCCACCAAACCAAGGGTTTAATCCACCACCTCAATCTTTCCCACAACAAGGTTTTTATCAAGGAAATGTGCAACCTAACCCCATGGATTTGATGCTTCAAAAGTTTACTTCTTTTGAGAAACAATTGAGAGATAATCAAGAGGAAAATAACAAGAATTTTGCTCTTCTTCAAAAGCAAATTATGTTTAATCAAAGACCACAAGGGGCTTTACCTTTTAACACACAAACTAATCCAAGGGCAAATGTCAATGCTATTACAACAAGGAGTGGAACAACAACAAAGGATCCTTCACCTCCTAAACCTACTATTATTCAACCCACTTGTGCTCCTACTTGTGACAAGCCTTCTACTTCTACTTCACCTCCTCAAAATGCTCCTATTCACTCAAACACACCTTCTCAACCTCCTCATACTTCTCCTTTACCTTCCACACTTCCCAATGAAGAAGCTAACAAAGACAAATCTTCCACTACAACACCTATTCCACCTACACCAAAACCTACTCTTCCATATCCTTCAAGGTTGAAAAAGGACAAGTTAAAGAACAAGGATGACATCCAAGTATCCAATTTCTTAAGGATGTTCAAGCAACTCAACATCAATATATCCTTTGCGGAAGCTCTTGCTTATATGCCAAAGTTTGCTAAGATGTTCAAGGATTTGCTCTCAAACAAAGAAAAATTGGTTGATTTGCCCAAAACATCCCTTAATGAAAATTGTTCCGCGGTGTTACTTAAAACCTTACCAACAAAACTTGGAGATCCGGGGCGCTTCTTGATACCTTGTAATTTTCCCGGTGTTGAAAATTGCATGGCTTTGGCGGATCTAGGGGCAAGCATAAACCTCATGCCTTTATCGGTTTGGAAACAACTCTCTCTTCCCGAGCTCACTCCCACTAGGATGACTCTTGAACTAGCCAACCGAACCATAGCTCACCCCGTAGGTATAGCGGAGGATGTGTTTGTATGTGTGGATAAGTTTACGTTTCCGGCCGACTTTGTAGTGGTTGATTATGACATGGATCCTAGAGTGCCTTTGATTGTTGGTAGACCGTTTTTGAGAACGGGTCGTACTTTGATAGATGTGGCGGAAGGAGAACTAATTATGAGAGTCGAAGATAAGAGAGTGGTGTTTAAGTTAGGGAAAGTTTGTAATAAGAAAGAGGTTAAGGAGTCTAGACCTTGTGAGACTATTAACATTGTTGATGTGTTAGATGAAGTGTGTGATGAACACTTTCATGATGCTTGTAAGAGTACTAGTGATGAGATGCCCCATGTTGAAACCGTGGCCTCAATTGCTCCCTCTTTAACACCTTTTGGAGAGAGTGATTTCCTCTTGGAGGAATTTGAGTCAAACTTTCTTGGTGATGATGATTCTCCCATTAATTGGGAAGAAGATATTCTTACAACCCAAAAGTTGCTCAATGAGGACCCTATTCCTTCTCCTATTCCACAAGAGATTACCATTGAGGAACCTTCCATAGTAACACCTTCCATAGAAAGTCCACCTCCTATTGAACTTAAGGACCTTCCATCCCACTTAGAATATGCTTTCTTAGAGGGCAAAGACCAATTACCGGTGATCATTGCTAAAGAGTTGAAAGAGGATGAGAAGGAGCAACTTATTGAAGTCCTTAAGAAACACAAGAAAGCCTTAGCATGGAAAATATCCGACATAAGGGGAATTGATCCACATTTTTGTACACACAAAATCCTTATGGAGGATGACTACAAACCCGCCATTCAAAACCAAAGGAGAGTTAACCCAAAAATCCATGAGGTTATTAAGAAGGAAGTGATTAAACTCTTAGTTGCGGGTATGATTTACCCCATTTCCGACTCTCCATGGGTTAGCCCGGTTCATTGTGTTCCAAAGAAGGGTGGAATTACCGTGGTGCCTAATGAGAACAATGAGCTTATTCCCACGAGACTTGTGACCGGTTGGAGAGTTTGCATTGATTATAGAAAACTCAATGAGGCAACTAGGAAAGACCATTTCCCGCTTCCTTTTATGGATCAAATGCTTGAACGCTTAGCGGGAAATGAGTACTATTGTTTTCTTGATGGCTTTTCGGGTTATTTCCAAATACCCATTGACCCTAAGGATCAAGAAAAGACCACATTCACTTGTCCTTACGGTACATTTGCTTACAAGAGGATGCCTTTTGGCTTATGTAATGCACCGGGGACGTTTCAAAGGTGCATGATGGCGATTTTCCATGACATGATAGAGCAAACCATGGAGGTTTTTATGGATGATTTTTCCGTCTTTGGAAATTCATTTAGCTCATGTCTCACCAATCTTGAAAGAATGCTTAAGCGTTGTGAGGAAACACGTTTAGTGCTTAATTGGGAGAAATGTCACTTTATGGTGAAAGAGGGGATTGTTTTAGGACACAAAATATCTAACAAGGGATTAGAAGTTGATCGAGCTAAAATTGATGTGATTGCTAAGCTTCCCCCACCCACCTTGGTTAAAGGTGTGAGGAGTTTCTTAGGTCATGCGGGATTTTATAGGCGCTTTATACAAGATTTTTCTAAGATAGCTAGACCGATGACTCACCTCTTGGAGAAAGAGGCTCCTTTCATTTTTAACCAAGATTGTTTAGACTCTTTTGAGACTCTTAAGGAAAAATTGACTAAGGCTCCCGTTTTGGTTTCTCCAAATTGGGAATTACCTTTTGAGCTTATGTGTGACGCTAGTGATTATGCGGTGGGGGCCGTCTTAGGACAAAGAGTTAATAAGCATTTTCAACCTATACACTATGCAAGTAAAACCATGACCGGTGCTCAACTTCATTACACTACCACGGAAAAAGAGTTGCTTGCTATAGTATATGCTTTTGAGAAGTTTAGACCATATCTTGTGCTTTCCAAAACCATAGTGTATACGGATCATTCCGCTCTCAAGTATCTTATGACAAAACAAGATGCTAAGCCTAGGCTTTTGAGATGGTTTTGTTGCTTCAAGAGTTTAAGATAGAAATCCGTGATAAGAAAGGGGCCGAGAATTTAGCGGCGGATCACTTGAGTAGACTTGAGCATCCTTTTCAAAGAGATTTACCACACCAAGAAATCAATGAATCCTTTCCATTAGAGGAGCTCATGTCTATCTCTTCCCAAGAGGATGCTACTCCTTGGTTTGAGGATATCGCAAACTATCTTGTGGGCAATGTGCTTATTGAGGGTCTTACTTATCAACAAAAGAAGAAGTTTCTTAAGGAAGTTAAGTATTACTTTTGGGATGATCTATATCTTTTTAGGCAATGTGCGGACCAAATCATTAGACGGTGTGTAGATGGGCCCGAGGCATTTAAGATCATAGAAGCGTGTCATAAAGGACCTACGGGTGGACATTCTGGGCCTAACTATACCGCCAAGAAAGTCTTTGATTCGGGTTACTATTCGCCTTCCATTTACAAAGATGCCCATGAAATGGTGAAATTTTGTGATGTTTGTCAAAGACAAGGAAAAATTACACAACGTGATGAGATGCCACAAAATTTTATCCAAGAGTGTGAGATATTTGATGTATGGGGCATTGATTTCATGGGACCTTTTCCATCCTCTAAGGGAAACAAGTATATACTTGTGGCGGTGGATTATCTGTCTAAATGGGTGGAGGCTAAAGCCTTACCTACCAATGATGCTAGAGTTGTTGTGAAGTTTTTGAAACAATTGTTTGCTAGATTTGGAGTACCTCGGGCCATCATAAGTGATCGTGGTACGCACTTTTGTAATGATCAATTCACGAGAGTCATGAAGAAATATGGAGTGAATCATAGACTTTCTACCGCGTATCACCCTCAAACAAATGGTCAAACCGAGGTCACAAATCGTGGTTTAAAGAGAATTTTAGAGAGAACGGTGGGATAGCATCGAGCTTCTTGGTCGGATAAGCTTGATGATGCTTTGTGGGCGTTTAGGACGGCTTTTAAAACACCAATTGGTTGTACGCCTTATAGGCTTGTCTATGGAAAAGCGTGCCACCTCCCATTCGAGTTAGAACACAAGGCATATTGGGCTCTCAAGTGGGCTAACTTTGATTTAAACCAAGCCGGTTCCCATAGGAAAGATCAACTCAATGAGATGGATGAATTGAGAGCCAACGCCTATGAAAATTCTTTGCTTTACAAGGAAAAGACTAAGAAATTGCATGATGCTAAGATCAAGAATCGTGAGTTCAAAGTTAGAGAGCCGGTTCTCCTCTTTAACTAAAGATTGAAACTTTTTGCGGGCAAGCTTAAGTCGAGATGGTCTGGTCCATTCACTATTACTCAAGTGTTTCCATATGGAACTCTTGAGTTGTCACAACCCGATGGTCCAAATTTTAAAGTGAATGGTCACCGTGTTAAGCATTACTTTGGGGAGGACATTTCCGTTGAAATGGTCCAAGAGATTCCCATTTTCCCCATGAATTAATTCATTGAGGGACGAGTCGAGCTAGAGACTCATTAACTCAAGCATCGTATAACTAGGTTTAGAGTGTTGTAGGTTAGAAATAAAGTTATAGACTTGGAGATAAGTGTAGGGGAGACCTTCTTTTGTCTTCATGATTGTTTGTAGGGTTGCTCACTCATCTCATGCTTTGGAGCTTATGGAGGAGGCCCTTGTATCCGGTTCACTTCGTTACTATAGTGATTTTTCATTGACACCTTGTGCTTAAACATGATTTCACTAATAGTTGTCCTTTCCTTAACTTGGGTTAAGCAAAGTCTATTCATTGTCATAAGTGTAGGGGAAGTTTTTACACTTCCATGCTCTTAAACATTGAGGACAATGTTTAGCTTAAGTGTAGGGGGGTCTTCTATCGAAGTGACCTTACCTAGAACTTGTCATTGTCTTGCATGATAACATGGAAAATTGATTTTTCGACATTTTTCAAATTTTTGATCTACTTTGGCCAACAAAAATATGCATTCATAATTTTTGCATCTATCATTTGCATAACACATTTGCATTGTATATATTTCTTCTTTTATTTTTCATCAAAAATATATAAAAAGAAAAAAATATATAATAAAACATGGTTTTAACAAATTTAGACTTCTTTGACATATTAGGCCCGCCATGGATATTTTGACTCAACCCGAGTTTGCTTATTTTAGCATTCTCTAGCTAGTATCCTTAACCATGTAGTCCTTCATTGGTCTATTAGGCTAAGCATCCACCAATCTCATTATTTGAGATTTTAAATTTGTGGAGAATGGGTAATGATAGAGTTGAAGCAAGTATAAAAGGGCTAGATAAACTTCATGATAATTACTTGTGGCTAAACCCTTCTCTTCTTTGCCTCTATTTTCTTCGCATGTATATAATTGTTAACAAATAATCAAGAACGGTTTTAATTGGTTTGTAATCTCTTATGCATTTTTGCCTAATCATTCATGGTTGGTATGAGTACGTTTTAAGATTCTAAGTTAGAACGTTTTATGTGTACTAGACTTATGTCATGCTCAATATTTAGCGGGTGTTTTTCCTTTTATTCTTTTGAACTTTCTTTTGAGGAATAAAGAAAAATAAGAGCGGCTTATAAAAAAATGAGTGGCTAGAGAAAAAAAAGAAGAAAAAGAAAAAGAAAAAAAAATAATTATACAAGACTCCCAAGAGGGGCAGTGTGGTGTTAATTATAGTGACTATTGAGTTCCAATATTACCTTGACGGGTTGCGGGGATTCAATAGATTGCTCCAATCCAATATTACCTTGACGGGTTGCGGGGTTGAAGATCCAAAGTCTCAAAAAGATGGCGGATGTATATTATTGCGTGAGTTTTATTTTTCTTTCCTTAGCGAGTGTGTAGCTACTTATGAAAGCATGACATGAGGATTTTACACATAAGGCGAATGACTTATTACTCTTGAAACGGACTTGTATTAATTGTGAGCGGTTTTTCAAGTAATGGATGAGAGGATTACTTAGGATTAAAACCGTGCTTCCTTATTTTTGGATTTTACACTTCTTATACTTCACACTTGAATAAATGACAAATTTGCCCACAAGCAATTTGCTCAAATAATAACCGGTTCCACATTTAATTGTCATGAATAAGTTGATGCACTTTTTACTTGTGAATGCAATGATCCCATTTTTAAGCTTGGTATGGGGAAAGTGAAACTTGAGGGTGATAAGTGTCCATGGCACTCAAGCCCTAATCTAAGCCGTTGAATTCTTTATGAGTTATTTCCATCAAAACCATTTCAAGAAAAATCAAAAAGATATAGATAGAATTGTATTTTGTTCATTGCATTATTAAAAGTCAAAATCATGCATCATGTAGTTTAGAGTAGTGTAGATGCATCTCATATGGCCAAGGTGGGTTAATTATGAAGAGAATGTTAGTTTGAGCTTTAATATATATAATTGCATGAGGACATGGCAATATTCAAGTGTAGGGGATTTGATATGAGGTTAAACTCATATCCTTTTATCAACAAATAACCCTAAAACATGAAGCAAAATACCAATTTATCTTGCAAAAACAGTGTTATGTGGTATGTTTGTGTTTGTGTTCACTTGTGTAGGTAAAAGGATACATTTTCAAGCAAACAAGGAATAATCAAGCTTAAATTTATGAAAAAGACAAAGAAGGATCAAAAGTGACAAGACTTTGAAGTACAAGGACCTATCTTGACAAATTGCCAAAGATGAAGGACTAAAGTGCAAATATTGTATAAAGTCAAGATCAAAGTCAAAATTGGTCAACTATCAAGTCAACAAAGTCAAAGGACCAATTCTGCTCAAAAGTGAAGTTTGGAGGACTAAAAGTGCCAAAGAAATGAAGTTACAAGCCTTAAAGTGCAAACTGCCAAAGTCTAGGGGCCAAATCTGCCAACATTGGAAATCAATTCAAGTTTAATCCATGTGATATAAGTTTGGGCCAATAAGAAGAGAGAGAAAGGGGCACACGGATTGCCAAATATGTGCATTTAATACCCACTCAGCCGCCACATTAAATAACAATATCACAACAGTGCAATCCGTGTGACCTCATTTCAACCAGTCAGGCAATGACATGTGTCATCTTCAAGCAACCAAATTTTTCCCAGGATCGTTTTTGAGCTAGACTGAATTTCATGAAGAGTTGTAAACACCAAAAATGCTTATTTTTGAGAGACGAACACAATGGTAAACATCAATTAACAAGAAATCAACTCTAGAAGAAAGCCCCAATTCATGTTCATACTTTGAAGATCAACTTTGCAGAATTTTGCCACGTGGAGACCTGGGATTGGTCTCAACACGTCATCATCCCCAACAAACTCCTATCTCAAGCCTATAAATAGCCTGCTAGGTCCTCATTTGTAAAGCGTAGTTAAATTTGTAAAAAAAACACACACTTTACATTTCCTTTCATCTTTCTTCCTTTTTAGCTTAACTACTCAAGAGTTTGACACACTCTTGAGTTAGTTAGTTAGTTAGCAGCTTTTCAACAACTTTGTAACAAATTTCCATGAATAAAATTTGAATTCTCCATTTCCCGCCAAATCTTATATTCACTCTACTGTTCATATCCTGCTCATTCTTGATCATTGTGTTGCTGCATTGAGTTTGTTATGATCATTCATTGATCATAACTGACTTAGAAGAAGAATTGTAGCTGTTTGAGTAGTTTCAGTTCAAGCCTTAGCCTTTTTGAAGAATTCATGCCATGATGATCATTTCTAGTTGATTTGTAGCTGTTGATGATAGTTGATTGGTTGATCTAGTGATAAGGTGGTGGTTATCACTAGGATAAGAGAGTTCAACACTCCTCTTCTTCTCAATGGTTACGACAAAAGGTTTCAAAAGTTTCTGATTTTGGTTCACCTCAATTTGTCAACTGCATGCTAAATTTCCTAGTGTAAATCTTGATGATTGTATGATCAAAGTTGCTTAGCTTAGTTGTTGATTGATTGTGTTCTTGTTTGTAGCCTAGCTTTGCTTATTTGCTCATTGATTTGATTATTTGTTCTAGTGATAGCCTTATTTCAGTAATTTTTAGCATCCTTGCCTTACTTGAGTCTTAGTAGTGATAAATACTTGCAAACAGCTTTTATGCATTTCATTCTGAACACTTAGTTTGGTTTGATAAAGGATCCCATACAGTTTAAACTAGAACTTAAAAAGTCTTTACAAAAGTTGTTAAAAGATCAGATAATGGGTGTTTGGCATTAGTTGGTTTTTGATTTTCAAGTATTGAATTTTGGCAAGTTAATGCTCATTTCTAGTTGATAGATCATTACTAAGTGTTTTGAGTAAGTTTCAAGTCAAATAACAGGTCAAACAGGCAATTGGCCATAAAAAGTTTGGGTCTCATTTCCTTCAGTTTAGCTTTCAAAAAGTTGTCATTTTCATTTAGCTAGCATTTACTGAATTCTTGATGAAAATTCACCAAACTTGTTCTGATTTCTAGCTCAATATATGAAATTTCAAATTCCAAAAGCATTTTGTACAGTATTCAATAAGCATAGAGAAATAAGCAAAATTCTGAATGCATGAGATAAGCAATGTTTCTGTAACTTGAAACTGGTTTTAGAGATCTTTTGATTCTATTCATTAACCAAGTCAATTTTCTTCATAAATCCACTTAGTATATGGAATTACATGATAATTGAGAGATTCAGCTTTTTGTCAAAATTTGTGGTCAACGCTTGGTCAACGATAAGCCAATTTTAGCTTAATTCAAATTCCCAGCTTATTACTTGTTGAAATTTGTTCTAACTTGATTTCCCGTTCATCATTTGAGTTTCTTAATCAGTTTTGGCAAGAAAATCAAGTTGTGCTTGGTCAGATTGTTCTAGAGCTTATTTTGGGCTTATTGTAGAGTGCTTATTTGCTTATTTTGAACTTTCAGTCAAAATCCTTTTAGAGACCTAGCTTATTTTGAATTTGTAGTGTTTTGCAATTGGTTTGAACCATTTTGGTCCAGTAATAAGCTCAAACGAGCTTATTTGTCTTCACAACCCGTTTTTGCTTATAAAGTTTTAAAAATTGCATTGTGGTCCTTCTTGTTTCAAGCAGTTTCTAAACATAGCTAAACTTCCATCTTTTTAGGGTTTTCAAAAGTTAGTCCTTTCAGTTTTGAGTTTGTTTAAATTCAGTTAGCAAGTTTGGAATTTTGTTACAAATTGGTTAGTTTGTTACAAGTTTAAATTTTTGATCCTTGTAGTTTGTTGATATGCATTTTCAGTCCCTATACTTGTTAGAATTTTCATTTCAAGCATTTATATTTCCTAGAATTTACATTTTCAGTCCTTTTAGTTTTAAAATTTACATTTTGAATATTACTTGAATAAAAATTTGGTAATTGCACTATTTTTTACATATAAGTAGGTAATATTTTTCAGTTTTGCAAGGCTTTGTTGAAATTAGCAAATAGAATATCTAAAAAAGATTTACAACCAAAAACAGTTAAAAACCCGATATTGGTTGGACTTTCAATTAGCAAGAACTAAGAAAAACAAACTGCATTATACACAATTTCATGCATTCCCTAGCCATATGACCTTGTCCTCGGCAATTGTAGCAAGTCACAACCTTCTTAGGACCAATAGGACTCCCATTTCCACTAGCTTGAGAATTCACACCTTGATTGTTCCCAGTCCTTGTAGGAGGTCCATATGAATTTTGCCTTCCCTGAATAGGTTGCACTGTCACTTGACCATCTTGAACAGTGGATTGTTGTCGAGGATTTGATGAGGTGCGGAGCTGATTGTTTGTTGATGGAAACCCTCTAGTTGCAACAAGTTTTGACAAGTAGGCGGTGAGATGGTTTAGAACATCAGCAGGCGTATCATTTGGAGTAAAGACCGATGCTTGGATTGGTGGAAGTTCATTAGAGTAGAAAGCTTGTGTTGGTTGTGCTTCTATTGGAAAATATCCTTGCTGAGGAGTATAGCCCAATGGAGACAAGTTGGCTTGTGATGGTGATGTTTGATATGGTGGTTGCTGTTGAAAAGATTGTTGATGAACACTTTGTTGATATTCTTGCTGTGGCATCATTGGTGGTTGATAAGATGGTTGTTGTGGTTGCTGATAGATGTGTGGTGGTGGCTGCTGCAAGTATGATGGTTGTTGATAAGTATAAGCCATGTTTTGTTGAGAAGCATACATTGCAAGTGGATCATGAACTTGAGGTGTAGACAACCGAGCCTCATCACATGGCATTCGTGTTGTTGAAGAAAATCTTGAAGTTGATACACATTGGTGTTATGCAAGTCCTTAGCCAATTTAACATCCGTCACGTATTTTTTCCATTCTGAAGGAAGAGTGTTCAAATACTTGGTGTTCAATTGAAAGGTAGGGATTGTCATGCCATAGATATTAAGCTCATTCAACAATAGGGTAAATCTCAGATAGTAATCATTGAGAGTCTCCCCTGGCACATAGGCAAACTTATCAAAAGTATCATAAAGCTTACACTCTCGTTCTTGTTTAGTTAACGAGGTGCCTTGCATGAGAACACGAATTCTATCCCATAACTCTTTGGCAACTTTATGTTTGCTGACGAGTTTGTAGACATCTGGAGGAAGGGCTTGGAGAATGATGTTTGTAGAATACTTATCACATTTATCTTGAATCTTCATATCTCCAGTCAACTCACCCGTTGTGCGAGGACGAGTAGTCGTACCTTCCGCCACTGTACCATAATCTAATGGTCCATTGAGCACAGATGCCCAAATTAGATGTCCATTCTCCTTGTTCAACATATAAAGTTCCATTCGGGAAGCCCATTCCTCATACATAGTCTTCACCAACATTGGTGGACGATTATGCGTACCCGAGAGGATGGACTTATCCATAAGATATGTGTACTCCATTTCAATAAGTTAAGATTTACAAAGTTGATCGAACAATGAAATAAGGTTAAGTATTTTTGTGTTGTTGTGAGTTAAATCCGAGAAACAATGTTAAAATCCCCTTAAAATATGTTCTCGATAAACCAAAAATTCCAAGTCAAAATTACACACGGTTCAAAATTTTTTAAGGAATAATTTTTGGTTTGTCGGAATGTCTAGATCGGAATGCCAGATCGGAATGTCACTATCGGAATGTCCAGATCGTAATGTAACCTTGTCGGAATGATTCAGATCGCAATGTAACCTTGTCGGAATGATTCAGATCGCAATGTAACCTTGTCGGAATGATGATGGTATCGGAATGCCTAGATCGTAATGCAAAGCTGTCGAAATGTTCAGATCGCAAAGTCCTATCGCAAAGATTCAGATCGGAATATAGCTGACAAAATTTAGGCAGAGTAACGACTTAACAACTTCCTTATATCCGTCGGAATCCCAGATCGCAAAGATCGATCGGAATGTTCAGATCGGAATAAGTATTGAAATCCTCAGTATCGCAATGTGGAACAAAACACTTTCCGATGGTGATGGTTATTGCGATAGAAGCCCCTTTTACTTGTACTTTCCGATGGAAATGTTTGCTTGAATTTCGGAAAGATGAACACAATACCTTTTGAACTTTTGATCCAAGAAAGATTGTGTTTTAACCAAAATCAAGACACCAAAAACACTACAATACTACTGAATACGTTATGCTTCTTGAAATCACGATCAAACACAAATTTTTTTTGATGATTCGGCAATATGAACTCAAAAAGCCACAAAATGCTTATAAGAACATACGCAACACTAAAACAAACCTATATTTCATCCCTGGCTCTTGATACCATTTGTAGAAATGTAAATCTTGCTTATGTTTTTAGAGAGAGAAAGAGATAGAGAGATGGTGGATTACACACACACTTAGAGAGAGAAAACCAATGTTTACTATGTGTAAATTATGAAACCACACACCCTCTCCATCAAAGGAGAGGGTTTATATACCCAAGCCTTGTAATGGGCTTGGGCTTACACGTTTGGGCCGGCCTACACATGTTGTAGGCTAGGCTTGGACTTGTTTGATAAATAAAGAAAGTTAACTAAACTACGAGCTATTACATGGAGTATCGTTGGAGTGACCGATCCTTCTTAATACGTAAAACGTATTTCCAACACATATGACCGAGCATTCTTGTTTGACTCAATATTTTGAGGCTAACAATTATATTTTTACGTATTTAGAAAGGATTAGTGATGTAGTGTAAATCGTACACGTTTTAGAAAAAACGCGTATGAGCGGCAAGTATAAAACTCGACGGTTTAGGAAAACCGACGAATCGAATAAGTGCGGGTTCGTTCTCGGCGGAGGTGTAGTTGTTAAGCCAATAATATAAAATCAAAGTTTGGATTAGTGTCGTTTTTGGGTTTAGAGAAGAGAAAATTAAAGACGAGCTACACTACGATTACACTACGACGTATGACGTAGAACAATGACGTAATTACGTAAAACGCGAAGAAATTAAAAATTAAAGCTAAAAAGTTATTAAAAATCAAAACTAAGTCTAAAATAATATAAATAAGAATAAAATTTCAATAAATAAATTTTAAAACCTTTTATTAATTAAATATTCAATTTCAAATGCTAATTAAAGACCTAAAATTAAATATAATTAAGAAAAAAGCCCAAAATATTATGTTATCAAACAAATATCTCACTAATATTATTTAAACACTAAAAAGTATTTTTCCTAAATTTTAGAAACTATTTTTCAATTTTTGAAACACTAAAAACACTTTTTAAACTAAAATAATGATTAAAAATAATAAAATAATGCTAAAAGTAATTTTACTTTTCAAAAATCCTATTTTATATTACTAAACAGCAGAAAAATTTAAAAAGTTGAAAAAGTAAATTTTTAACACTAAAAGACAAAACAGTTTAATTAAAATCATATTTAAACCTTAAATTTAATCTAAAAAATAAATAAAAACAGCAAACAATGAACTTTTTATACTAAAAATCTTAAAATATTTTACTTTAACTAAGAAAATTTTTAAAATTTAAAAATAATACTTTTTTGCACTAAAAGACAAAAACAGATTAAATAAAACCAATTAAAACATAATTAATTCTAAAAAATACAAAATGAACAGTAAAATAAAATAAAACTTTATGAAGAATCTAATAATAAATAATTAAAAACAGGAAAATTAAAATGGATGAAAAACTACTCAAAAAGTCCACTAGAGACAAAAAATCCTAGGTTTGATAGTGATTGTCGGGACTGGTTTGTCCTTATCCCCAGCAGTGGGAACTCTCACACTAGCAGTGGATAGTTTTACCCACTGCTCTTAAACAGAAATCACAAAAGTGGACGAATTAGACATCTTTCTTTGTTTCTTTTGGAAAAATTGGCACCCCTACACTCAGTTGAGTGTAGGGAGTCAAGATAAACAAGAAAAAAAAATAAGTCTAAGCAAGACAATTACACAGAAAAGGCAATTTCAAGTTACTGTATTGGTTATAGGGTCTAGTGGGTTATTGTCTGATGCAATTGGCACTTGGGTGAGATTTAAGCAGGCAAGACTTGTTCAATACACTACCAAATCACAAGTAACAAACACAAAACACTAAATAACCATATACTCTAACAGCTAGACAAGATTTGAAAACACAAATAAACAAAAACCACCTATTTAAGCCTACTGATATAACTTGACAGTTTTTACTCAAATTTTAACATGCAAACTTTCTATCTAACTTAACAACTCTGAAACAAACTACCAATATATCCCTATACTAACTATTTGAGTGTGTTTAGTCAAGGTTTCAAAAATCATGTGTCACTCACACCTCTTAATCTATTGAACCAAACACCCCCTTATAAACTGAAATCAAAGATTTTCAAAAGAACTTTAAGCTAAACACTACAAAGCTGATTTAAACTTACTCTAACATGCATATGAAACATAAACAAGCATTAAGACTAGCTTTCTAATAGATTTTACTACCAAGACTCATGAAACAAGGCCAAATCTTACAAAAACACATAAACAAGCAAAAGAAACAATAGAGGGTTCAAACCCTTACTTGGCTGATGCCTTCTCTATGTTTTTTGAAGCTTATAAGAGATGTAAAGATCCCTGCTGATGGTGTACAACAGACCAAGGGTAACAATATCTTTAATAATATGAAAAGAAAATGAAATATGGAATGAAATGTTTCTTCTTGACCTGCACAAATGGAAAAAACACAAGAAAGATGACAAGAACAAGCTTCTCAAAGAGCTTGTGTTTAAGCTGACTGTCAGACACAATAAATTCAAGGCTCCTTTGATAAGTTGTTTGGATAAAAAATGAAAATGGATTTTTTTTTCTAAAGAAAACTTTGATGAGACCTTGAAAATACACCAAAACTTACCACTACAATTGGTAGTCAAGCTAAAACATGGAACTTATACAAGCTTAAGTGTGTTTGTTTGGATGTCAATCAAACAAATACACAAGCTCTTATAAGCTAGGACTTAAAACTCAGGTAATGGCTAAGTGTCCTTATACGAAAACCAAGTTTTGAGGAAAAATTACACTAATGCAACCGAATGTAAAGATCTTAGACTAAAAACATAAATTTGAAAGTGGAACTCAGTCCTAGATGCAAAGTTTCTATACAAAAACTGTAAATATTTATTCATAAAAAAAGTTTTACAAACAAGGCTGGAACAAAGTTATATGAGGCACAAGTCGCCTCTTATATACTACTCTATAAAATTCTCCAGAAAGCTATGACATTAAACCCTAATAGCTCTTGAAAATCCAGAAATGCCCTTGGTCTTCTTTGTTCAAATCTTGGTCAACTTGGACATGTGATGAGACAGATATTATAACAACCCGAAAATTTTGACCAAAGTTTAAATTAAGATTTTTCGAACATTTACGAAACTTGATATTTATTTTCGATAATTTAACGAAAATCGTGTTAGCTAAAATTCAAATTTATTTTGAATATTTTCTTTTAGTTTATGAACTGAGAAATTTAAAAATTTTACGTTTACGTTTCGTAAAATTAAATATTTATTATTTAATTACTTGTAATATATATCGACGTTTTAAACGACGGACTGAGCAAAACTGATAGAACTAATAGTTGAAACAATCCAAAACTAAAACTTTGAAAATATATGAAGGAATATTATTTTCCATTATATCCTAAAACGTTGCTAATAACGTGAGTAATAAAATTTACATTTTATTTTTACGGTGAAATCTAACCGAAATATCTATAAATGATTAAACGAGCATTCAAATAATTAATAGCAAATGTTTTCGAAAATCGACGAAGTAAGGACTCATGTTTATTGTAAAAATGATTTTATAAACGATGGCGCAAGTCTCGTGTCTTGAATCATCCGTTAAGTCACCCAAACAAGCGTCGAACACTTATTGTACGAAAGTAAATAAAACATTTACAGATTTTGCCCTATTTTCTTTCATTCACTACACAAACAAAAACACACACAAGCTTTAGAAACTCTCCCATGGCTGCCAACAGAGTGCACCCGCCGGAAAATTTTTCAGACGAGTTTTCCGGCGGACCTCCATTTTTTCCGGCGTATTTTTTTTAATAAATCCGAGTTACCCCTTGTTCCAACACCCCAAAAATCATCTCTTCTCCTCCTTTTATCCCCAAACCACCGCTGCCCCCTTTTTGTGGTGGGTTGCCGTCGCCGCCGCCGTATGGTGGTGTGTGGAAGGTGGATTTATCATTTTAACACATGGGTATACCTTAAAAACCCTCAAAAACCCCGGATTTAATCCCGATCTACACATGCAAGATGGTTACAATCAAGATTAGAAAAAATAGTTTATTTAGTTTTTATTTATTTTATTTATGGTGGTTGGCCGAGATTTGATAAGAAAAGGGGCTGCCCGCCGCCAAACCACCGCTGTGGTGGCGGCCGGACGACGGGACAGCCACCCCCGATGCACCATATGGTGTCGGGTCGTGATGGTGTGACCCACGGTGCACCCTCTTCGTGAATCGCCGCCTAGGACCGCCGCTGTGGTGGTGGCCGGACGGCGGTACAACCACAGTCACACCATGGTGGTGTTGGGCTTGTGGTGGTGATGTTCTTGAAATTGTTTTATTATTTATTTTATTTTTAGGTATGATAGATCTAGATGTATAATATATTTTTATTTTATTTTATACAATGATATAATAAATAAAGTGTAATTAACAAAAGGAATAAATAAAAGTATAATCAATTATATAATGTGTTTATTTTTATTATTGTTATTGTTATGTAAAAGTGATATATAAAATAAATAAATAAATAAATAAAGGAAATAACATTAGTAGGATATATGAAAATACATATTTTATGGATACAATAATAATTATTATTATTAATAATAGTTAGGGTATAATGAAATGTAAAGTGGAAGATTATGAAAATATTAAAATAATAATAATTATTTGATAGTGGAGTATATAATTATTAGATGAAATATAAAAAAATAATAAATAAATACATATTTAAAAGAGTGTTGTTATTAATATTATTATTAATAAATGGTATATTAAAATATAAAATTATTTAATGATATATGGAAAGTAGTAAAAATATTGATGGAGATAATTAATATATTAATTAAGGTATTGATTAAAAATGGAAAGTAATTAGTTTAAGAGATATGGAAGGTAATTAAAATATTAATGGTGAGAATATATATTTAATATAGTAATTAGAATGATTGAGTATACCTTAATTAAAATATTGACTAAGGAAAGTATTAATTGGATATTGATTGAGAAAAAGTGGGTAAATTATGTATTTTATATATATGGAAACGTTATAAAAACGGCAAGGTCATGCCGAAATTTTCTAAAAATGTATACGTTTATAATAGAATTAGTTAACGAATACCTACGTTATATAATAATTTTCGAAACATATTAGTTTAGTTAATATGAAATATAACGTTTATAGATGGTAAATATATTTTAATGAGTTATATAATAATTTTCGAACGTGTGTCGAATTATATAAAAATAACTTCGTATACACTATTATAACCGAACGATATAGTGTATAATTTAAGAAATACATTTTTAAATGTTTGTTCTAAATAATAACTTACGACATGAATTATGTGCGACATGTTCACATATAAATTATATACCGAATATATTATATGATTTGTTTTATCATTTTATTTTATTTGGCCAACCACCAGGGTTTTACGAGTTAAATTTTATTAAATTATTTTGTGTCGAGTCGATGTAACCATCCATCAGGAAAACACCAAAACATAAACCTCACCAAACGATTGAAGCATAGCTGTGGAATTAATTACAACCGCGAAAGGATATTGTTAACGTTACATGATTATTAGCTATTTATGGTGTATTGCGACTATTGGAATCAAGCCGTGTAGATTATGTGGTACTGTGTTGATAATTATGTGAAGCAGTATTAGGTTATGATATGCCGTGAGGTGTTGACACTTGTATTCTGCTGATTGTCTGCGTTTAAGGTAAGTCTATAGCCTCGCTTTATACTATCTTGTAAATGATTTTTAAACCCGGGAGGGGGAATACATGTTTGTTTTTATAAAAGGAACACAAGTTGTTTTCGGTATGTTGGACCCAAATATGATGATAAATGCCTAAGTACCATTGTCTTATGAAGTCCCTGAATTTCATGTGTTGTTAATTACCTTGAGAGGTAAACGCTAATACATATGGTAGATCTATTTGAGTTTGACAAACCTTATTCTAGGGTATGTATCCTTGTGAGCACCTGAAAGGGATATTATGTATAAGAGGTCGCTGGTATATGACAATATTACCTTTCAGTAGGGGCGCCGTAAGTGAGACGGTTTGACGTGTTGGTTAAGGTTCAGTAGCATGAGCTTAAGGCATTTATCGATATATATATGACTTATCTGTGTGATAAGCTTGAGATGATTAAAATTCTTGTGTTCAAATTATGATTTGTAAAACCTATAGACTTGCTCAACCTTTGTGTTGATGACTTTTAGCATGTATTTCAGGTAATCAAGATGGATAGCAGCGGAGCATGCAGGGAGGAAGTTGGTGCTTACTTGTCTAAACTTTATATTATTTTTTTCCATCCTTTGAAGTGAATAAATGACTTTTAAGTCTTTGATTAATGTATTGTGATTGGTAACGGTTTTTGGGACCAACGCTACTCTGATTTTATATATTTTGGGATGGGAAACTTTTTGGACAAGATTGTATAATATTTTAACGTCTCTTTTGAGGTCGTTTTCTATAATTGTGTGTGATGTGCTATGAGTAGCGCCCCAAAGTGGTATTCCGTTGCGTGGTAATTTGGGGGTGTTACAGATTGGTATCAGAGCCACAAGTTATAGAGAACTAGGTCGATTTTGAAAAACCTAAACTATAACTTTTGGTATGTTTTAAAAGGTTTTAAGCACGCAACTACTCCGCATGGCTCCGGTAAGGCTTTTCTTGTATTACTTTTTATTGATTATCGTTATGTGAACCTATGTGTATGTAGCAATAGTAATATGTATATTTATGAATATACTATGGTATTTAAAGGCATTGCACGCGAAGCAATGTTCCTTGAATGATTTTCGTACATTTAATAATGCGGTTTTGTATCGGATTTGGTCTGACTGCCAATCACCGATCTTGATAATTATCTATTATCTGAATATGAGTGTGAAACTCGTTTGATACTTTGAGTATGTATATATGGTTTCGTAACCTGTCGCATATCGACTTGTTTAAGTTCGATTGTTATCATCGTATTGTGATGTGCCATTTTTGGACATCTCCTTTCGAAACGTAATTGATAAATGCGATGTTCGTGTTTTCGTTACTACTTATGATTTTGAAGAATCATTTATTCTAGGCGATATCTTCTACGTAAGGCGACGTGTGATTTAATTTTATATGACCACGTTTTATTGGCGAAAAGGAGGATGCCAATGTTGGACTTAAGATATATATATCCTAATCAAATATATATAGTTTGGGTACAACAATGATATGCTCGTAGTAGTCATTCGGTTGAGTGACTTATTACTGTGTATCTAAATGGAATGGGACATTTAGATATATAGATTTTAACTCGCCCAACTAAGAGTCGTTTAAGGTTGTCTTATTTAAATGGATTAGGACATTTGAATAAGAAAATTTTAAACTACTGGACCTTAGATTGTCATGTTTTCCTTATTCAAATGGAATGGGACGTTTGAAGACGGAAATCATGATATAAGTTTATTGACACCTTATATTTACTATGGTATTTTGATATGATATCGTGTTGAGAGGTAGTAATACTTGAGTAGGATGACTTATAATCGTTTTGTTGAAATGGATTGGGACGCCTTTTCATTTGAACAAGAAAGTTATAAGTTCCCTAACTATGAATTTATAAATTATTGTATACATGGAAAGGGACGCCTTTTGATGTAGACAAGGAGTTATAAATGAGTGGGCCAAAGTATGTCTGGCTCGATTTGTGAATGTTTGCTATGCATACGTCTTCCTTCGAATCGTGTTTTGTTGGTAAGAATCATTAAGTGTCATCGTGATTATGATGATCGTCGATTATCATCTATGTACGAATAACACATTGGACTTCTCTCGGGTTGTGATTTGTTTTGATAGACCATTTCTAATGTGTCTCGATGATCGTGAGCTGTATAAGTTAATTGTTAAGAACCATTAACCGTTCCGAGAATAGGCGACTTGTTTAAGTGTCACCAGGATTTAAGCATGTACTTATGGATTGGCTGAGGATCAAGTTATCAACGACGACTAATCGTGGATGTGAAGATTTCGTAAATTTACTTGCTATTATTAAGGGTTCATTCAAGATTTTATCGATGATCAACAGTGGAGATCTATGTTTGATGTTTATGTTTGACCTTTTGCTTTTAGATACTTATGTGGCATGTGATCTAGCCGAATGATCGTAAGTTGTGAGAACTTCATACGGCATTTTCCAATGACGTCCGATCACGGAGAACATGTACCATATAATATCTTTTGACTTCCTTTGGAACTTAGACGATGACTTGCCTGTTTTTCACTCTTCACTGTTAGACTGAAGACTATCGTATACGAATTAAGCGCCGGGACGTCGCTTCCGAAAGGAGTGGATTGATATAACAACCCGAAAATTTTGACCAAAGTTTAAATTAAGATTTTTCGAACATTTACGAAACTTGATATTTATTTTCGATAATTTAACGAAAATCGTGTTAGCTAAAATTCAAATTTATTTTGAATCTTTTCTTTTAGTTTATGAACTGAGAAATTTAAAATTTTTACGTTTACCATTCGTAAAATTAAATATTTATTATATAATTACTTGTAATATTTATCGACGTTTTAAACGACGGACTGAGCAAAACTGATAAAACTAATAGTTGAAACAATCCAAAACTAAAACTTTGAAAATATATGAAGGAAAATTATTTTTCATTATATCCTAAAACGTCGCTAATAACGTGAGTAATAAAATTTCATTTTCTTTTTACGGTGAAATCTAACCGAAATATCTATAAATGATTAAACGAGCATTTAAATAATTAATAGCAAATATTTTCGAAAATCGACGAAGTAAGGACTCATATTTATTGTAAAAATGATTTTAAAAACGATGGCGCAAGTCTCGTGTCTTGAATCATCCGTTAAGTCGCCCAAACAAGCGTCGAACGCTTATTGTACGAAAGTAAATAAAACATTTACAGATGTTGCCCTAAACTATCATTTACTTGCTATTTTGTTTTTAATAGTTTTAGTATAAAAGGGAATTTCTCCAATTTTCTTTCATTCACTACACAAACAAAACACACACAAGCTTTAGAAACTCTCCTATGGCTGCCAACAGTGTGCACCCGCCCGGAAAAATTTTCCGGCGAGTTTTCCGGCGGACCTCCATTTTTTCCGGCGTATTTTTTTTAATAAATCCGAGTTACCCCTTGTTCCAACACCCCAAAAATCATCTCTCCTCCTACTTTTATCCCCAAACCGCCGTTGCCCCCTTTTTGTGGTGGGTTGCCGCCGCCGCCGCCGTATGGTGGTGTGTGGAAGGTGGATTTATCATTTTAACACATGGGTATACCTTAAAAACCCTCAAAAACCCCGGATTTAATCCCGATCTACACATGCAAGATGGTTACAATCAAGATTAGAAAAAAATAGTTTATTTAGTTTTTATTTATTTTATTTATGGTGGTTGGCCGAGATTCGATAAGAAAAGGGGCTGCCCGCCGCCAAACCACCGCTGTGGTGGCGGCCGGACGACGGGACAGCCACCCCCGACGCACCATATGGTGTCGGGTCGTGATGGTGTGACCCACGGTGCACCCTCTTCGTGAACCGCCGCCTAGGACCGCCGCTGTGGTGGTGGCCGGAGGGCGGTACAACCACAGTCACACCATGGTGGTGTTGGGCTTGTGGTGGTGATGTTCTTGAAATTGTTTTATTATTTATTTTATTTTTGGGTATAATAGATCTAGATGTATAATATATTTTTATTTTATTTTATACAATGATATAATAAATAAAGTGTAATGATTAAAAGGAATAAATAAAATTATAATCAATTATATAATGTGTTTATTTTTATTATTGTTATTGTTATGTAAAAGTGATATATAAAATAAATAAATAAATAAATAAAGGAAATAACAATAGTGGGATATATGAAAATACATATTTTGTGGATACAATAATAATTATTATTATTAATAATAGAGAGGGTATAATGAAATATAAAGTGGAAGATTCTGAAAATATTAAAATAATAATAATTATTTGATAGTGGAGTATATAATTATTAGATGACATATAAAAAAAATAATAAATAAATACATATTTAAAAGAGTGTTGTTATTAATATTATTATTAATAAATGGTATATTAAAATATAAAATTATTTAATGATATATAGAAAGTAGTTAAAATATTGACGGGGATAATTAATATATTAATTAAGGTATTGATTAAAAATGGAAAGTAATTAGTTTAAGAGATATGGTAGGTGATACATGAGATTTTGCTTGGGTTCAATTTGATTCTCGGTATCTTCTCGAATCGATCACGGTTCAAAGTGAAATAGTTGTTCTTGGTTACTAAAAAGAGGTTTGGTTTTCTATTCTACTAAAAAGGTAAATGCGTGAAGTAAATAAAAATTTAAACCAAAAACAGTTAATAAAATAAAGCATGAATTAAAATTAAACAATTAAACAATAAAACAATAAAACAATAAATCAGAAACAGTAGAATAACCTTTACTGAAAATGGTTGATTCGGAATATAACACAAAAGGTTCATCCGGAATAACCTTGATCCTGAATAAAATGACAAAAACTGCTCATTCGGAAGATTAGCTTCATTCGGAACATATGTTCATCCGGAACATTTTGGCTCATGCGGTATAAGTGTTCATTCGGAACATTAGCTTCATTCGGAATAATTGATTGATTCGGAATAAATGATAAAAACCTTTGATCCGGAATAACACTGATCCATAATAAAGTTGATTCGGAATAACATTGATTCGGAACAAAATACTAAAAACCTTTATTCGGAACTTTTAAAACTGATTCGGAACATTGGCTTGATTCGGAACATTTAATAAAAAAACTTCATTCGGAACATTTAAAAACTTTGATTTGAAACAATTTAACACCCTTGACTCGGAATATAAACACTCATCCAGAATATTAATTATTCCAGATGAACACTTGATTCAGAATGACTGAATGAAATGAACTGATCCGGAATATTTGACACAAACCCTTGATCCGGAATATCGATTTGATTCGGAATCTGGGTAATGATGAAGATGCGAAGAACAGGGAGAACAATAAAGCACGATTTTTACCAAAATCAACCAAATTTTTAACCAAAACTTAAACCACAATAACTATTATTCATCTACTAACCAAAACACTAAAAACATAAAACCCACATACTTTTAAAGATTAAAATCAACCAAACAAGAACTTAAGACTTTAAATCAAAAAGATGAAGATGAACAAGATGAAATGAACGATTTTATTGATTGATAAAAGTTAAGTAAACTAAAGGGAAGATTAAACTTACAAGATTCAACAAAAATGAAAAATCACCAACACCTTAATGGTGTTGGTTACCTACGAAACAAAGAAAAGAAAGAAAACTGGAAAATAAAAGCTAGCTCAAATTGTGTAAAGGAAGGTCCTATTTATAGGTCTTCAAGTTGGTTGGTGAGTGGGCTTTCTCCCTTTCTTCTTGTCTTCTCGTCTTTTCAGAAAAGTTGACGTTTTCGATTTCGATTCTGGATTTGTTGACGAATAAATTCAACTCGTCTTTTAATTTCTTCGTTTAATAAACTTGAGTTCTTCGACATATGTAAATCTTCCATCTTTGGTCCTTTTCTTCGATAAATCTTCAAATAGGCCCATTGACTTCAAATCTTTTGCATCTCTTGGACAATAGACTTCGTCTTGAGTCTTTTTCTTCGATAAAACCCGTGCAATCCCATGTTTTCTTTAATATTTATCCGGTTGGCTCTGAAAACACAAACAAACACACAAACCACGCATAATTCCAAACAAATGACATTAAATACGCGTTTTGGTCTTTTTTTAGCAAGAAAGAAGTGGGAAAAGGATGGGTGTTTTCACACCTATCAAATCCCCTACACTTAACCATTGCCATGCCCTCATGCAATGCTTAGCAAATTTACACTTTTCTCATAATCAATCAACCTTGGCCTTATTGATATACTAATGAAACAAAATTTAAACTACTATGAAGAAATAAAGCTTTAAAGGAAACAAAAGGGATAGAAAACCATTTTCACTTGAAAATAGCTACATGGAAATAACTTGCAAAGAGATCTAAGACTTACATTAGGGCTTTGGTGCTGCGAAGATTTATCACCCTCAAGTTTCACGTTCCCAAAACCAAGCTTAAAAACGAGATCATTGTTATTATAAGTTAGCAAAACAAACACTTACACACATGGCTTAATTATATGCTTAAACTCCCTTATTCCTAGGTGTATCTCTTATATTTTATTTTTGTCTTAGAATGATCATGAAGATGCATTTTTGGACTTATTTCGATAGTTTACTTAGGCTGAAAGCAAAGTAGGACGATTTGATTAATAGTTAGCTAAAGGACAAAATCTCTTAACACTGCTTCTCGGGATATCAAAAAGTTCATATCTTGGCATAACTCGCTTCAAGATTTGAGACCTTTCTCGGGCCGATATTTGGCATGTACTTCATACTTCATATCTTGAGAGACGTTCTTGAAATAATGGTCTTCTCTTCGTTAATAGAGTTTCTTCACTTGGAGACTTTTGAGGGATACTCCAACTTTGTTGACCACGACTTCATCATTATTTCTTCAATCGTTAATTGGGATTTTGAGATACAACGATCCGCCTCCTTTTCGGACTTGGATCTATTTATCCTCATACCTTGTTAGGGTCTTTTCGGATAGACTTCTCCATGATCTTTATGGGAGTTGATTGCTTTTCGTCGTGAGTCTTGATCCTTCATATTGATTTTGGAAATAATGCTTTTCACATCACCTTGGATATTTAGCAATAAAATGGAATCCTCATGCCTTGTTAGGGCCTTTTCGGATTCGCCAAACTTCGCGCCCCGCTTCATAAGTTATGCCTTGGCTATGAACTCTTATCATTACCGAGCAACCTTTTAAACGATCTTGGGCTAGAAGCTAAGTTATTCAATAAAATCGTACGACCTTACTTATTGCAGATAAATTATTAGCAAGTGATGGGAGAATAGGCTTATAATCACACCAAGTGTGATTGTGCAAGAATACCGACTTATAATTGACTCTATCATTTCTCGTTCTCCATAATTTAAAATCTCAAGTAATGAGACTCGTGGATGCTTAACCTAATAAACCAATTAAGGTCTACATGGTTAAGGATACTTGCTAGAATAAACTTGGGTAAGTCTATTCGTGTTGAGTCAAAATAATCGCAACGGGCCTAATATGCCAAAGACTTCAAAACTAGCTACACCACTTTTTTACAATTTTTGACTTTATTGTGGGATATATACATATGAAAGCAACGATAAAAATTTAAAAATTACGACTATATGGCCAAAGTTAATTAAAATTTTGAAAAATGCTGAAAAAGATGATTAAATGAAGGCATTTTAATGGAAAAGTCTAGTTAAAACTTCGATAGAAGTCTCCCCTACACTGAAGATAAACATTGTCCTCAATGTTTAAGCATGTGGGAAAAGTCTCCCCTACACTTATGACATTGTGCACGTTGGTTAAATCAAGCTAAGGAAGAGACGACTAAAGTGATCAATTTCAAATGTGAGTATGAAGAAAATTGAATCACGATAGTAGAGAGATAGAACCGGATTTCGGATAACACGGGAGCACGGTTCTTCAAAGGTTCCAAAAGTGAATTCATTCCTGTAATCACATCACCACACAAACACAAACAACCTATATAGGTCCCCATACACTTAGGAGGTAAAACAAAAAAGGATATATACTCGGGTTTCTTCCCGAGGAGCGCTTGTTTTTGATAACCGAGTCACGAGCCTGACTCGACGCAAAATTAGTTCATGGGAAACATGGTGAGGGATGGAATCATCTCATGAGAGAAGTCCTCACCAAAGTACAACTTCACTCGTTGGCCATTCACCTTAAAATTAGGTCCATTAGGTTGAGCGAGCTCGAGAGTACCATATGGAAAAATTTGGGCAATGGTGAATGGGCCGGACCAACGAGATTTCAGCTTGCCCGGAAAGATTTTCAACCGAGAGTTAAAGAGTAAAACTTTGTCTCCAACTTGGAACTCTCGGTTTTTAATCTTAGAGTCGTGAATGAGCTTAGTATTTTCCTTATAGATCAAAGAATTTTCATAAGAATCATTCCGGAGTTTATTGAGCTCATTGAGTTGGATTTTGCGTAGGTCACCGGCTTTGTTGATATCGAAATTAGCCCACTTCAAGGCCTAGTAAGCCTTGTGCTCCAACTCAATGGGGAGGTGGCATGCTTTCCCGTACACGAGACGATATGGTGTACAACCAATCGGAGTCTTATATGCGGTACGAAAGCCCACATTGTATCATCAAGTTTATCGGCCCATGAGGCACGATGCTCTCCCACGGTTCGTTCAAGAATTCGCTTTAACCATTGGTTAGATATTTCAGCCTGTCCATTGGTTTGTGGGTGGTATGCGGTGGAAAGACGATGATTAACACCATACTTAGCCATGAATCTTGCGAATTGATCATTGCAAAAATGAGTCTTGCGATCACTAATAATGGCGCGAGGCACACCGAATCTAGAGAATAGCGACTTCAAAAAGTTACAAACCACCCTTGCATCATTAGTGGGTAAAGCTTTGGCTTCAACCCATTTAGAAACGTATTCAACGGCTACAAGGATGTATTTTTTTCCTTTAGATGAAGGGAATGGCCCTATAAAGTCGATGCCCCATACATCAAAGATTTCACATTCTTGTATGAAATTTTGAGGCATCTCATCTTTATGTGTGATCTTTCCTTGTCGTTGGGAAGCATCACAATGTTTAACCATTTCGTGAGCGTCACGGTAAATGGTGGGCCAATAAAATCCCGAGTTAAACACTTTCTATGCGGTGAAGTTGGGACCAAAGTGACCACCGGTGGGTCCTTTGTGGCAAGCTTTGAGAATGTCTAAAGCTGCCAGTCCATCAACACATCGGCGAATAATCAAATCAGCGCATTGTTTGAAGAGATACGGGTCATCCCAAAAGTAAGTCTTAATGTCTTTGAAGAACTTTTTCTTTTGCTGGGATGTTAACCCGTCAATGAGAATTCCACCCGCCAAGTAGTTTGCAATGTTCGCAAACCACGGGGTTTCATCATAATTCGAGTTGATAGACATTAAGGTCTCAAGGGGAAAAGAGTCATTGATCTCTTTGTTCGGATGATCCCCTTGATTAGGATCCTCAAGTCTATTGAGATGATCCACGGCTAGGTTTTCAGCTCCCTTCTTATCACGAATTTCGATTTTAAATTCTTGAAGTAGCAAAACCCAGCGAAGAAGTCTTGGTTTAGAATCTTGTTTAGTTAACAAGTACTTCAACGTGGAATGATCCGTATACACGATGGTGGTAGAAAGAACAAGATAGGGGCGAAATTTTTCAAAAGCATAGACA
Source organism: Glebionis coronaria (assembly GCA_025667525.1). Lineage (NCBI taxonomy): Eukaryota > Viridiplantae > Streptophyta > Magnoliopsida > Asterales > Asteraceae > Glebionis > Glebionis coronaria. The sequence continues at coordinate 738,265 of JANFOE010000171.1, forward strand.
ACAGCTAAAAGCTCTTTTTTGGTTGTCGTGTAATGCAATTGAGCCCCTGTCATTGTCATGCTAGCGTAATGGATCGGTTGGAAGTGTTTATTCACTCTTTGGCCCAAAACCGCTCCAATAGCAAAGTCGCTAGCATCACACATCAACTCGAAAGGCAGCTCCAAATTTGGGGTAACCAAGACCGGTGCCTTAGTTAGCTTATCCTTAAGAAGGTTGAAGGCTTCAATACCCTCGTTGGAAAAGATAAAAGGAGTGTCTTTTTCCAAGAGGTGGGTCATCGGGTGAGCGATTTTAGAAAAATATTTGATGAATCGACGGTAGAAGCCCGCATGACCGAGGAAACTTCTCACACCCTTCACGGTTGAAGGTGGAGGCAATTTAGCAATAACATCGACTTTAGCATGGTCCACTTCAAGACCGGCTTTGGAGATTTTGTGTCCTAGCACGATGCCCTCTTTTGCCATGAAATGGCATTTTTCCCAATTAAGAACAAGGCGAGTGTCTTCACACCGCTTAAGTATACGTTCTAAATTGGCAAGGCAAGCAGAAAAATAATCGCCATAAACCGAGAAATCATCCATGAAGACTTCCATAGTTTCTTCAACCATGTCATGGAAGATAGCCATCATACACCTTTGGAACGTCCCAGGAGCATTGCATAAGCAGAAAGGCATTCTTTTGTAGGCAAATGTTCCGTAGGGACAAGTGAATGTGGTTTTTTCTTGGTCTTTGGGATCGATGGGAATTTGAAAATACCCGGAGAAACCGTCTAGAAAGCAGTAATAGTCATTACCCGCTAGACGCTCGAGCATTTGATCCATGAAAGGAAGAGGAAAGTGATCTTTTCTCGTGGCATCATTGATTTTGCGATAGTCGATACAAACTCTCCACCTAGTAACGAGACGAGTAGGAATCAACTCGTTGTATTCATTGGCAACAACGGTTATTCCGCCCTTCTTGGGCACACAATGGACGGGACTTAGCCATGGCGAATCCGAAATAGGGTAGATCATTCCGGCATCAAGAAGTTTGATAACCTCTTGTTTGATGACGTCATGAATTCGAGGATTAACCCTTCTTTGGCTTTGGATTGCGGGTTTAAAGTCATCTTCCATGAGAATCTTGTGAGTACAAAAGTTTGGATCAATTCCGCGGATATCGGAAATTTTCCAAGCAATTGCCTTCTTATGATCTTTAAGCACGGCGATAAAGCGAGATTTTTCTTCTTCTTTCAAGTCCTTGCGATGATGACAGACGACTTCTTCTTTTCTTCAAGGAACACGTACTCGAGATGGGATGTAAACTCCTTAAGCTCTAAATCCGGAGGATTTTCGATGGTATGCGTAGTCAAATTTGGTTCATCGATAGCAATAGCCTTGGGAGAAGGTGGAGAAATATGGTCCTCTTTGAGAAGTTTCTCAATGAGACGAATGTTTTCATCCCAATCGGTGGGAGAATCGTCATATTCTAAGTTCACATCTCCCATGGTTGCTTCAAAATCTTTCCAAAGGAAATCACTTTCTCCAAATAGAGTTAGTGATGAATCAATAGAGGCAACGGTCTCAACATTGGGAAGAGAGGTACGACTACTTTTACAAGCGTCTTTAAAGTGTTCTTCAAAAGCCTCATCAAGAACGTCGATACAATTAACACTCTCGTATGAATAAGGCTGTTGAGAAATCTTACCCATGTTGAAGACAATTTGATCGTCACCAACTCTCATGATAAGCTCACCCGCTTCTACATCGACGAGAGTGCGACCGGTCCTCAAGAATGGACGTCCAACGATTAATGGAACACGAGGGTCCATCTCGTAGTCGACTACGACGAAATCGGCGGAAAAAGTGAATTTGTCGACTCCTACAAAAACGTCTTCGGCTATCCCCACTGGATAAGCAACCGTACGGTTAGCTAATTCCAAAGTCATTTTAGTCGGGACTAGCTCAGGGAGAGATAATTGCTTCCAAACGCTTAGAGGCATTAAGTTGATACTAGCACCTAGATCGGCTAGGTCCATGCAATTCTCTACTCCCGGAAAGTTGCAAGGGATTAAGAAGCGACCCGGATCACCAAGTTTGGTTGGCAATTTCCTTAAGAGAATTGCGGAGCAATTCTCATTAAGTTGGGTATTAGCAATATCAAGAAGCATTTCCTTGTCACTAAGAAGATCTTTGAACATTTTCGCAAATTTAGGCATGTGAGCGAGAGCCTCAGCGAAGGAGATGTTGAAATTCAATTGTTTAAACATTTTGAGAAAGTTCGAAACTTGAAAATCGTCCTTGCTTTTGAGCTTCTATTTCCTCAACCGTGAGGGATAAGGTATATCGGAAGAAGAGAAAGGCTTTGGAATAGTAGGAGCACTCGCATCCTTGGGTGGAGGAGGGGTAGAAGCAAGAGGTGGAGGAATTGGGGAATTAGAAAGATGAGGAACATGAGTAGGTGACTCGTTTTCCGTAGTCACAATCACTGGTGTAGGTATAGGAAGCTTGGGTTCCTGGGTACCTTTGCCACTGCGAGTGGTTATTGCTTTCATCTCCCCTATTGGATTAGCCACGGTGTTACTCGGAAGAGTACCCGAAGAAGAGGGTTGATTACCTTGGAAGAAACCAGCCATTATGTCCCTTAGGTCATTCGTTTGACTACTCAAAGAGTTTCGCATATCGGCTCTAAGATCATTCCCTCGTTTCACCATGTCGCCCTTCAAATTAATAATCTGGGTCTGCAGATTCTTCACCAACACATCATTCGTCCGCATGTAGGTTTCAACCTCGTGGTTGAAAACGATGGGTTGAGTAGGAGAAGGTGCTTGATAAGCAGGTGGTTGGTAAGGAGCAGGTTGGTAAACTTGAGTAGGATTTTGAGGTGGATATGGTTGTCTTTGAGGTGGTTGGTATGGTGCTCGAGGTTGGTTTTGATTGGTTCGGTTAAGGTTTTGTTGTTGGTTAGGATTGGTTGGAGGAAAACCGGGCGGGGAAAGAAAGTTGTTTGAGCGATAGCTGAGCAAGTTGCGGTCTCCTTGAGGACGAGCTTGATAACCGGCCGGAGGATAGGTACCCTATGCTGCGTTAACATTCTCAGAAGGATAGTCTTGGGTGGAGGTACAAGTAGTGTAAGAGTGCGGACCCCCGCATATTTCACATGGTTGGCTTACAGCATTGACTTGAGCGTTTTGAGCGTTGATGCATTTGGTGTTGTTAGCGGTGTGGGTAGCAAGCGATTCAAGAAGCGACGTAATTTTGTCAAGTCTCTTGTCGTTGTCACTAGTGCTTGCACTAGCGGCATTGGTCCGAACACTCTTGGTTTGCACTCTAGATTTATTCTCAATAATATCCCAAGCGGCATTAGAACTCTTAACCAAAATATTACCCCCCGAGGCACTATTTAGTGAATCTTGGTCATTCATGCTTAAAACATTGTAAAAAGTGTTAATTCGGTGCACTTTGGTAAAACCATGTTGTGGGCACTTTCTTAAAAGGTCTTTAAAACGGTCTCAAGATTCACTAAAAGACTCATCGTACTTTTGTTCAAAATTAATAATTTCATTTCGCAAAGCGGTAGTACGTGAGGGTGGGAAAAAGTAGTTTATGAATTTGGTCTCCAAGTCCGTCCACGTCAGAATACTTTGTGGCGGTTCCTTTTCAAGCCAATTTCGGGCTTGTCCCTCTAAGGAGAAAGGAAAAAAGTTGTAAGCGGATTACCTCTTGTGGAACACCATTGAATTTGACCGTATTTGTAAGTTGCAGGAACCTTTTGATGTGGTCATGAGGATCATCAATGGTACGCCCAAAGAATGGTTGAGCAGAGACTATTTGAATTGTGACAATCCGTCAATTCATGGTTGATATTTTATTCTCGAATATTATTTAAAAACATTATTTTAATGTTACAATATGAACTCACTTATTTTTGGGAAGAAATTTGGATTTACGTCTTGAAGTAGCGTCGACTACGTCTAAACTGGAGGATTCAACGTTGCGTGCTTACGTTTACATACACCGTCTTTGGTGACAATCCGACATTTCAGAAAATAAATTTATCCGTGAATATTATTTTGGAGTTTTAAATTTGTGTTAGTTCATAAACTCACAAATTTACGAGAAGAGATTAGGACTTACGATTTTATTTTAACATCCTTTACGACTAAACCGGAAACCTTAGGATTACGTATTTACGTTTTCGAACTCCGTTTTTGATGAGACAATTTTTATTGGATTCGTTTTGTGACGTTGATTCATAATTTATAAAAACGTTTTTCGTAAAACGACCCGAGGGCACGCAAATCGAGGAAACTAGAATCGAGGAGTACCCGTAAATAAATGGGGATGAGAAAAGTGGGACACTTGCCCCACCCCCATCAAAACTGGCCTAAGCAAGCTACACAACACCCTTTGAGGTGTCAAAGTGTAAACAATACACTTACACTTGTCTAGTTAGCTTACAATGTAAGCTATACTTTCCACTAACTAGCTAAACCACTAGCCAAAACCACACACTCATTTCCCACACATGCAAACAACCACATTTTCTCTCTTCCTCCTCCATTGATTTCGTCCATATCTCACCTTCAAACACCTATTTGATCAAAATCTAACCACAAAATCTTATGTTATATACACATATGTTGAAGCCCTTTTAAAACCCTATCGATTGGTGGTGCTTATAACATCCAAGGAGGAGTTTTCATGGAGTAGTAGGGCTGATTTTCCACAAGGATTTTATGAAGATTGATGGTCATGAAGATGGTCTTGGTGCATCACAAGTTTCTCCATCAAAATCCATGTTTTGATCAACCTACATCATCATGGTGGTATAAAGATTGTCCTCCTCATCTTCTTGTTATTTTGATTATGTAAACATGTATTTTATTTCCTATTGTATATGTATATGATGATTATATGATGATAAAAATTTTATGTGGGGATTTGGTGTTGATAAACATGATTAAAAAGGTGAAAAACTATAAAGAACAAGGCTAAAATCTTACTTAAAAATGTTGGCTGTATAAAACAGTAAAGAAACAGGTCATGGAATGATAAAATGATGAAATAGAATCCATTTACAGTAAGCTATATGTCTTGTACACATGTGAGAGTTGGCCATGCAATGGAATCATTGTAATGAGTGGGATATAATCAAAACAAGTTTAAGGTACAAATCTGAGTTTACTGTTTTGGACGATTTTTAGAAAATACTTAGAGGATGATTCAACAGTAGCTATAGTAGATTTAAATGGAGCACATCTCATTTAGTTTATGTGATAAAAATTTGAGCTTCTATATCCATATAGAACTCTAGATATGGCAGTTTTGGTGAACATGAAAATAAAAATCAGATTTTGGAAATTAAAGTATAATACTATTATATAAGCACTCAAAATTATATAGTATAAAATGTGAATAAAAACCCACTAACTCATATAATACATTTATATAAATATGTACAATGGTAAATGAGTGGACATTTTATAAAAATAGTAACTTGTTAAGTTTTATAAGTTATAAAACTATAAACATGATTTTTACGACTTTTTCGGCTATTACCGTAAAATTAACGTTTTTGTTAAATAAAACTTAGATGGTTGGACCCGTCTAATGTAAACTTTTATAAACTCATATACTGATATATAGACATGTATAACAAGTAAAAACCGATAAAAACCCGAACTATATAACATACGGACATTAACGGACTAAGTAAACATATTGGACTAATAATTGGACTAAATAAGTTAAACACTTATAAAAAGAACTTATTGGGCTTAACCCATTTGGGCCCAACATGGGAAGTATAGATACTGATAATATAAGTATTAAATGGATTAAAACAAGTTAAAGAACTTATAATAAGTTTATTGGACCTAAAACACGTAAATAGGTAAAACTAGTAAACTAGTATAAAAGTTATCGACACATAACACTAAAATGAGTAAATGAGAATATGTAAACCCACTTGATCATCATATATATAAAATCATCATATGTATACATAATTGTTATTTTTATAAAGTCATTGGACATGAGTCTAAGACGAGTATTATTTGTCTAGGTTTCCGTGATTGAAGCACGTACCGTACGTCCGAATTGCCGATAACCCGCCTTCCCACATCAACGTGAGTTCATAGCCTCGCACTCTTTTAAATGTTTTTATAAATGTTTTATAAACCCGCGAGGGAGATAACATGTTAGTTTTTATAAAATAGGACACCATTTGTCCCGATTGTTTGTTTATTGATTTTGGACCCGAATGATTGAATGACCCGATTGTATGACCCGATAAATGATTAAAGGACCCGATAGATGAAATAAAAATGGATTATTAAAGTTAGGTTATGTCACTAAAAGTCCCATTAGCATGAATTGTGAACTACCGGGAATTGGTAGACGCTTATGCATTTAATAGTACTATTTGGGGACGATCACCCCAGTTCGCGCCTTGACGGTTGATCCCCGTCGTGCCACATTGATTGGTAAGCGAATTTATGTATGAGAAGATTTCCATAGCGTGACCTTTGTGACGACACGCTACTTTAGATGGGCAAAATTGGTATCGGGTTAGCTACCCGTTGTTGGTTTAGTAAGGTAACAATGTCATGCGGCTTATAATAATCCAAAACTAACGAAATACTACTAGACGCTCCGAATTACGATGAGCCTGACTAGCAATACTGGGTGATACTATTGATATTATGTTTGTGTTTTGGTTTTCATAACCATATTCATATAACGGTTTTTATTTTTCATACAACGTTATAAGACGTATTGTATGATGTTTCTACGACATTGGCTCGTATAATGATTTTTAAGGCAAACGCCTATATTATGATTTTGATGAAGATTTGTATTAAAATGACGTTGGCTATTTTATGGCCTATTAAAATGATTTGTACAAATTGATTTTCAGTAATAATTTTATACTGATATTATATTGATGGATTTTATTAAACTATACGAATTCACTCGGCGTTATCGCTGACCTTTTCTTTTAACATGTTTTATCTCAGGTACTTGAAGGTAATTCTCGGGAAGATAACAAGAATTTATGGCCCGCACTTAAACATTATTTTCCATTCAAATACTTTGTAAAACTTTGTATGAAATAATATGACTTGGGACCGATGTAACTTTGATAATTATGAATGGAAATGATTTATTAATAAACGACGCGATTTTTAAGCGTTGTCTATGATGTGAGTAATGTGATATCCCGTAACACCAACTAGTCTTCCACTGTATTGAGTTGTATAAATTTGGGGGTGTTACAGTTTGGTACCAGAGCTCTCGTTATAGAGAACGAAATATTTTTAAAACCAAGGTTTTGAATAAAACATTTCAAAATCTTTTAACTATAAACATTTTTCTCAAAATGTCTAAAAATCTTTTGACTATAACGGTGCCGAAGAATTCCCGAGTTACCGACAAGGCCAGACTGAGAAGTGTTATTTTAATATATATATAACTTGGATTATATATATATATATATAATGTAATTTTATTACATGATTGTTTGATGATTATTTTGATATTTATACGAGGTATTTATACGACGTAGATTGTCACAAGAAACCCTAAATCCCCTAGTAAATTAATTGAAGCTATTCTCGTAGGAATTCTAGCTATCCTAGATCTAAACCAAGTTGTGGATATTTATGATCCCAACAAATGGTTGATATTCGTAGAAATGTAGATATTAGTTGATTGTGATATTGAAAAAGAATTGGCGAGATTAAATCTGATATCGATGTCATGACGATCTTTCCTTATAGAGTGGAGTTTGACAAAACGTTACCACCTAGGAAGATGTCATCTGATTCGTTGTCATCCAATTCTTAAATTGAAATCGAAAGGGTGAATGTTGCACTTGAGGCTGTTATTGGAACCATTACCCAAAAGCCTCATGCCACTAATACATTTCCGAGAAGTCTAGTTGAATGATCAAGTCATTTCACATTAATGACTCATTTGATAATTGTTGTTGTAAGAGCTAATAGGATTGGAAATTAAGTGTTGATTCATATTGAGATTGTATTGTCTTTACAAGGCCGAAGAATAAGGTTGTAAGTATTGGAGAATAAGGTAGGATGTCGAATTGAGTATAAAATTTGTTATAACTTGAATAAAGTAAAATTTAACCTGTATGGAATATGAGATTGTTAAGAAGAAGTCGTTAAGTTTTGTGATTGAATTATAAGGTTTTAAATGATTGTTGATTCGTGTTAAGTGTTGTTCCTAGGCCATTGTCCAATAATGAGGATGCCCAGTGTCCCAGAAATAAATTGAAGAAATCTTCTTCTGAATTGGGATCGATGGATCTTCTGGGACATGTGGAACACCTAATGACTCTTGTAGATTAGTATTCATTGTGGTATCTTTTAAAAATCCCTAACTTAACTGAGATATCAGTTGGTAGGATGAGTTCTGAGAATTGTATGACATAATGACACGTAATGTGTTACGGTACAATTTGACTTGTTTGTGATTAATGGAAAGACTACCTTTGATTGCTAAATTCTACATGTATCGATATTATCTATCTTTTATTGCTTCATCCTAATGTTCGCATTAGTGATGCAACCATTGAACAAGTACTCATCTTGAATTGAGTTACGTTGTGGATTATTATTTTGAGTGCCATCGAGATCATGAACCTCATGATTAATTGGCTAAGCTCATTTCCTATCATATCGTAGTTGGTTCTTGGTGAACAACTTTTCATCACTCTTTTGCAGATCACACATTGTTTTTATAAGATACAATAGTATCCCTTGAGAAAAATTAAATTTTCATCACTATAAGGATTATTCAAAGTGAGATTTATGAGTAATCGTTATCGAAATGAAGTTGTTTATAAAACACCTTGGAAAACCTAATTGTTTTCATAACAAAGAAAATCTTTGTAAATTTATTCTTGATTCTTATTTAAGAATTAAGCATGAAAGTGTTTTTATTATAAACATGATGATAAAATTTTGACGAACTGAGTATTGCATCGTTAATCTTGAAATTGTATATAGTTGCGCGCCTACATACAATTTGGAATGGACCATGCAAGGCTGATTAGTAGTCACCATAAAACTAATGAATAAACACTACATTTTCTTTGAAGATTGTGAAAGATTAAATTTTATGAGATCTGCAAGAAGTGAAAAATAAGGACATAATGTTAAGGACACCTACATATGTGCCTGTAGCATCTATTCCTCTGAGTCGAATTTACTCATCTGTGGAAATTGTCTTATTTGACAATTGACAATTCTTTCTTGTTCAATTCTCCCGTAGTAAGATTCTTAGGAAAAGTATTTGATTATCGAGTGTTGATGCCCGACTGGATGTATCGACGTTCCTATCATTTCTTTTGATTTGATTTCATTTGAATGACCTGGGTAACGATCCGAGGAGCTTTCGAATGCGTACTCAAATTCTGAAAACATGGGATATATTCATATTCGTTAAATGTTTTCGTCTATATCTGATTTGAAATTCTATCGCATAGATTATGCGTTGACCTTACTCTTTAGATGATAGTTATGTCTCCTGATATCCCTGAATTTATGAAGGATTATGAATTATTATTAGTCTTTTGAGAAGTGCACATCTTATCGACGGCAATAAAACTGGAAAGTTGATAGTGCCAGTAGAATGGATTGATTGTTTATGACATGACGACATTGTCTTAATTGATGGGGACTCGAGTAGAATGCCCCTAAATGATAAGATGTTGATTATCAAAAGTGATCTAAATAATTCTTGATGGATGACCTTTGGTAATAAACCGTATAATCGTTTTCCCTTGGAAGGATTATCATTGATAATCATCTTGTTAGGATTGAGATCGAATCTTGTTAGGATCTAAATATTAGAGCATTTGTAAGCAGGAGTTGAGATGAAGACACCCGACATACACCCATTGTGAGTTGGACATGTCTTTTAGGTTTAAGGTTTCCTATAATGGCGAACCTAACCTTACAAAATACCCGACCCGCGAGATCTGAAATGATTGTTGAAATTAGGATCTGATTATTGACAGCCGGTAGTGGGCAAGAGGTTCTGTGAAGATGAAATGTAGATCTTGAAGTGCCAAATGGGTAGCGAAGTTATGCCACAATTTTTAACCTTGGAAAAATGAATTCATGATCTGACAAATCATGGGATATAAGTCCCCGTTGTATGGGACCATTGAGATGATGTAAAAGTTGGGATTGAAAGGCATATAAGCTGGATCTACCCTAGGACTTCAAGAACTGTGTGAATTATGTTTCGTAAATCGAACTTGATGGAATATCTATCAAGTAAAAATCTGAATTCTTCTTAATAAAGTTTAGATCGGCGAAAAGTTGCATTCATCAAAAACCTGTGAACATCATGGATAGAGAAAGTAAGTCAACATTAAGCCTGATCTTATTCCCGTAGTTATCTTTGATGAAACTCGCGTATTGTAATGGATTACACTTGTGAGAAAAGACTGAATGTGGAGGAAATACCCACATGGCTTTAACTCTATAAGAAGCGAGTAGTAAGATGATCTTTGAGGACAAAGATCCTGTTTAGGGGTAAATGCTGTGACAATCCGTCAATTCATGGTTGATATTTTATTCTCGAATATTATTTAAAAACATTATTTTAATGTTACAATACGAACTCACTTATTTTTGGGAAGAAATTTGGATTTACATCTTGAAGTAGCGTCGACTACATCTAAACTGGAGGATTCAACGTTGCGTGCTTACGTTTACATACACCGTCTTTGGTGACAGTCCGACATTTCAGAAAATAAATTTATCCGTGAATATTATTTTGGAGTTTTAAATTTGTGTTAGTTCATAAACTCACAAATTTACGAGAAGAGATTAGGACTTACGATTTTATTTTAACGTCCTTTACGACTAAACCGGAAACCTTAGGATTACATATTTACGTTTTCGAACTCCGTTTTTGATGAGACAATTTTTATTGGATTCGTTTTGTGACGTTGATTCATAATTTATAAAAACATTTTTCGTAAAATGACCCGAGGGCACGCAAATCGAGGAAACTAGGATCGAGGAGTACCCGTAAATAAATGGGGATAAGACAAGTGGGACACTTGCCCCACCCCCATCAAAACCGGCCCAAGCAAGCTACACAACACCCTTTGAGGTGTCAAAGTGTAAACAATACACTTACACTTGTCTAGTTAGCTTACAATGTAAGCTATACTTTCCACTAACTAGCTAAACCACTAGCCAAAACCACACACTCATTTCCCACACATGCAAACAACCACATTTTCTCTCTTCCTCCTCCATTGATTTCGTCCATATCTCACCTTCAAACACCTATTTGATCAAAATCTAACCACAAAATCTTATGTTATATACACATATGTTGAAGCCCTTTTAAAACCCTATTGATTGGTGGTGCTTATAACATCCAAGGAGGAGTTTTCATGGAGTAGTAGGGCTGATTTTCCACAAGGATTTTATGAAGATTGGTGGTCATGAAGATGGTCTTGGTGCATCACAAGTTTCTCCATCAAAATCCATGTTTTGATCAACCTACACCATCATGGTGGTATAAAGATTGTCCTCCTCATCTTCTTGTTATTTTGATTATGTAAACATGTATTTTATTTCCTATTGTATATGTATATGATGATTATATGATGATAAAAATTTTATGTGGGGATTTGGTGTTGATAAACATGATTAAAAAGGTGAAAAACTATAAAGAACAAGGCTAAAATCTTACTTAAAAATGTTGGCTGTATAAAACAGTAAAGAAACAGGTCATGGACAGATAAAATGATAAAGTAGAATCCATTTACAGTAAGCTATATGTCTTGTACACATGTGAGAGTTGGCCATGCAATGGAATCATTGTAATGAGTGAGATATGATCAAAACAAGTTTAAGGTACAAATCTGAGTTTACTGTTTTGGACGATTTTTAGAAAATACTTAGAGGATGATTCAACAGTAGCTATAGTAGAGTTAAATGGAGCACATCGCATTTAGTTTATGTGATAAAAATTTGAGCTTCTATCTCAATATATAACTCTAGATATGGCAGTTTTGGTGAACATGAAAATAAAAATCAGATTTTGAAAATTAAAGTATAATACTATTATATAAGCACTCAAAATTATATAGTATAAAATGTGAATAAAAACCCACTAACTCATATAATACATTTATATAAATATGTAAAATGGTAAATGAGTGGACATTTTATAAAAATAGTAACTTGTTAAGTTTTATAAGTTATAAAACTATAAACATGATTTTTACGACTTTTTCGGCTATTACCGTAAAATTAACGTTTTTGTTAAATAAAACTTAGACGGTTGGACCCGTCTAATGTAAACTTTTATAAACTCATATACTGATATATAGACATGTATAACAAGTAAAAACCGATAAAAACCCGAACTATATAACATACGGACATTAACGGACTAAGTAAACATATTGGACTAATAATTGGACTAAATAAGTTAAACACTTATAAAAAGAACTTATTGGGCTTAACCCATTTGGTCCCAACATGGGAAGTATAGATACTTATAATATAAGTATTAAACGTATTAAAAAAAGTTAAAGAACTTATAATAAGTTTATTGGACCTAAAACACGTAAATAGGTAAAACTAGTAAACTAGTATAAAAGTTATCGACACATAACACTAAAATGAGTAAATGAGAATATGTAAACCCACTTGATCATCATATATATAAAATCATCATATGTATACATAATTGTTATTTTTATAAAGTCATTGGACATGAGTCTAAGACGAGTATTATTTGTCTAGGTTTCCGTGATTGAAGCACGTACCGTACGTCCGAATTGCCGATAACCCGCCTTCCCACATCAACGTGAGTTCATAGCCTCGCACTCGTTTAAATGTTTTTATAAATGTTTTATAAACCCGCGAGGGAGATAACATGTTAGTTTTTATAAAATAGGACACCATTTGTCCCGGTTGTTTGTTTATTGATTTTGGACCCGAATGATTGAATGACCCGATTGTATGACCCGATAAATGATTAAAGGACCCGATAGATGAAATAAAAATGGATTATTAAAGTTAGGTTATGTCACTAAAAGTCCCATTAGCATGAATTGTGAACTACCGGGATTTGGTAGACGCTTATGCATTTAATAGTACTATTTGGGGACGATCACCCCAGTTCGCGCCTTGACGGTTGATCCCCGTCGTGCCACATTGATTGGTAAGCGAGTTTATGTATGAGAAGATTTCCATAGCGTGGCCTTTGTGACGACACGCTACTTTAGATGGGCAAAATTGGTATCGGGTTAGCTACCCGTTGTTGGTTTAGTAAGGTAACAATGTCATGCGGCTTATAATAATCCAAAACTAACGAAATACTACTAGACGCTCCGAATTACGATGTATTGCCTGACTAGCAATACTGGGTGATACTATTGATATTATGTTTGTGTTTTGGTTTTCATAACCATATTCATATAACGGTTTTTATTTTTCATACAACGTTATAAGACGTATTGTATGATGTTTTTACGACATTGGCTCGTATAATGATTTTTAAGGCAAACGCCTATATTATGATTTTGATGAAGATTTGTATTAAAATGACTTTGGCTATTTTATGGCCTATTAAAATGATTTGTACAAATTGATTTTCAGTAATAATTTTATACTGATATTATATTGATGGATTTTATTAAACTCTATGAATTCACTCGGCGTTATCGCTGACCTTTTCTTTTAACATGTTTTATCTCAAGTACTTGAAGGTAATTCTCGGGAAGACAACAAGAATTTATGGCCCGCACTTAAACAATATTTTCCATTCAAATACTTTGTAAAACTTTGTATGAAATAATATGACTTGGGACCGATGTAACTTTGATAATTATGAATGGAAATGATTTATTAATAAACGACGCGATTTTTAAGCGTTGTCTATGATGTGAGTAATGTGCTATCCCGTAACACCAACTAGTCTTCCGCTGTATTGAGTTGTATAAATTTGGGGGTGTTACATGAATAAAGCCGGATTTGAGCTCAAAGTTGTTGGCTGCAATCGCGGGTATGACAATTGAATCGTTGTTGCCCTCTACATGTGCTTGCAAAAGTTCGATCATAGGACGATTGTCCGGTAGAGGTTCATTGTTGTTGTTATTATTCATGTTGTTTTGAGGTGGATTATTATTTTTGTTGTGTACACCGGCCATGTCTAAGTTATCGAGAGTCTCGGGCTCTTGATATGACGTTGATCGAGTGCGTATACACCTGCAAAAGAACTAACAAAGCAAAAACAAAGCAGAAATATTTTCGGTTTTTTATGTTTTTTAATTTTTAGGATTTTTTAAAATTTTATATTTTTCAGAGTTTTTGAAAATTTTTATGAAAAATTAATGTTCACGGTGAACGGATCCCAAAATCCAATTTCTCACAAAAAACTGTTAATCCTTACGAGAAGAGCCGGCAGCGGCGCCATTTGATACATGAGATTTTGCTTGGGTTCCATTTGATTCTCGGTATCTTCTCGAATCGATCACGGTTTAAAGTGGAATAGTTGTTCTTGGTTACTAAAAAGGGGTTTGGTTTTCTATTCTACTAAAAAGGTAAATGCGTGAAGTAAATAAAGATTTAAACCAAAAACAGTTAATAAAAGAAAGCATGAATTAAAATTAAACAATTAAACAATAAAACAATAAAACAATAAATCAGAAACGGTAGAATAACCTTTACTGAAAATGCTTGATTCGGAATATAACACAAAAGGTTCATCTGGAATAACCTTGATCTGGAATAAAATGACAAAAACTGCTCATTCGGAAGATTAGCTTCATTCGGAACATACGTTCATCCGGAACATTTTGGCTCATGCGGAATAAGTGTTCATTCGGAACATTTGCTTCATTCGGAATAATTGATTGATTGGGAATAAATGATAAAAACCTTTGATCCGGAATAACACTGATCCGGAATAAAGTTCATTCGGAATAACATTGATTCGGAACAAAATACTAAAAACCTTTATTCGGAACTTTTAAAACTGATTCGGAACATTGGCTTGATTCGGAACATTTAATAAAAAACTTCATTCAGAACATTTAAAAACTTTGATTCGGAACAATTTAACACCCTTGACTCAGAATATAAACACTCATCTGGAATATTAATTATTCCGGATGAACACTTGATTCGGAATGACTGAATGAAATGAACTGATCCGGAATATTTGACACAAACCCCTTGATCCGGAATATCGATTTGATTCGGAATCTGGGTAATGATGAAGATGCGAAGAACAGGGAGAACAATAAAGCACGATTTTTACCAAAATCAACCAAGTTTTTAACCAAAACTTAAACCACAATAACTATTATTCATCTACTAATCATAAACATCAAACCAAAACACTAAAAACATAAAACCCACATACTTTTAAAGATTAAAATCAACCAAACAAGAACTTAAGACTTTAAATAAAAAAGATGAAGATGAACAAGATGAAATGAACGATTGTATTGATTGATAAAGGTTAAGTAAACTAAAGTGAAGATTAAACTTACAAGATTCAACAAAAATGAAAAATCACCAACACCTTAATGGTATTGGTTACCTACGAAACAAAGAAAAGAAAGAAAACTGGAAAATAAAAGCTAGCTCAAAATGTGTGAAGGAAGGTCCTATTTATAGGTCTTCAAGTTGGTTGGTGAGTGGGCTTTCTTCCTTTCTTCTTGTCTTCTCGTCTTTTCAGAAAAGTTGACGTTTTCGATATCGATTTGGGATTTGTCGACGAATAAATTCAACTCGTCTATTAATTTCTTCGTTTAATAAACTTGAGTTCTTCAATATATGTAAATCTTCCATCTTTGGTCCTTTTCTTCGATAAATCTTCAAATAGGCCCATTGACTTCAAATCTTTTGCATCTCTTGGACAATAGACTTCGTCTTGAGTCTTTTTCTTCGATAAAACCTGTGCAATCCCATGTTTTCTTTAATATTTATCCGGTTGGCTCTGAAAACACAACAAACACACAAACCACGCATAATTCCACACAAATGACATTAAATACGTGTTTTGGTCTTGTTTTAGCAAGAGATAAGTGTTAAAAGGATGGGTGTTTTCACACCTATCAGAAGGTAATTAAAATATTAATGGTGGGAATATATATTTAATATAGTAATTAGAATGATTGAGTATACCTTAATTAGAATATTGACTAAGGAAAGTATTAATTGGATATTGATTGAGAAAAAGTGGGAAAATTATGTATTTTATATACATGGAACCGTTATAAAAACGGCAAGGTCATGCCGAAATTTTCTAAAAATGTATACGTTTATAATAGAATTAGTTAACGAATTCCTACGTTATATAATAATATTCGAAACATATTAGTTTAGTTAATATGAAATATAACGTTTATAGATGGTAAATATATTTTAATGAGTTATATAATAATTTTCGAACGAGTGTCGAATTATATAAAAATAACTTCGTATACACTATTATAACCGAATGATATAGTATATAATTTAAGAAATACATTTTTAAATGTTTGTTCTAAATAATAACTTACGACATGAATTATGTGTGACATGTTCACATATAAATTATATACCGAATATATTATATGATTTGTTTTGTCATTTTATTTTATTTGGACAACCACTAGGGTTTTACGAGTTAAATTTTATTAAATTATTTAATGTCGAGTCTATGTAACCATCCATCGGAAAAACACCAAAACATAAACCTCACCAAACGATTGAAGCATTGATGTGGAATTAATTACAACCGCGAAAGGATATTGTTGACGTTACATGATTATTAGCTATTTATGGTGTATTGCGACTATTGGAATCAAGCCGTGTAGATTATGTGGTGCTGTGTTGATAATTATGTGAAGCAGTATTAGGTTATGATATGCCGTGAGGTGTTGACACTTGTATTCTTCTGATTGTCTGCGTTTAAGGTAAGTCTATAGCCTCGCTTTATACTATCTTGTAAATGATTTTTAAACCCGCGAGGGGGAATACATACTTGTTTTTATAAAAGGAACACAAGTTGTTTTCGGTATGTTGGACCCGAATATGATGATAAATGCCTAAGTACCATTGTCTTATGAAGTCCTTGAATTTCATGTGCTGTTAATTACCTTGAGAGGTAAACACTAATACATATGGTAGATCTATTTGAGTTTGACAAACCTTATCCTAGGGTATGTATCCTTGTGAGCAACTGAAAGGGATATTATGTATAAGAGGTCGCTGGTATATGACAATATTACCTTTCAGTAGGGGAGCCGTAAGTGAGACAGTTTGACGTGTTGGTTAAGGTTTAGTAGCATGAGCTTAAGGCATTTATCGATATATATATATGACTTATCTGTGTGATAAGCTTGAGATGATTAAAATTCTTGTGTTCAAATTATGATTTGTAAAACCTATAGACTTGCTCAACCTTTGTGTTGATGATTTTTAGCAAGTATTTCAGGTAATCAAGATGGATAGCAGCGGAGCATGCAGGGAGGAAGTTGGTGCTTACTTGTCTAAACTTTATATTATTTTTTCCATCCTTTGAAGTGAATAAATGACTTTTAAGTCTTTGATTAATGTATTGTGATTGGTAACGGTTTTTGGGACCAACGCTACTCTGATTTTATATATATTGGGATGGGAAACTTTTTGGACAAGATTGTATAATATTTTAACGTCTCTTTTGAGGTCGTTTTTTATAATTGTGTGTGATGTGCTATGAGTAGCGCCCCAAAGTGGTATTCCGCTGCGTGGTAATTTAGGGGTGTTACATATGTATATTTGATCTTGAGCGTTCATCTCTAGCTTTGGGAACAAGTTTAGTGTGACACCCCGGGTAGGGTTAAAATATGCGGAAATATAAACGGAGATGTCACAAGGGTGGATCGATAGCATATAGTTCTTAGAGCATAATATAAAGGAGTTATTAAAATTAGATTACATGATTATTAAACAAATTAATAAAAATTGTCTTTAACATGTCATAAGTAGATTGTTCATTTTCCCCAAATGGAAACCTTGACGATTCTTACAATGTAGATAACATAGATGCTTGAGTCCATGCACACACCACATTCTAACTTCATTTCCCCGAGATAAACATGCTTAGAGGGTCAACATAAAGTGGTGAATTTACAGGTTTAACATTAATTAGTTTGGACATACATTAATCATAGAAGTAACAATGCACAAAGCATTCTTACTAAAAAGTAGATTACATTTGCTATTACTCAAAACTGATGTTTAACCTTCCATAGTCCTCAACAGATGAGGACGTAGTGTCTTACAAAAATACACCCAAACCCAATTCCAACATGGTATACATCTGTTGTCCCGGCCAAGGCACAGTGAGCATGACTCACCTAGATAGAGATGGTCAATCCCTAATAGATCTCTTTATAACATTCAGGCGATTTACAACAATTTAACAATTTCTATAATAGTCAATCATAGTCAAGTTTATACAGTTCAGTTATGTCCGTTTTAAAATAGTTGCATGTTTTATCCCCCATAGAGGAAAAGTTTGTCAATAGTTTATATGGGGCTGTAAACTCACCTGGGAGTTGGCAATAGCTGTATAACACGATTATCAAAATAATGCTCACGCCAAAAGTTATGCCTAATCAAATAGTACAGTCTTAATTAGATAGTACAAGGAACATATGTGTATGCTTATACAGATTTTTAGTCAGTTCATTTATGCTACGGTATTTATCTAAATAACCATAGTACAATTATTAACAATATCCCTTTAAACTTATCTATGTGAGTTTCATAGTGAAGTAATCCCAA
Source organism: Glebionis coronaria (assembly GCA_025667525.1). Classification (NCBI taxonomy): domain Eukaryota; kingdom Viridiplantae; phylum Streptophyta; class Magnoliopsida; order Asterales; family Asteraceae; genus Glebionis; species Glebionis coronaria. The sequence goes on from JANFOE010000171.1 coordinate 757,070, forward strand.
AAATGTTTAACTTTTGATATCAGTTTGCATTCGTAATATATGTATTAATAATAACCATTCAACTTACAATTAAGTTTCCTATTTAAGTAGACATAAAATGTCCTACTTAAAATATTAGTTTACATTCGTTGTTCGTGTATTATAATCATCCATTTAAACTTACTATTAAGTTTCATAATTAAGTAAACATAAATGTTCTACTTAAATATTAGTTTACATTCGTAGTTCATGTATTATAATCATCCATTTAAACTTACTATTAAGTTTTATATTTTAAGTAAATGTAAGGTGTTCTACTTACAATATTAGTATTCAATTTATTTAACGTTCATATAATTTTATTTCCTAAAAGTATATGAGTTCATGTATTAGTAATACATATCCATATTGTTTATACAATTTATTTCATAAAGCAAAAATAAAATATTTTATTTTTGAAAAATAAAATAAAATATTTTATTTAACTTAAAAGTTCCCATAAATTATTTAACATTTATAAAATAATTTATAAATTACAAGTTCAAGAATTTATGTTATAAATTCTTATAGTTTAGGGTTTGTTTAAGTTTTACTAAGTTTAAAAATAGAACTAGGATTAGGGCTTGTTAAAGTTTCGGAACATGGAAAAACTAGTCCCTCCATATTTTAAACAAAGTAAACTTTCGGATTGTTACACATTTGGTACCTAGGGCTTTTTAAAGTTTCGTCTTATGGCAGGTTTAGTCCCCCTAGTTAAATCTAGGTTTTATAACTTTCATAAAATGACCAAAACAGCCCCTAGGGCTTCCTTAAGTTTCGGATTAATACAAAAATGGTCCTTATGGTTATAAATTAACAAAATGACTTTTAGAAACTTCCTAAAATGGTCCCTAGGGTTTAATATGCCACGAATGGTATTTATTAAACCCTAGACTTTTAGATAATTACATTTTCAGTCCTTGTGTTTACTAATTTATCAAAACAAGTTTCATAAGTCCCGGTTTTAGTCCTTAAGTTTCATAAATTGTCATTTTAATCCATAAGTTTTTATAAGTTAGATTTTATTATAAAAAACTTTTATTTAAACATTTAAATCATTATATGGGCTCATTAAATGGGTTAAAATATCTAATGGGCCATCTAGTGGGCCTAAATACATTTTTAAGTTTACTAACTTGTTAAATGGGCCTTTAACACATTTATTGGGATTAAATACATTTTAAGTCCATTAATCATTTTAGATAGGTTCAAGTATAATCTTAAGTCCATTAGGTCACTAAGATTTATTAAATGGGCTTATTGGGTCCATTAAGTCTTGGGCTAACATTGCATGGGCTTATATAGTCCATTAACACTACTTTACATTTTATGTAAGTATTAAATTAGGATTTTCTTATAAGCTTATTATTAGCTTATTCATATTTAGTTTTAAATCTTAATAAAAGAATAAAACTTATAGTTTATTTTATGTGATGTACCAAATAAGATCTAGATGTGTTACAAGGTTGCATGCAAGTCATAAGCCCTAATATGAGCTTATAACTCACGGCTATAATTAATCATAGCTTATTAAGATGAGTCAAAGCTTATTTTAAGGTTGCATGTACTTATAAGTATCCCCAAAATAAGATCTAGCTATATACAAATCAAGAAATCAAATCACAAGTCCATACATACATACATATAACCCACGGCTATAACTTTAAATCTTGGTGTTTCCAAGATGAACATTTTAGCTAGTTTTATGTCTTGTGAATATTTATAAAAATACAACATGATTATCTATGTTTTATGCATGTTTCCAAGGTTACTACACTTCCAAGAAAACAACATATAGCTCACGGCTATATTGTTTTCTCCCAATGTTCCCATAAGATTTTATAAGCTTGCTTTATGTTTATCATGTTAAGTTAACTCTTATCATTAGATCTAGGCCTTATATAAGCATGCATGTACATTTAAAATCCATTCATGGTCATATATAACCCACGACTATATATGTACACATAAATCATTTTAGTGATTTTTTGTATTTCATTTCACATGTAGTATTATATATTCCATCATTAAACTTAGTACATAAATTACTAGTTAACCATTTAATTATGTCGTGACCCTTAAGGTCATGGTTTTCATGATTTTTAAGTTACACAAGTTTATTTTATGAGATCTATGATTATTAGTTAACCAAAATCCCATAAAGTAAGATTTGTAACCCATGCTACATTTTAAATGCATAAAATGTTTCATATGACTTTAAATCAAGTTAAAACATAGAGTAATAATCATAGGTTTCTTTATTAAAAAGATTTTTAACCATGACTAATGGTGCTCAAAAATATGTCGTGACCTTTAAGGTCATGGTCTTTACCAAATCTTGATTTTTAACAAGTTATATACATGTATTTATAGATGAATGATGATGCATGCAAGTAAAAATGAAGAAGCATAAAGAGTATACCTTTCTTGCTTAAATGTTACCAAGGAAGATCTATACGAACAAGGAGATTAGAGATCTAATCAAGAAGATGATGGAAATCTTAGCTATAACCAAGCCGTGGCCTTTAAGGTTTCGGCTAGGGCTTGTTATAGTGATTCCAAAGATGATGATGCTACCAAATGATTAGTAATTAATATTGGACAAGGATCTAGTAGATTTAATGATCAACTTTGCATTTTTATGGCTTAATGCCGAATGATTTGAGAGAGAAAGATGAAGAGAGAATGAGATTTGGTTTAATGAGAGATTGAGAGAATGTATGTGTGTGTTTCGGCTAAAAGGGGAGAGAGAGGGGTGAAGGAAAAAGGCATGATTGCCTTGGTAAGAACCATTGTGCCATGTGTTGGCTTTTCCAAAACCAAGACAACCCTTCTCCTTCCACATATGCATGTGTGCCGTGTCTAGCTAGCCAAAGGGTTAATGGGCCTTGGGCTTTGGCTAGCACATAAGGAGTATGGTCTTGGACTAATCCAAGAAGGTTTTAAACATGTTTGGTATGCATACACACATACATACACAACTACATACACTATGTATAGCATGCTTTCCAAATTTTAGTTAAGTGTTGTATACTTTAAATGTTGATTATACATTTTATTACTTGTTTCCCCTAGTTTTAAATACAAGGTTTGAATTATGAAACTTATTACAGCAAGTATGAATGTAAAAGTATGAGTACATAATGGACAAGTTGACACACAACTTATAGAAACATAACACATGAGTATGTGTTCTAGGATTTATGGGTGCAACTTCATTATATAAAATCATGGTAAAATCATGGATTTTACAGCACCACCCCGTTATTTTAGCTTTGTCCTCAAAGCTACTAAAAATGTAGTTATCTTTTAAGTGAAAGATGTTCTAAGTATATGGTTCATTTCGGACACTCTCTGTGACAATCCGTCAATTTATGGTTGATATTTTATTCTCAGTATTTATTTAAAAACATTATTTTTAATGTTACAATATGAACTCACTTATTTTTGGGAAGTAATTTGGATTTACGTCTTGAAGTAGCGTCGACTACGTCTAAACCGGAGGATTCAACGTTACGTGCTTACGTTTACATACACCATTTTCGTGACAGTCCGATATTTCAGAAAATAAATTTGTCCATAAATATTATTTTGGAGTTTTAATTTTGTGTTGGTTCATAAACTCAAAAATTTACGAGAAGAGATTAGGACTTACGATTTTTTTTAACGTCCTTTACGATTAAACAGGAAACCCTAGGATTACGTATTTATGTTTTCGAGCTCCGTTTTTGATGAAACAATTTTTATTAGATTCGTTTTGTGCCGTTGATTCATAATTTATAAAAACGTTTTTCGTAAAACGTCCCGAGGGCACGCAAATCGAGGAAACTAGAATCAAGGAGTACCAGTAAATTAGTGGGATGGGACAAGTTTTACACTTGCCCACCCCACTATGTGTGTGGCGTCCAACCTAAGCCAACACACCATAAGGTGTCATTTTATTAACTAGTAACTTAACACTTGTCCTTGTAAGCTTACAAGGTAAGCTACATCCATCAAAACCACTTGCAATATACCACTCTTCTCATTTCCCACATGCAAAACAACCAAAATTTCTCTCATCTCTCTCTAATATGCCGTCCATACTCCACCATCAAACACCACTTTTGATCAAAATCAACCATGAAATCCTATGTTATTCTTGCACATATTGAAGCCCTTTTGAAACCCTATTGATTGGAAGTGATTATAACATCCATGGAGGAGTTTCCATAGAGTCTTGAGGCTGATTTTCCACAAGGAGTTTATGAAGATTGGTGGTCTTGAAGATGGTCATGGTTCATCACAAGTTTCTCCATCAAAATCCATGTCCAAATCATACCTACATCAACTTGGTGGTATAAAGATTGTCCTCCTCATCCTCTTGTTATTTTTGATTATGTAATCTTGTATTTCTTTTACTTATGTATATGTATATGATGATGAATGATGATTAAAAATATTGTGTGGGGATTTGGTGTTGATAAACATGCTTAAAAAGATAAAAAAACTATAAGAAACAAGGTTAAAATCTTGCTTAATTTAGATGGCTGTATAAAACAGTAATGAAATATGTCATGAACTGATAAAATGGCATAGATTAATGAATTTACAGTAAGCTATGGGTCTTGTACACATGTGAGAGTTGGCCATGCAATGGAATCATTGTAATGAGTGAGATATGATCAAAACAAGTTTAAAGTACAAATCTGAGTTCACTGTTTTGGACGATTTTTAGAAAATACTTAGAAGATGATTCAACAGTAGCTATAGAAGAGTTAAATGGAGCACATATCATGTAGTTTATGTCATAAACATTTGAGCTTCTATCTCAATATAGAACTCTAGATATGGCAGTTTTGGTTAATATGAAAATAAAAATCAGATTTTGAGAATTAATGTTTATTATTATTATATAAGCACTCAAAATTATATTGTATAAAATGTAAAATAAAAACCCAATAACTTATGGATTTTATTTATATAAATATGAAAAAGGTTAAATAAGTGTATAAATTATAAAAATGGTAGTGGAATAATACTTATAAGTAATAAAAACTATAAACTTGATTTTTACGACTTTTTCGGCTATTACCGTAAAATTAACGTTTTTCGCCAATAAAAACTTAGACGGTTGGACCCGTCTAATGTAAACTTTTATAAACTCATATACTGATATAGAAACATATATAACAAGTAAAAACCGATAAAACCCGAACTATATAACATACGGACATTAACGAGCTAAGTAAAATATTGGACTAATAATTGGACTAAATAAGTTAAACACTTATAAAAAGAACTTATTGGGATTAACCCATTTGGGCCAAATATGGAAAGTATAGATACTGATAATATAAGTATAAAATGGATTAAAACAAGTTAAAGAACTTATAATAAGTTTATTGGACCTAAGACACATAAATAGATAAAACTAGTAAACTAGTAAGAAGTTACCAATACGTAAACACTAAAAAGAGTAAAAGAGAATATGTAAACCCACTTGATCATCATATATATAAAATCATCATATGTATACATAATTGTTATTTTTTATAAAGTCATTGGACATGAGTCTAAGACGAGTATTATTTGTCTAGGTTTCCGTGATTGAAGCACGAACCGTACGTCCGAATTGCCGATAACCCGCCTTCCCACATCAACGTGAGTTCATAGCCTCGCACTCTTTTAAATGTTTTTATGAAATGTTTTATAAACCCGCGAGGGAGATAACATGTTAGTTTTTATAAAATAGGACACCATTTGTCCCGATTGTTTGTTTATTAATTTGGACCCGAATGATTGTATGACCCGATTGTATGACCCGATAAATGATTAAAGGACCCGATAGATGAAATAAAATGGATTATTAAAGTTAGGTTATGTCACTAAAAGTCCCATTAGCATGAATTGTGAACTACCGGAATTTGGTAGACGCTTGTGCATATAATAGTACTATTTGGGGACGATCACCCCAGTTCGTGCCTTGACGGTTGATCCCCATCGTGCCACATTGATTGGTAAGCGAATTTATGTATGAGAAGATTTCCACAGCGTGACCTTTGTTACGACACGCTACTTTAGATAGGCAAATTGAGTATCGGGTTAGCTACCCGTTTTTTGGTTTAGTAGGTAACAATGTCATGCGGCTTATAATAATCCAACTAAATACTACTGGACGCACCGAATTACGATGTATTGCCTGACTAGCAATACAGGGTCATACTATTGATATTATGTTCGTGTTTTGGTTTTCATAACCATATTCATATAACGGATTTTATTTTCATACAACGTCATAAGACGTATTGTATGATGTTTTAACGACATTGGCTCGTATAATGATGTTTAAGGCAAACACCTATATTATGATTTTGATGAAGATTTGTATCAAATGACTTTGGCTATTTTATGGCCTATTAAAATGATTTGTACAAAATGATTTTCAGTAAGAATTTTATACTGATATTATATTGATGGATCTTATTAAACTCTATGAATTCACTCGGCGTTATCGCTGACCTTTTCTTTTAACATGTCTTATCTCAGGTACTTGAAGGTAATTCTCGGGAAGACAACAAGAATTCATGGCCCGCACCTAAACAATATTTTCCATTCAAATACTTTGTAAAACTTTGTATGAAATATAATGACTTGGGACCGATGTAACTTTGATATTTATGAATGGAAATACTTTTATTATTAAACGACGCGATTTTTATGCGTTGTCTATGATGTGAGTAATGTGCTATCCCGTAACACCAACTGGTCTTCCGCTGTATCGAATTGTATAAATTTGGGGGTGTTACAGTTTGGTACCAGAGCTCTTGTTATAGAGAACGAAAGATTCTTAAAACTAAGGTTTTGAATAAAACATTTCAAAATCTTTTAACTATAAACATTTTTCTAAAAATGTCTAAAAATCTTTTGACTATAACGGTGCCGAAGAATTCCCGAGTTACCGACAAGGACAGACTGAGAAGTGTTATTTTAATATATATATAACTTGGATTATATATATATATGATGTAATTTTATTACATCATTGTTTGATGATTATTTTAATATTTATACGAGGTATTTATACGACGTAGATTGTCACAAGGAACCCTAAATCCCCTAGTAAATTAATCGAAGCTATTCTCGCAGGAATTCTAGCTATCCTAGATCTAAACCAAGTTGTGGATATTTATGATCCCAACAAATTCGTAGAAATGTAGATATTAGTTGATTGTGATACTGAAAAAGAATTGGCGAGATTAAATCTGATATCGATGTCATGACGATCTTTCCTTATAGATTGGAGTTTGACAAAACGTTATCACCTGGAAAGATGTCATCTGACTCTTTGTCACCCAATTCTTAAATTGAAATCGAAAGGGTGAATTTTGCACTTGAGGCTGTTATTGGAATCATTACCCAAAAGCCTCATGCCACTAGTACCTTTCCGAGAAGTCTAGTTGAATGATCAAGTCATTTCATACTAGTGACTCATTTGATAATTGTTGTTGTAAGAGCTATAGGATTGGAAATTAAGTGTTGATTCATATCGAGCTTTTATTGCCCTATTAAGGCCCAAGAATAAAGTTGGAGTATTGAGAAATGAGGTAGGATATCGAATTGAGTATAAGTTAATTGAAAACTTGAATAAAGTAAAAATTTAACCTGTATGGAATATGAGATTGTTAAGAGGAAGTTATTAAGTCCTGTGATTGAATTATAAGGTTTTAAATGATTGTTGGTTCGTGTTAAGTGTTGTTCCTAGGCCATTGTCTACTGACGAGGATGCCCAGTGTCCAAGAAATAAATTAAAGAAATCTTCTTCTGAATTGAGACCGATGGATCTTCTGGGATATGTGGAACACCTAATGACTCTGGTAGATTAGTATTCATTGTGGTATCTTTTAAAAATAATCCCTAACTTAACTGAGACATCAGTTGGTAGGATGAGTTCTTGGAATTGTATGACATAGTGACACATAATGTGTTACGGTACAATTTTGACTTATTTGTGATTAACGAAAAGACTACCTTTGATTGCTAAATTCTACATGTATCGATGTTATCTATCTTTTATTCCTTCATCCTAATGTTTGCATTAGTGATGCAACCATTGAGCAAGTAATCATCTCTGTTTGAGTTACGTTGTGGATTAATGTTTTTGAGCGCCATCAAGGTCATGAACCTCATGATTAAGTGGCTAAGCTCATTTCCTAGCATATTGTAGTTAGTTCTTGGTGAACAACTTTCCATCACTCTTTTGCAGATCACTCATTGTTTTTATAAGATAAAACAGTATCAATTGAGGAATTTGAATTTTCATCACTATAAGGATTATTCAAAGTAAGATTTATAAGTGATCATTATCGAAATGAAGTTGTTTATAAAACACCTTGGAAAACTTAATTGTTTTCATAACAAAGAAAATCTTTGTAAATTTATTCTTGATTCTTATTTAAGAATTAAGCATGAAAATGTTTTTACTATAAACATGATGATAAAATTTTGACGAACTGAGTATTGCATCGTTAATCTTGAAATTGTATATAGTTGCGCGCCTACATACAATTTGGAATGGACCATGCAAGGCTGATTAGTAGTCACCATAAAACTGATTAATAAACACTAAATTTTCTTTGAAGATTGTGAAAGATTAAAATTTATGAGATCTGTAAGAAGTGAAAAATAGGGACATAGTGTTAGGGACACCTACATATGTGCCTGTAGCATCTATTCTTCTGAGTTGAATTTACTCATCTGTGGAAATTGTCTTATTTGACAATTGACAATTCTTTCTTGTCCAATTCTCCCATAGTGAGATTCTTAGGAGAAGTATCTTATTACCGAGTGTTGATACCCGACTGGATGTATTGACGTTCTTATCATTTCTTATGATTTGATTTCATTTGAATGACCTGGGTAACGATCCGAGGAGCTTTCGAATGCGTACTCAAATTATGAAAACATGGGATATATTCATATTCATTAAATGTTTTCGTCTGTATCTGATTTAAAATTCTCTCGCGTAGATTATGCGTAGACCTTACTCTTTTAATGGTAGCTATGTCTCTATATATCCTTGAATTTGTGAAGGATTATGAATTATTATTAGTCTTTTGAGAAGTTCACATCTTATCGATGGCAATAAAACTAAAAAGTTGATAATTCCAGTTGAATGGATTGATTGATTATGACATGACGATATTGTCTTAATTGATGGGAACTCTAATAGAATTCCCCTAAATGATAAGATGTTGATTATCAAAAGTGATCTAAATAATTCTTGATGGATGACCATATCCTGCATTTAGACTTAAAATTATATCGTGAATGGTTGTGAATTAGTCATAGATATTATAAAAAAAAATTAAAAAAAATTAAAAAAATAAACTTAAAATAAATGTATTAAAAGATGTTTCCGTTATCTGAAACTTTAGGAAGTATTTATTGGAGAAGTACCTAGACTTTTGCCATTAAGGCAAGTTGAATTTGGTATTGATTATATTCTCGGTACTACACCGGTGGCCTGTGCACTGTACGTCAGCACCATCTGAATTAAAGGAATTACCGTACAACTGAGGGAGTTGCCGGAGAAAGATTTTATTCTACCGAGCTCGTCATCATGAAGAGCTATGGTGTTATCATTCCTTATATTTATAGATTATTGTGAACAGAGTAAACTGACAATCGAAAACGATATCCATAACTCGAAATGGAAGATTTGTTCGATCATTTACAAGGTTCTAACGTATGTTTTAAAGATTTGATCCATGGCATGGTTATCATCAACTTCGCATCTGCGAAAAAGATTATGTATTCCAACCACTACATCCGGTACTTGTAATGAACATTATGAGTTTCACGTGATGTCGTTTGGGTTGACTAATGCACATGTAGCATTCATAAATTGGGTGAATCACGTGTGTAGGCTGTAAAGTGATAAATTCATGCTCGTGATCATTAAGGACTATTTGTTTGTTTATAATAATAAGAATGAGTTAATAATTATTTATAGATTGCCCTGAATTGGCCGAACAGTGAAAACATGTACTTCGAATATTTAACATATGACTTAAGACTTAATCCTTTACATGATTTAACCGTGTGATTAATTGATAATGAAATAAATTGACTCTTCAAAAATCAGAAGTCATTTAAGACTTTGAGTTATACTAAAAAGAAAGTGCAAATATATTTTGACAAATGTTTTAACAAAGGATTTTAAAGGGATTATTCCCTTATACACAAAACATTTAACTAAACTCCTGTTTAGGGGTAAATGTTTGTGTATACCTCAAGACAACTTAAGAAGGATTGAGGAAACCATTTAAACCATGACTTGAAATTTGAAACGATAATTTTTGCTTTTCAACTAAGAAAATTTTGACCAAAGTATAAACCAAAGATTTTTCGAACAATTACGGATCTTATTAAATATTTTGGATAAATCAACAAAAATCTTGTTAATTAAATTCAAATTTATTTTTGAACATTTTATATAATTGGTCGAACTAAGAAATTTAAAATTTTTACGTTTACGTTTCATAAAAATTAACTGATTATTATTTAATTAATTGTAATAATTATCGACGCTTTAAACGCTGGATTGAGAAAAATAGATAAAAATGATAGATGAGACGAAACTGAAACTTAGAAAATATGAAGAAAGAAATTTGAATTAATATGATAATTATTCCATCTAGGAAAGTGAATTTAGATACTGACACATAATATAGAAAAGATAAAGAACCAATTAGGACATGTTCCTTAATAATGAAGGTGCAAAATAAATTGCCGAACGATATAGAAATAAACAATGTTTGTAAAAAGGATAATATAGATAATAAAAAGGGGTTCGCGGCTAATGTGAACCATTAGAATTGAGAAGCCGATGACATTAGATGTATAAAAGGCCACTTGTGATTGTCTAAATATGGAGGATTGTGAGATATAGTTATGTTGGGATTTGTAAGTATAAGTATTCTATTTGTGTCATTTATGATTAAAAGTATCTTTGTCTGAAGAAGTTGTACTGATGGCAATTATGAAGGCAGACATCGCCTCATACATTAGTAAACGTCTAGCTATCGCAAAGGTCATCATCTGAATTTGATTCGATTTGGGTCATCGTCGACAGACTGACCAAATCTGCTAATATCATTCCCGTTAATGATAATTACAAAAGAGTTATGTAAACATGGTGTGCCTGTATCGATCATCTCTATCAAGATCCTCGCTTCGCATCGAATTTCTAGAGATTTGCTCAGAAGTCATTAAGAACGAATCTTGAAGAGAGTACTGCTTACCACCCCAAATCGAATGGACGAGGTAAAGTAACGATATAAAATACTATAAGTGATGTTTTATGTTTGAATGAATGACCTTTTGTAATAAACCGTATAATCGCTTTCCTTAGGAAAGATTATCATTGATAAATATCATATTAGGATTGAAATCGAATCTTGTTAGGATCTAAATATTAGAGCATCTGTAAGCAGGAGTTGAGATGAAGACACCCGACAAACACCCATTGTGAGTTGGACATGTCTTTTAGGTTTAAGGTATCCTATGATGGCGAACCTAACCTTACAAAATATTCGACCCGCGAGACCTGAAATGATTGTTGAAATTAGGATCTAATTACTAACTGCCGGTAGTGGGCAAGAGGTTATGTGAATATGAAATGTAGATCTTGAAGTGCCAGATGGGTAGCGAAGTTATGCCAAAATTTTAACCTTGGAGAAATGAATTAATGATCTGACAAATCATGGGATATAAGTCCCCGTTGTATGGGACCATTGAGATGACGTAAAATATTGGTTTGAAAGGCATATAAGCTGGATCTACCCTAGGACTTCAAAAGCTGCGTGAATTATGTTTCGTAGATCGAACTTGATAAAATATCTATCAAGTGAAAATCTGAATTCTTCTTAGTAAAGTTTAGATCGGCGAAAAGTTGCATTCATCAGAAACCCGTGAACATCATGGATAGAGAAAGTAAGTCAACATTTAGCCTGATCTTATTCCCGTAGTTATGTTTGATGAAACTCGCGTATTGTAATGAATTGCACTTGTGAGAAAAGACCGAATGTGGAGGAAATACCCACATGGCTTTAACTCTATAAGAAGCGAGTAGTAAGATGATCTTTGAGGACAAAGATCCTGTTTAGGGGTAAATGCTGTGACAATCCGTCAATTTATGGTTGATATTTTATTCTCAGTATTTATTTAAAAACATTATTTTTAATGTTACAATATGAACTCACTTATTTTTGGGAAGTAATTTGGATTTACGTCTTGAAGTAGCGTCGACTACGTCTACACCGGAGGATTCAACGTTACATGCTTACGTTTACATACACCATTTTGGTGACAGTCCGATATTTCAGAAAATAAATTTGTCCATAAATATTATTTTGGAGTTTTAAATTTGTGTTGGTTCATAAACTCACAAATTTACGAGAAGAGATTAGGACTTACGATTTTATTTTAACGTCCTTTACGATTAAACCGGAAACCCTAGGATTACGTATTTACGTTTTCAAGCTCCGTTTTTGATGAAACAATTTTTATTAGATTCATTGTGTGTCGTTGATTCATAATTTATAAAAACGTTTTTCGTAAAACGACCCAAGGGCACGCTAATCGAGGAAACTAGAATCGAGGAGTACCCGTAAATTAGTGGTATGGGACAAGTTTTACACTTGCCCACCCCACTATGTGTGTGGCGTCCAACCTAAGCCAACACACCATAAGGTGTCATTTTATTAACTAGTTACTTAACACTTGTCCTTGTAAGCTTACAAGGTAAGCTACATCCATCAAAACCACTTGCAATATACCACTCTTCTCATTTCCCACATGCAAAACAACCAAAATTTCTCTCATCTCTCTCTAATATGCCGTCCATACTCCACCATCAAACACCACTTTTGATCAAAATCAACCATGAAATCCTATGTTATTCTTGCACATGTTGAAGCCCTTTTGAAACCCTATTGATTGGAGGTGATTATAACATCCATGGAGGAGTTTCCATGGAGTCTTGAGGCTGATTTTCCACAAGAAGTTTATGAAGATTGGTGGTCTTGAAGATGGTCATGGTTCATCACAAGTTTCTCCATCAAAATCCATGTCCAAATCATACCTACATCAACTTGGTGGTATAAAGATTGTCCTCCTCATCCTCTTGTTATTTTTGATTATGTAATCTTGTATTTCTTTTACTTATGTATATGTATATGATGATGAATGATGATTAAAAATATTGTGTGGGGATTTGGCGTTGATAAACATGCTTAAAAAGATGAAAAACTATAAGAAACAAGGTTAAAATCTTGCTTAATTTAGATGGCTGTATAAAACAGTAAAGAAACATGTCATGAACTGATAAAATGGCATAGATTAATGAATTTACAGTAAGCTATGGGTCTTGTACACATGTGAGAGTTGGCCATGCAATGGAATCATTGTAATAAGTGAGATATGATCAAAACAAGTTTAAAGTACAAATCTGAGTTCACTGTTTTGGAAGATTTTTAGAAAATACTTAGAAGATTATTCAACAGTAGCTATAGAAGAGTTAAATGGAGAACATATCATGTAGTTTATGTCATAAAAAATTTAGCTTCTATCTCCATATAGAACTCTAGATATAGCAGTTTTGGTGAATATGAAAATAAAAATCAGATTTTGAGAATTAATGTTTATTATTATTATATAAGCACTCAAAATTATATTGTATAAAATGTAAAATAAAAACCCACTAACTTATGGATTTTATTTATATAAATATGAAAAAGGTTAAATAAGTGTATAAATTATAAAAATGGTAGTGGAATAATAATTATAAGTAATAAAAACTATAAACTTGATTTTTACGACTTTTTCGGCTATTACCGTAAAATTAACGTTTTTCGCCAATAAAAACTTAGATGGTTGGACCCGTCTAATGTAAACTTTTATAAACTCATATACTGATATAGAAACGTATATAACAAGTAAAAATCGATAAAACCCGAACTATATAACATACGGACATTAACGAGCTAAGTAAACATATTGGACTAATAATTGGACTAAATAAGTTAAACACTTATAAAAAGAACTTATTGGGCTTAACCCATTTGGGCCCAACATGGAAAGTATAGATACTGATAATATAAGTATAAAATGAGTTAAAACAAGTTAAAGAACTTATAATAAGTTTATTGGACCTAAGACACGTAAATAGGTAAAACTAGTAAACTAGTAAGAAGTTACCAATACGTAAACACTAAAAAGAGTAAAAGAGAATATATAAACCCACTTGATCATCATATATATAAAATCATCATATGTATACATAATTGTTATTTTTATAAAGTCATTGGACATGAGTCTTAGACGAGTATTATTTGTCTAGGTTTCCGTGATTGAAGCACGCACCGTACGTCCGAATTGCCGATAACCCGCCTTCCCACATCAACGTGAGTTCATAGCCTCGCACTCTTTTAAATGTTTTTATGAAATGTTTTATAAACCCGCGAGGGAGATAACATGTTAGTTTTTATAAAATAGGACACCATCTGTCCCGATTGTTTGTTTATTAATTTGGACCCGAATTATTGTATGACCCGATTGTATGACCCGATAAATGATTAAAGGACCCGATAGATGAAATTAAATGGATTATTAAAGTTAGGTTATGTCACTAAAAGTCCCATTAGCATGAATTGTGAACTACCGGGATTTGGTAGACGCTTGTGCATATAATAGTACTATTTGGGGACGATCACCCCAGTTCGCGCCTTGACGGTTGATCCCCGTCGTGCCACATTGATTGGTAAGCGAATTTATGTATGAGAAGATTTCCACAGCGTGACTTTTGTGACGACACGCTACTTTAGATGGGCAAATTGACTATCGGTTTAGCTACCCGTTGTTTGGTTTAGTAAGGTAACAATGTCATGTGGCTTATAATAATCCAACTAAATACTACTGGACGCACCGAATTACGATGTATTGCCTAACTAGCAATACATGGTCATACTATTGATATTATGTTCGTGTTTTGGTTTTCATAACCATATTCATATAACGGATTTTATTTTCATACAACGTCATAAGACGTATTGTATGATGTTTTTACGACATTGGCTCGTATAATGATTTTTAAGGCAAACGCCTATATTATGATTTTGATGAAGATTTGTATCAAATGACTTTGGCTATTTTATTACCTATTAAAATGATTTGTACAAAATGATTTTCAGTAATAATTTTATACTGATATTATATTGATGGATTTTATTAAACTCTATGAATTCACTCGGCTTTATCGCTGACCTTTTCTTTTAACATGTCTTATCTCAGGTACTTGAAGGTAATTCTCGGGAAGACAACAAGAATCCATGGCCCGCACTTAAACAATATTTTCCATTCAAATACTTTGTAAAACTTTGTATGAAATATAATGACTTGGGACCGATGTAACTTTGATATTTATGAATGGAAATGCTTTTATTATTAAACGACGCGATTTTTATGCGTTGTCTATGATGTAAGTAATGTGCTATCCCGTAACACCAACTAGTCTTCCGCTGTATCGAATTGTATAAATTTGGGGGTGTTACACTCTCTCAGGAACGGATGGTGGTATTAACATGAAGTGGTCTACACCTCGGTTAATTTTATAAGTCAGGTTGAGCAGTAATGAAGGCTTCTGCTACTACAGTTTGACAGAAGGTGATGCAAAGAGATCTTTATCCGGATCGCACTTATTCATCTCACTGAGCAGTAACGGAGACTGCTGCTATGGATGGATGGGAAGCAATGCGAAGAGATCTTTATCCGGGTCACGATATTCATCAGATTGAGCAGTAAAGGAGACTGCTGCTATGGATGGATAGAAGGGAATGCAAAGAGGTCTTTATCCGGGTCGCACTATTCATCCGATTGAGCAGTAAAGGAGACTGCTGCTATGGATGGATAGAAGGGCATGCAAGGAGATCTTTATCCGGGTCGCACTATTCATCCGATTGAGCATTAAAGGAGACTGCTGCTATGGATGGATAGAAGGGAATGCAAAGAGATCTTTATCCGGGTCGCACTATTCATCCGATTGAGCAGTAAAGGAGACTGCTGCTATGGATGGATAGAAGGGAAGGCAAAGAGATCTTTATTCAGGTCGCACTATTCATCCGATTGAGCAGTAAAGGAGACTGTTGCTATGCATGGATAGAAGGGAATGCAAAGAGGTCTTTATTCGGGTCGCACTATTCATCTGATTAAGTAGTAAAGAAGACTGCTGCTATGGATGGATAGAAGGGAACGCAAGGAGATCTTTATCCGGGTCGCACTATTCATCCGATTGAGCAGTAAAGGAGACTGCTGCTATGGATGGATAGAAGGGAATGTAAGGAGATCTTTATCCGGGTCGCACTATTTATCGGATTGAGCAATAAAGGAGACTGCTGCTATGGATAGATAGAAGAGAATGCAAAGAGATCTTTATCCGGGTCGCACTATTCATCCGATTGAGCAGTAAAGGAGACTGCTTCTATGGATGGATAGAAGGGAATGCCAAGAGGTCTTTATCCGGGTCGCACTATTCATCCGATTGAGCAGTAAAGGAGACTGCTGCTATGGATGGATAGAAGGGAATGCAAGGAGATCTTTATGCAGGTCGCACTATTCATCGGGTTGGGCAGTAAAGGAGACTGCTGCTATGGATGGATAGAACGGAATGCAAAGAGATCTTTATCCGGGTCGCACTATTCATCAGATTGAGTAGTAAAGGAGACTACTGATATGGATGGATAGAAGGGAATGCAAGGAGATATTTATCCAGGTTGCACTATTCATCCGATTGAGCAGTAAAGGAGACTGCTGCTATGGATGGATTGATGCGGGTTTCGCAACGAGGGTAGCATCTACCTCCTTCCAAGAGTTGGGAGAGGACAAATGGTGTTGTGGATTTGGTTAGGAGGTCAAATCCACTGCAGATGCTTTCTGGTATGAGGAGGACACGCTATCATGTTTTATATGCTGGGAAACTGGGGATGCACTACCTCTGCATCCTTTTCACGGGTGAGATATATGTTATTTATCCACACACGATGATGAAAATTGGGGGTTAAAGGTAAAATAAAATAAAAGAATATTTTAACTAGAACCCCTCCTATGTCAACAGCTTTACGCGGAAGACTTGCAGTTATACCTCAAGCTTGTGGGATACATACATTAGTTTATAGTACTAAAGCTTCCACCCAGCAGAGAGGTTAAGATTATTGTTGATGGCGATTGGGTAGGAAGTTGCAAAGAATCTTCTTCATTCGCCACGGGGCTGAGCGAGAGGAGCGCCGAAAAGAAGTACCTCAAATGGTGGAAATAAAAGAAGATACCAAGAATAAAGAAGTGCGCGCCTTGCGAGGTGCTGCAAAAAGGGTCATACATCCACTATTACTGGTTCAAAATTTGTACAAATTTTGACTTCTTAAAGGGAGGAAGTTACACCTCCTAGGGTCTGGTGGATGATGGTATTGTCGAACTAATTGGACCCGAAGAGGGAAAAAGGTATGTCAAAAAAAATGGGGCATTCAACATCTCTTTACGAGGGACGTCGAACCCAGTCCTACAAAATACACTCATTGTAAGTTGGATGTGTCTTTCAGGTTTAGGGTTGCCTAATGTTGCGGATATAACCCTACAAAATACACCCATTTTGAGTTGGATGTGTCTTTCAGTGTTAGGGTTGTCTAAAGTGGCGGATATAACCCTACAAAATACACCCATTGTGAGTTGGATGTGTCTTTCCGGTTTAGGGTTGCCTATCTTGTCACGTAGGGAAAAACATGTTAGGAAAATGGGGCATCCTTTGACCAAGTATTCCCTGGCTTTTCGGTGCTAGAAATGTCACTAAATCTAGTGTTGACTATATCAGGGTTACCATCCCCTAGTATAATCAAGGTTTCATCTCCCCAAGGCATACAAACCAATTTTTGATCACATACGATAACTACATGATACTTGCTAGTCAATTCATGCCAATTATGACACCGAAGCAACCAAGACTTACTGGAATCTGATTTGATGTAAAACGGGTGATTGGAAAGAGGTTTGAGGTATAACCTCGAATGATGGTGTCAACCGTCACAATTTTTCCGTCAGCTAGTTTTATCGTAAGGTAGGGGTCTAAAACTAATGGATTAAATTCCAATAACCTACTAAATTTAGTAAATATGAAACTTTGGTCTGCCCCGGTGTCAAATAAGATGGTTGCATATCGTTGGTTTAGTAAAAACGTACCAGTGACGACGTTGTAATCTGGATTAGCTTGGGCATTGCCGGCCATGTATACTTGCGAAGAAGTTCCCTTGTTGTCCTTCTTCTGGTTGGCCAGCTTGGGACAGTCAGGTCTCACATGTCCAGGGGTTCCACACTCGTAACATACCACAACTTTCTTTGGTCTACTGCTGCCTCCACCTGTGGGGTTTCGGTTTCCCTGTTGCCCACTTCCGCTCCCACGAGCATTGGACTTGCCTTTGTTGCTGTTTTCGGGATTGTTATTGGGTCGACCCGGGGTAGCAACATTTGATTGACATTCACGAGCAAAATGTCCTTGTTGGTCGCACTTGTAGCATCCTTGGCATTGTCCTCCAGCAACATGAAGATAGTTGCACTTTGAACACTTAGACTTGGATCCTGAGTAGTTCTTGGTGCGGGTTGTGTCATCAGCTTGCCCAATGTTTTGCCTTTTGGAAGGCTGCTGGTGCTGGCTACGAGAGCTTTCATCTGACTTTCTCTTGTTATCCATTTGCCTTTCAGACAGATTGCGGGCTCGCTTGTTGACCAGCTCAGTCGTAAATTCCATAGCACCTTCAACGGTAGTGGATCGTGAAGCTAGCACACTATCATGGATATTGTCAGGGAGTCCGCTGACATACTTCTCAATCTTGTCACTCCTTTGAGGGAACATTCTGGTGCTCATCAAGCTTAACTATGAAATCTTTGGTTGTACCAAAGGATATCATTGTTCTTACACTTTAGATCCCACATCTCTATTTCCAACTTCTTCATTTCTCCTCTAGGACAGTACTTCTCAGTCATCCTCTCTTTGAGGTTGGCCCATGTGAGAGTATAAGTAGTGTCATGTCCAAGGGTAGCGACCACAGAGTTCCACCAGGTAAGGGCGCTCTCAAGTAGTGTGCATGTGGCAAACTTAACTCTTTTCTCGTCAGTACAACCGTTGATGCAGAAAACTATCTCTAGTCTTTCAAACCATTGCATCAATTCAACAACTCCTTCTTTTCCTCGGTAGTATGAGGGTTTGCATTTTAAGAAGTCGGGGTAAGAGCAAACCCTATTGGTGTTGTTTCTGCGGGCATTGAGGTTTAGATCATTGTTTGCATTCGGATCAGCTCCTCTGGCAGCCATAGCTGTTGTAATGCCTTCACTTATCATTTCCCGGAGTTGTGCGGCAGTGACATTTTGAGTAGCTTCTGAAAATTCAGCATTATCATTGTTGGAAGTGGTTGAATTATTGGGACTTTATCTCGTAATCACCATTTATCTATAATCATACACAAAATGAGATTATTAGTTCAAACGTTAGTACAGTTTTTATATTATTTGCACGGGGAAAAATTCATGCACTGATTTCATAACAAATTTGGATAACCTGTTAAGATTTCATAACATAATACATTGCATAGCAATTATAATAAAGAAAGTGATTACATGCTATTTCCATAAGAAATTTAACATCCATCTAGTATAACAAAATCCAAGTCATATGCCCGTCGAGCCTTGTCTAAGGTAATGATAAACACACTCTTTAAAACATTACATCCTAAAATTACATGTCCAAAAGAAAAGAAAAGATAAAGTACAGGATTACATCACCAAAAGCTGAAATGAAATAAAAGTACAAAAGTCCTATACCACGACAGCTAGGGTGCAACCCATAGGCTGATCATGATGTACAAGAAACCTAGTACATCTATCCTACACCTGCCTAGATGGTCTGCAAGATGAGGCTGGGGCTGATGGGGTTGATGAAGCTACAGGGGCTCTCCTGGTGTTCCATAAAGTCCAAACTGTCGCTTTGGCCTCCTTGAGCATGCGGAATGCTGTCAGCAGTTGAGTCTTGAGCCTGTTGATGGTCCCACGAAGATAGGTCATCTCTGCAGTAACTCTGTCGTGACGGACGGTGGCAAGGTCGAAGAAAATGGACTGGCACTGCTCCTGAGCAGATAGAGCAGCATGGGTCTGGTGCTGGAGACTCTCCATGGTCTGGATACGCTGGTGGAGATGATAGTTCTCCTCCCAAAGCCACTGCAATGCCTCGTCAGTCTTGTCATGGATGCCTCGGGCTGCCTGTGCCTCTCCCCTAATGGTATGAGCGAGGGAGTCAGTGCGCTCATGGATGGCAATGTAGCCTAGTTGACCAGCTGTCAACAGGTTGCGGAGGTCGGATATCTCCCGCTCCTGGCGTGCGGCCAGTGCGGTGATCTAGGCTTGGACAGAGTCGGCACGTCCCACCCAGAGCCTTCCCCGATCTCAAAAGTGGAGCCGGGTATGGACTCGGGAAAATGGCCCGATGGTAAAGATGCAGGTACAGAAGATGGTAGGTCTGGAGACACCTGGTCCTCCTCCATAGTGGTGGAGACCAGTATGACTGATGCTGGAGCAGAAAAAGGGTCCTTAGGAAGCACAACTTCGATGGTCTAATCATCCTCCGAGTCAGAGGCTAATAACCATCCGCACTGTACGGATCGTGGAGACGAACGGGTAGCTGGAGCAGGTGCTACTACTTGTAAAAAATTTGGAGGTGTAGTAGGCGAAGTCATGATGCTCTGAAATAATATTATTTTAATTTTGAAGTATATGCTTACAAACAAAGAAAAATATTATTTTTAGCTACGAGTTTTATGAAGTATATCTCTTTTAAACAATCATCGTAATGTTTTTAAGGTTATATATATAGTAATAATTATATATAGTCATTTAACCAGTTTACTTATCAATCAGTATACTCTTAGTTCACATAGAACATAATGCCCTAAGATCTATATGCTTAACTAATACGGTCCCAAAAAAAAATCCCCAAAAGATTTTATTAACTTATAGTCCAGATTTAAATAAAAGAAAAATCACGTTATTTTTGTTTTATTTAAAATTTTATCTGGTTCTCTATAACTAATGTTCTGATACCATTCTCTATGACACCCCGGGTAGGGTCAAATTATGCGGAAATATGAACGGAGATGTCACAAGGGTGGATCGATAACATATAGTTCTTAGAGCATAAGATAAAGGAGTTATTAAAATCAGATTACATGATTATTAAACAAATTAATAAAAATTGTTTTTAACATATCAAAAGTAGATTGTTCATTTTCCCCAAATGGAATCCTTGACGATTCCTACAATGCAGATAACATAGATGCTTGAGTTCATGCACACACCACGTTCTAACCTCATTTCCCTGAGATAAACATGCTTAGAGGGTCAACATAAAGTTGGTGAATTTATAGGTTTAACATTAATTAGTTTGGACATACATTAATCATAGAAGTAACAATGTACAAAGCATTCTTACTAAAAAGTAGATTACATTTGCTATTACTCGAAACTGAAGCTTAACCGTCCATAGTCCTCAACAGATGAGGACGTAGTGTCTTACAAAAAGACACCCAAACCCAGTTCCAACATGGTATACATCTGTTGTCCCGGCCAAGGCACAGTGAGCATGACTCACCCAGATGGGGATGGTCAATCCCTAATAGATCTATTTATAACATTCGTGCGATTTACAACAATTTAACAGTTTTTATAATAGTCAATCATAGTCAAGTTTATACAATTCAATTATGTCCGTTTTAAAATAGTTGCATGTTTTCTCTCCCGTAGAGGAAAAGTTTATCAATAGTTTATATGGGGCTATAAACTCACCTGGGAGTTGGCAATAGCTGTATAACACGATTATCCAAATAATGCTCACGCCAAAAGTTATGTCTATTCAAATAGTAGAGTCTTAATAGATAGTACAAGGAACATATGTGTATTCTTATACAGATTTTTAGTCACTACATTTATGCTATGGTATTTATCTAAATAACCGTAGTACAATTATTAACAATATCCCTTTAAACTTATCTATATAAGTTTCATAGTTAAGTAAACATAAAAATGTTTAACTTTTGATATCCGTTTGCATTCGTAATACATGTATTAATAATAACCATTCAACTTACAATTATGTTTCCTATTTAAGTAGACATAAAATGTCCTACTTAAAATATTAGTTTACATTCGTTGTTCATGTATTATAATCATCCATTTAAACTTACTATTAAGTTTCATAATTAAGTAAACATAAAAATGTTCTACTTAAATATTAGTTTACATTCGTAGTTCATGTATTATAATCATCCATTTAAACTTGCTATTAAGTTTTATATTTTAATTAAACGTAAGGTGTTCTACTTATAATATTAGTATTCAATTTATTTAACGTTCATATAATTTTATTTCCTAAAAGTATATGAGTTCATGTATTAGTAATACATATCCATATTGTTTATACAATTTATTTCATAAAGCAAAAATATAAATATTTTATTTTTGAAAAGTAAAATAAAATATTTTATTTAACTTAAAAGTTTCCATAAATTATTTAACATTTATAAAAAAATTTATAAATTAAAAGTTTAAGAATTTATGTTATAAATTCTTATAGTTTAGGGTTTGTTTAAGTTTTACTAAGTTTAAAAATAGAACTAGGGTTAGGGCTTTTTAAAGTTTCAGAAGATGGCAAAACTAGTCCCTCCATATTTTAAACAAAGTAAACTTTCGGCTTGTTACACATTTGGTACTTAGGGCTTGTTATAGTTTTGGCTTATGGCAGATTTAGTCCCCCTAGTTAAATCTAGGTTTTATAACTTTCATAAAATGACCAAAACAGCCCCTAGGGCTTCTTTAAGTTTCGGATTAATACAAAAATGGTCCTTAGGGTTATAAAATGAAAAAATAACTTTTAGAAACTTCCCAAAATGGTCCCTATGGTTTAATATGCCACGAATGGTATTTATTAAACCCTATACTTTTGGATAATTACATTTTCAGTCCTTGTGTTTACTAATTTATAAAAACAAGTTTCATAAGTCATGGTTTTAGTCCTTAAGTTTCATAAATTGTCATTTTAATCCAAAAGTTTTTATAAGTTACATTTTATTATAAAAACTTTTATTTAAACATTTAAATCATTATATGGGCTCACTAAATGGGTTAAAATATCTAATGGACCATCTAGTGGGCCTAAATACATTTTTAAGTTTACTAACTTGTTAAATGGGCCTTTAACACATTTTGGGCTTAAATACATTTTAGTCCATTAATCACTTAGATGGGTTTAAGTATAATCTTAAGTCCATTAGGTCACTAAGATTTATTAAATGGGCTTATTAGGTCCATTAAGTCTTGGGCTAACATTACATGGGCTTAAATAGTCCATTAACACTACTTTACATTTTATGTCAGTATTAACTTAGGATTTTCTTATAAAATTATTATTAGCTTATTCATATTTAGTTTTAAATCTTAATAAAAGAATAAAACTTATAGTTTATTTTATGTGATGTACCAAATAAGATCTAGATGTGTTATAAGGTTGCATGCAAGTCTAAACCCCTAATATGAGCTTATAACTCACGGCTATAATTAATCATAGCTTATTAAGATGAGTCAAAGCTTATTTTAAGGTTCCATATACTTATAAGTGTCCCCAAAATAAGATCTAGCTATATACAAATCAATAAATCAAATCACAAGTCCATACATACATACATATAGCCCACGGCTATAACTTTAAATCTTGGTGTTTCCAAGATGAACATTTTAGCTAGTTTTATGTCTTGTGAATATTTATAAAAATAAAAAATGATTATCTATGTTTCATGCATGTTTCCAAGGTTACTACACTTCCAAGAAAACAACATATAGCTCACGGCTATATTGTTTTCTCCTAATTTTCCCATAAGATTTTATAAGCTTGTTTTATGTTTATCATGTTAAGTTAAATCTTATCATTAAATCTAGGCCTTATATAAGCATGCACCTACATTTAAAATCCATTCATGGTCATATATAACCCACGGCTATATATGTACACATAAATCATTTTAGTGATTTTTAGTACTCCATTTCACATGTAGTATTACATATTCCATCATTAAAACTTAGTACATAAATTACTAGTTAACCATTTAATTATACCGTGACCCTTTAGGTCATGGTTTTCATGATTTTTAAGTTACACAAGTTTATTTTATGAGATATATGATTATTAGTTAACCAAAATCCCATAAAGTAAGATTTGTAACCCATGCTACATTTTAAATGCATAAAATGTTTCATATGACTTCAAATCAAGTTAAAAGATAGAGTACTAATCATAGATTTCTTTATTAAAAAGATTTTTAACCATGACTAATGGTCCTCAAAAATATGACGTGACCTTTAAGGTCATGGTCTTTACCAAATCTTGACTTTTAACAAGTTATATACATGTGTTTATAGATGAATGATGATGCATGCAAGTAAAAATGAAGAAGCATAAGGAGCATACCTTTCTTGCTTAAATGTTAGCAAGGAAGATCTATATGAACAAGGAGATTAGAGATCTAATCACGAAGATGATGGAAACCCTAGCTATAACCAAGCCGTGACCTATAAGGTTTCGGCTAGGGCTTGTTATAGTGATTCCAAAGATGATGATGCTACCAAATGATTAGTAGTTAATATGGGACAAGGATCTGGTATATTTAATGAACAACTTTGGATTTTTGTGGCTTAATGCCGAATGATTTGAGAGAGAAAGATGAAGAGAGAATGAGATTTGGCTACATGAGAGATTGAGAGAATGTATGTGTGTGTTTCGGCTAAAAAGGGAGAGAGAGGGGTGAAGGCAAAAGGCATGATTGCCTTGGTAAGAACCATTGTGCCATGTGTTGGCTTTTCTAAAACCAAGACAAACCAAGACAACCCTTCTCCTTCCACATATGCATGTGTGCCGTGTCTAGCAAGCCAAAGGGGTAATGGGCTTTGGGCTTGGGCTAGCACATAAGGAATATGGTCTTGGACTAATCCAAGAAGGTTTTAAACATGTTTGGTATGCATACACACATACATACACGGCTACATACACTATGTATAGCATGCTTTCCAAATTTTAGTTAAGTGTTGTATACTTCAAATGTTGATTATACATTTTATTACTTGTTTCCCCTAGTTTTAAATACAAGGTTTGAATTATGAAACTTATTACAACAAGTATGAATGTAAAAGTATGAGTAAATAATGGACAAGTTCACACACAACTTATAGAAACATAACACATGAGTATGTGTTCTAGGATTTATGGGTGCAATTTCATTACATAAAATCATGGTAAAATCATGGATTTTACATTTAATGATATAGCCGTTGATTCTCTGTG
Organism: Glebionis coronaria; assembly: GCA_025667525.1. Lineage (NCBI taxonomy): Eukaryota > Viridiplantae > Streptophyta > Magnoliopsida > Asterales > Asteraceae > Glebionis > Glebionis coronaria. The sequence continues at coordinate 782,547 of JANFOE010000171.1, forward strand.
TAAATTCCTTTTTTGCCAACTATAAGGTGACAGGGGACCCTGGTGGGGGCCATTAGAGGTCACGGGGTGTTGAAGTTGTGAGTGGGATTGGTTTAGGATGGGGTTAATTACTAATCTAGCGTAGATTAGGTAAAACCCCTTTCTTTAGAGTGGGATTAGGTTTTAGGGTTCTTGTGGAGGGGATGGTTAAACAAGGACGGTTTGATTTAGTTTAGTTTTAAATTACTTGTTTCCCACTAATTATATAACTGATTAATAAAATCAGTTAATAAAAAGTATAGTGGATGGTGACTGGGATGGGGGGATGAGCTGGTCTTGTGTTATTGGATGGTGGAAGTGACATGGTGTATTGATTGGCTGGGAGGAATATGCTTGTCTGTCCAACTTTGGTCCTTCTACTCCCTTCTTCTTGTCTTTTAAGTTTATAATAGCCAAAACATAGTATTCTTGATATGAGTGAAATCTCATATCAATAATATCACAAATCACCCTAAAACACAAAGCAAATACCTAATTTTTATTCATAAAAGCAGTATTATGGGTATGTTTTGTTGTTTGTGCTTGTGTAGGTAAAAAGATACAATTTTGGAGCAAACAAGTGAAATCAAGCCTTATTGATGAAGAAAAGACAAAAGGAGGATGAAAAGTGACAAGCCTTACAAAGACAAAGGACCTTTCTTGACAACTTTCAAAGATGAGGGACTAAAGTTGTAATTATAAGAAAGTCAAGAACAAAGTCAAATTTGGTCAACTCTCAAGTCAACAAAGTCAAAGGATGATTTTGGAACAAGTTTGAAGTTCACTACAAGAAAATGAAGCTATTGTAGCATTTTAGAAGCAACACTTTTAAAATTGTTGCCTTATCGACTTTAATAATAAATAAGCAACATTTTAGTATATAAGTGTCGCATTTTAGGATCTAACGCAACATTATTTTAAAAGTGTCACATTTTTTTTGTAAAATATAACACTTCATAAAAAGATTGTATTTACTTCAAGGAAAAACGTAACACTTTAATTTAAAGTGTCACCAACCTTGTTAAATCACGCATCATTATAATAAGTGTTGCACAACATTTGAAAAGTGTTGCATTTACATATGTTATTTATTCAGGTCGGTTTCGGGGTTTGATCCGATTTACAATCTTGTATGCTAATCGTTGCTCATATATACTTGGCAATTTAATGTGCAAATATTATTTATAATTTTTTTTAATTCGTGTAACATTTCTCTTTTTATTATCACTTTTAAAAAACTTTCCCCAAAATTTAGTTAGTCTCCTCCACATTATTTTTCATTGTATCCCGCCCATAATTTTCCCAAAATCAAAATATATTTCGAGATCCCTCCATTTTTCTATATTGTCAAACTTATTATTCAACCACACACTCACCTTATCCTTTTCCCCAAAAATCAAATCCTGTCCATTTTTTTCTCATCTTCTTCAAACAATAATCTTCGAACAAATCCACAAAAAGCAAAAAAATCCTACTCCGGATTTTAAACCTATTAATCTATAGACCAGGTACTATAACATGTTGTATGTTCAATTTTGAAACAAATCTAAGGTATTCTAGGGTTAATTAATTATTATTTTGATTTTTTAATTCAAGTTTTATGTAAACCGAATCTATAAACTTGTAGCACAATTTTATACTAATAGTTATTTCTCATTACATGTCGATTTCCTTTACTTTTATACACAATCTATGCTTATTTACTTGTATTTGTTACTAGTAACTAAAAGGAGATATGTGGAAGTTATGGGATGAAAGATCTTATTGGTAAAGTAATGTTAGATACCTTATGTCTTTGTCAAAATTATTTAATATGTGCAAAGAGAAACAGATGAGGCACATTGTTATATGTTTAATATTTTTTTTTCAACTCTTGCATATGTATAGATTAAATTATATGGAAGTAGTAGTTGAACACCCTTATGGGTTTCTACCACTTTTCTTTCGGGAATTATGTTGTGAAACACATAGTAGGAATGCAGATTCCAGAACTTACTAGTCAGACAGTGCAAAGGGATTTTTGGGATTTGATGCATCTTGTTAAGAACAAATGTTGTAGTAATGTTGTAGAAAAGTCTTTTTTAGGATGATCATCTTGATGCATGTGTGTCTGTTATAAACAGTCCAAACTTTCTATCTATTGTTCACAACGCTTTTGGGAACTATGTTGTACGATCCTCCCTACAAGCAGCAAAGGTAATCCCGTCATAAGTTGTAAACTTGTAATGGTAGAACTTGGTGCTTACTTTAAACTCGCCGAGTCAATAATCTATCTTTTAATACATTGAATGGGGTTTTAAAGGAGCCAAAGTTATAAGGTATATGTCGAAGTATAATTATTATCTAGGTAGTCTTAATTAGGTTGTTTTGTGTCCATATGTCCTTCGTCGATCTAGTTGCCATCAATATTTCTGTATAATAATACTTTTCATTTGATATGTTTATATATCAATTAATGTATGTACAACGTTGTTTAATCGCAAAGAAGTGTTGGATGTAAAAAAAACACATACAGTTGGTCCAAGAAGTTTTGCAAGAATTCGTGAGGATATGGTTATTAATCATTGTTTTGCTTATGAAATGTGTTTTTCATGGTATAAGTGTATTACTACTAGTGATTCTATCTTGTTGATGTTTTCAATTGTTCTAATAACAGAAAAATGAAGATCCAAACAAGGAACCATCGAGCTTAACCAAAATGTTTGAGCGTACACATGAAAGGACACATGGACATGTATATATTGATACATATGTTGATAAATAAAGGCTAATTGTAAGATCTGATATAACTTATATATTTAATTGTACTATAAGTTAGTTTTACCCTTCCATCTTAACCACTCATCTTCTTCTAATTATGAAGGAACAAATGAAGAACTACAAGGATCTAGAAGAAAATGGAAATGGCGAAGATGGAAGTGCATGTGTAGATCCTTTTCTCGCTATGACAAACAAATAATACAATGGACATCATAGACGTTTTGGTAGGGGTATTACAAACAAATTAATTAAGAAGGTCAATGGGAGTGAGACATCATATATGGTTCCCGGGGAGCTTATGGAATCTACGAGAAACAATATGGAATATTAATTGAATCGATTAGTTGAAATGCGAAAACATATTAAAGAGGATCATGAACAGAAGAAACTTGAGCTAGCAGAGGAACATAAAAGAAATAAGGCTGAACTTAAAGATATATGTAAAGAAATAGAAGACCAACTTGACAAATTAGTTGAAGATGTAGTTCGGAAGCTGATACAAAAGTTACATCCCAGAGTAGACTTAAGGTATGTCCCTCGTATTCGAATTCCATACAAACATTGTCTAATTTACATGACAAACAGAATTCTATATGATAAATTGACCCGCCTTAGCCCATTTTCACCCAACAAACTTCAAATTATGTCATGACCATACATAATATTCTTATTTTTAACCTCTAATCTTCTTATGAACAAATTGGTCTTGGGTATTTGATTTACCAAGTATAGGTGCATATCTTGTTTTAGTATAAATATGCTTTATGTTGCATTTATCATGACTTTACGTAACCTGCTTACAATGTCATATATGATATAAGAAGTCATTTAGTGATATGTAATCTAATTAGGATGTAAAATGTTGGCATGTATATAGGAAATTTTTATCAGTAGAACTTTCATTTGGGGTAGTCTATATCTGAACTATTGTGACTTTTATAGTCCTTGGCACTTGGTCTAAGGTTATGTTTTTTTAAAATTACTGGAAACTAAATTTGCTAGAATTCTTCAGTTTGTGGACCTCGGATTGCAATCCTAGGCAGATTAGGCCGAGCTTTACCTATATAAAGATTGCAACTCCATGTATTTTACTTTTGTTCTAAATTAACAATGCCGACTAGTTTTAGAGCTTTATTTTCAATGGTTATGGTAAAAGTTATGACTGTTGGATATTAGACAGTAGGGTTTGTTAGTTTGTGTTGTGTAGAGGATATCTTATGAAAAGCCTTTGCTTTATAAAAACTACAAACGAGTGCGAAAGTATCAAATGAAGTTAACTTAGTATATGGCGAGAAAGGTATTGGTTTAGGTTTTGCATACATGTATAGTGATAGTATCTACTACAAATATTTTGTGTGTGTCAGGTCGTTTGTTTCCTGGTATGCTGTAGGGGTGTTCAAAAAATCCAAAAACCCGAGCCAATCCGCTCAATCTAAAATCGCAGAAAATCGATACCTGAAGAAACTGAAACCGAATAAAACAGAACCGAAAAAACCCGCTCACTGGTTGGTTTCGATTTTTATTTTCTAATTCCGCGGTTACCCGAACCGAATGGTATATAATGTATTCTTAGTTTAGTTAGTTAGTTTGAATATGTTACCACTCTGCAACAGAAAGAAACTTATTTTCCTTGTCACTATTTCTTGTGGCGATTGCCACAAAAGCTGTCTTTTTTCGTCGAGTCAGTGGCTTTGTTATGTGAATTTAGAGAGTGACCTACATTGTAGCATAGAAAAGTCATGACAACGTATATAACATAAAACGTAGTATGTGTCTTTTTCATCATCACTAAATTGTTTTGAGAGAAATGGAAAAACTATCATAATTATTTTTGGAAATTAACGTTTGCTATAAAGATTTTACTATGACAGATGTAGAAGTCATATATCATCATATATCATAAGTAATTGAAATTGATGAAACCTTGTAGAGTACTTCATCCAGTTAATGAGATTATTAACACATTTCTAACAACAAACGTTATTACATGAAAAGAGAAGGGGGAAAACACACAAGTGATACGTTGTTGGTTTATGCTTGAACCTATTCAATGTTGTTATATTTTAATAATAAGATTTCACGTTCGAATGACAGGTTCACTTTGACCCGAACCGTGAATGACCGTTTATTTTGGATTCCCGTTTGTTCAGTTACCCGCCTAGCATTATTCGGCTTCGGTTAGTAAGACGAACTACATGCCCATGATGGATATTTAAAATTCACAACAAAACAGAACTAAACCGCCCGGTAAATACCCCTAGTATGTAGTCACTATATGTGAGGTGACAGTCTTTTTCCTGTCATGCGGTCCATATATGTGAGGTGATCGTTTCCTTTTTATGTCTGTTTTGTTGTTAAATGTGTGATTGTGATTTAAAAGAGTTTTAGTTGAGGATTTGAGTTTCCGTTTACTACATGGTTGAATACATCATCTCTGATTGAATTGATATTATCTATCCGAGACTCTATATGTATGACTAAATTTTGTGGTCCTATAATCAACATTTATTTGTTTATATGTTTTTTTTGAAGTAATTTGTTTATATGTTAAGTTTGTTAATTTTGGTTAGAATGGTATTTCTTTGTCATCTTAACGATATCATATTTTCTTACTCATCTAAATCATGTTGACTTCATTTTTAATTGATTCTAATGCATTCATTTTTTTTAAACAGGTCATACACTTAACAAGAAGTTATCATTTTCATTTGGACCATGCAACGTCGTTCTATAGTACTTCAAACTTCATGTGGAGATTTCCTAAGATGCTTAGGATTACAATTTGATACTTTTTCTTTTCTTTACTTAAAAGTGTTATGTTGCCTATCTTACACAATTTGTCAAAGTACAGTATGATGTTATCTTTAGCTAGTTGATTTTTATGTTAATTATTAATGAATTATTAGACATTTCGAAGAATGTGTATAATGCAAATATCATCATATTTAGCATAGTACTGTCCGGAGCATAAGTGTTACTAATTATTTATAGAAGTGTCGTTTATGATAGAAAATAACTAGAAGTGTTGCCTTTCACATAATAAAGTGTTACAAAATTAGTTGTAATCCGGTAAGTGTTGTCATTGAATTATAAAGTGTTGCATTTGTGTGAAGAAAGATTGCATATTATTTTGAAAAGTGTTGCACTTAAGTAAAATTATAGTTGCATTTAAATATAAAAAGTGTTGCATTTCGGTATAAAGAGTGTTGCAATATAATACAATAAGTGTTACATTTTAGTGTTAAAGTGTTACAACTAAGCATAAAAAGTGTTGGCTTTGAGTGTAAAAAGTGTTATCTTTCAAAGTATCACATTTGGTAAACATATGCAACACATTTAACAAATGTTGCACATTCCAATTAAAAGTGTGATTTATAGCTAAGGCGACGTTGCATAACGTAGCACTTGATAAAACGTCACAATATGCCTAATGTCACATTTTTAACACATAATACAACACTTTATGAGTGCCACTTAAACTCCATTTTGTAGTAGTGGTTAGAAGGACTAAACATGACAAAGAAATGAAGTTTGGAGCTCAATCAATAATCTGCCAAGTTAAGGGACTAAACATGCTAATTATGAGCTAAGTTTAGGTTTGATCCGAGTGATAAACAAGGAAGCCAATGAGAGGAGAGCATTTCATACACAAGGATCGCCACCTCACTATCCAGATGTCCACTAGCGCCGTTTTCATTAATAAACAAAATCTCAACAGTAAACCCCACTCACCCCTTAACAGCCAATCATAAATCAGAAATTGGATAATGATCCACAACTTCCCTTTTCCACCAATAACAACATTACACCTGGCATATTCAAACGCAAACAAGCCCAGGAACGATTTTGAGCTAGAGTACATATCAGGGGAAGTGTTCAACATCAATTCTACTCTAAATCAAGAGACAAAGACAACCCAACCACTCAATTAGCTTAGAAGTGACTACATCAAAAACCCCCAATTCAAGTTCTTCAACGGCTACTTACAATTAACAAGATCAAGCCACGTGGAAGAAAGAGATTGGCTGGAACACCTCACCTACCTCCAACAAACTCCATCCCAGCCTCTATAAATACCCCATTAGTCTTTCATTTCATGTATTTACTTAGTGTATGTAATTTTCACACACTACTTTAATCCTCTCATTTCTAGTTAGCAATTTAGTTAAAAACTTCTCTCTAGTGATTGACAACCACTTGAGAGTTAGTTAGTTAGCTGTAACCGATTGTAACAAACTTTTCCTCCATTAATGAACTTCCATTTTCATTTTCACTCAACTCTACTTCTCATACCAGCATAATCCTTCATTCTTGTTACTATTGTGATTCTGTTGGTCAAACTTGATCAATGGAATGTGTTTGATGTCATTTGGAAGCATGTAGCTAATTCAGAAGATTTCAGAGATCATTCCATATCCATAGCTGCAGTTTGAAGCATTGGTGTAGATTTCCAGTAGATGATGATGATTTGATTGATTCTGGTGGATGACTGTTGGTGTTTAAGTTGATAATAGAGAGCTCATCGCTCCTCTACTCCATCAGTGGTGGCATCAAGCTAAAAGGAACACTTTTCTATTTTAAAATTCGACTTAACTGAATTTGCATGCTCAATTCCTAGAAATATCTTGAACTTGCTGAATTGTGATTGTGTTACTATTCTTGTGGTGTCATTTTGATATTCTGATAGTTTACAAATAGACTTCTAGCTTCTAATTTAGTTTTTACTTGATTAAATTTGGCTTTTATCAGTTATAATTCATTAGTTGTTCATTTTGAGTTCTTTAAAGTGAACTTGCTGGATTTTGATATCAAACCAATTCATTTTAGTCATTAAACAAGTCTTGATAAAAGTCTTTTGCTGTCATAAGCTTTAGCTCAAAAAGCCTTTGAAAAAGTTCATATCAGATTTTAAACTAGTGTTTGGATAAAGTTAAATTTAGTGAATCAGTTGTTAAAACTTGTTGAATTGAGTTCATTTACACTCAACAAGTGAGTGTAACTCTTTTGGTAAAGTTTTATGGTCAATTTCTTGGTCAAACAGGCAAATAGTCTTTGAAAAGTTTTGGTCAGACTTTGTACATGAACTTCAGTCAAAACTAGCATATTCTGATTATTTCTCATTCCTTTGTTAGTTGATGGATTTTACTGATTTTTGCTCTCAGACTTAGCTTATCATATGAACTTTCAAGTTTAGCAAGGAAACAATACAGTTTTCAGAATTGAGGTAGTAATCAGCTTAATAATAAGCACTATAGCATTTGCAAGTTACTGTGATCATAGTGATCTGCTTATCTCAGTTCTGTTAATACACTTCAAAAAACATTCAATTTTCTTTCACAAATCCCTTTATAAACATCTCCTGAGTAGATTTGATGAATTTCACCTTTTTAGAAAATCTGGTCAAACTTGGTCAAAATAAGCTGTTTTGGCTTATTTCAGATTTCAGCTTATTCTCTTGGTCCTTTTCCAAACTAATTAAAATTCCAAGCTTCTTATCACTTGATTAATCAGTTTCAACAAGAAAATCACTTTGTGGATGTCTGAAAAGGTTTTTAGCTTATTTTGAGCTTATTGTAATAAGCAATCTAGAGTTTCACTTGTTTTTAGCTGGATTCCTTTTACAGGCCTAGCTTATTTTCAATTTTAAGCACATTAAAGAAAACCAGAACAAATTTAGTTAATAAATAAGCTCAAACGAGCTTATTCGAGTTTGTATACCCGTTTTTGATTAAAGTAGTGTCTCAATTGCAAATTGGTCCCCAGCTTTTCAATATTTTGCTAATTAGCTTTTTAATCACTATTTATTCGGTTTTGCAAAAACAAGTCCCTGAATTTCAGATAGTTACACATTTGGTTAGGCAGTTTGTGAATTTGTTAGAAAGTTGTTATGTTTTGTTACATTTTTCATAACTAGTCCTTATACTTTCTGATTTTACACATTTAGCCCTTATACTTTCATTTCATTTACATTTTGAGCATTTTTACATTTTGTGCATTAGATACTTGTACTTTGTGCTAATTTTGTGGTAATTGCAAGTTGTTTTAGCGTTAAGTAGCTATAATATTTTCCACTTTTTACATGTTTGTTTGAAATAGACATAGATGCCAAATAATTTTGTAAAACCAAAAACAATTAATGACTTGATATTAGTGGGACTTTCAATTTGTCTTGAGCTTGGAATAACTAACTTGAATAATTACTCAACAATTCCCTTTATATCAAAGTTTAACGTTTCTCATCTTGACCACAAAAAGTCTTGCAAACTTGTTTCAAGGACCAAATATGCATAATATGCTTTCTTCAAGGGGTTCTTTTGACATGTCTTCAAACTTGGAGGGTATATCTTGTACAAATTAATAAAGGAGGGCATGTGTGTTATGTTTTCAAAATTGAGGAACCAAACTTGCCAAATATTCAAACTTCAAGGGTATTTTTGGAAAATCATTGCTTGGGTCCGGTTCTTTGTGCGGCTTCGTTTCCCGTGTTTGTTTTTGCTTGATTCTTGTGATCTTTTGTTGATTTCACGATCCGTACCTAAAATACACAATGAACAAACACAAGCATATTTTGGGGTATTTTAATGATATTTTAAGCGTTTTAAGCCCGATTAGGACGATGAGACTATGTATAATTGCAGTGTCATCAATCCCCCATACTAAACCATTGCCGTGTCCCCACGCAATGCTAGAATTATGTATCGTAGCACTTCCAAAATTCATTTTTATGTGACATTTATTGAAAACGTAAATTTAAATAAACTACTACACGTGATTTAGACATAATGTATTGTTTTCATCACGACTAAGTGACTTTTAGGGTCAAAGAATAAGAACACGTGAATGCCTCATTGAGATAAGTTTATCATCCTCGATTTTCACTCGATTCCATGCTAAGCGTGTTACGAGATCATCGTTATTATAAGTTAGCAACACAATCATTACTCATGAGTGTTAATTACGTACCTAGACTCCCTTATTCCTAAATGGTATCTCTTAAATTTTATTTTTGTCTTAGTGATCACGAGGATACATCATTGACTCATTTCGATCTTTTATTAAGGCCGAAAATAAAGTAGCACGATTTAACTAATAGTTAGCTAAAGGACACGATCTTTTAAAACGGTTTCTCGTAATCTCCTTAAGTTCATACCTTGACATAACTCGTTTCACAATTTGAGACCTTTATCGGACCGATATTTGGCATGCGTTTTGAACTTCAAATCTTGGAAGACTTTCTTGAAATAATGGTCTTCTCTTAATATATGGAATTTCTTCAAACTTGGACCGCGACTTCATCATTTTTCTTCAATCTTTATTTGGGATTTTGATATACAACGATCCGCCTCCTTTTAGGACTTGGATATATTTATCCTCATACCTTGTTAGGGTCTTTTTGGATAGACTTCTCCATGATCTTTAGGGGAGTATACTGCTTCTCGTCGCGTATCTCGATCCTTCGTATTGATTTTGGAATAATGATACTTCACATCATCTTGGGTCTTTAGCAACAAAATGGAGTTCCTCATGCCTTGTTAGGGCCTTTATGGAACTTTGCCAATCTCATCCTGCTTCAATAAGTTATGCCTTGGCTATGAACTCTATTCGAACACGAGCAACTTTTAAACGATCTTGGGATAGAAGCTAAGTAACCTTTTAAATCATATGACCTTACTTATTGCATTTATTTAAACAAAATCGTGGGGAGAATAAGCTAATAATTACTACACATGAGATCGTGAAAGATTACGTAACTTATAATTAACTCTATCATTTCTCGTCCTCATTTAAGAGACTTAGCCTAAAAAGTTAAGGAATCGAACCTAAGTGCTCAATACGCACGGTCGAGTAAAAAATTACTCTTATTCTCACCATCAGAAAACCTACATTCGTGTCTTAAACACTTATGAAAAACAAGAGATATTTTACAATTTGGCCATTTTTAGCCTTATTTTGCAACAAAATGATAACAAAAAGATGAAAATTAGAGTGCGTGATGATGTAAGTAAGGTGAAGTGTCTACTCACCCCTCATACTAAAACTAAACATTGTCCTCAATGTTTCGAGTCTATGGGTGAAACACCCCCATACTAGAGACGAAGTCGAATGCTTAATCTCGTGCATGGAAAGGGTAAAACGAATAACCTAAAAGCCGTTTATGAATTATGCTAATAAGATAAACGTTAGAATATAAAAGGATATCATCGGATATCGGAATCTCCAAAGGCAACGATCGAAGCTCGAGTGATTCGTAAAACGAAGACGAGAGGCTTCAACGATGACGATGAACCTAATGAATCACAACCACAAATGTAAAACCCGCATGCTTTTACCATGCATAGTACCTTAAGTTCGTACGTACTAGTTAAAAACTTTCCTAATATAGCATGATTACGATTACGTGTTAGGAGTTTATGTATTACGTACGTGTTAGAACACGATAAATAATTTATTTGTACGATCACGTAATAATTATTTAGCAATAATTAATCACGAGCATACAATCACGAAATCACGAGCGTAATTAAAACACGAGCTATTATTAATTACGTATATATATTTAATATGAGCGTAATTAAATATATAAGAGTGTGGTATTTACGTAACGAGAACATTTAAAACACGAACATAATTAAACATAAACGTGTATTAAATAACAAGACATGAAACGAGGTACGAGAACCCCCACAAGGGAGTCCCTACCCGCGGCCAAAAGAGGGTAATGGGCCAAGCCCATTACCAATTTTACTAAAAGGGGGTTAAGTAATTTTTACTACTCAAAAATTACTTTACAGAAGATTTCAGGAAAAACCTAAAACCCCCCCCTTTTCTCCTTCTTTGTGCCGCCACCTACAAACCACCATAGAAGGTGATTTTGATCTTGGATCTTGTTGATTTATTGGTTGTTCGTGTTTGTTCTTCACCCTCTTGATCCATGAATACGGTAAAACCTTTTTAACTTGTTTTTCTTTTTAATTAATCTTTTATTAATTAAGAACACGTGATGTTTTTATAAAAACACATTAATTAAACCTAGATCTAACATGTTTTGATCATTAATTAATCAAAGGGGTCGATCAAAGGGGTGTTTGTTTTGGGCCGCAAGGTACAACCGACCCCAAGGGGGTTCGGTTTGTTTTAGCCGACCACCACCAAGACCTTTTTGGTCTTGGTTGGTGCGTGTGGGTCCCACGGCAGCAAGGGGGTACCCCGATTTGGTTCGGGGTACGGCGTTGTTTCATATCCGGTGCATGTTTTTGGGCTTAGATCCGGATCATGATTATGTTAGTTGTTTATGTTATAAACTTATGTTAAAAATTAAATTAATAAAAGGTGAGATTAATTTAATAACATAACTTAGGTTAATTAATTATTAATAAACATGAAATTATTTTAACCTAAGTATTTATATTATTAAGACTTATAATTAATTAATTATTTAAAAACCATGGATATAATTAATTAATTAAACATGACTTAGGTTATATTATTAATACTTAATAATACATATTTAACCTAAGTATTTAATATATTTAATTAAAAACATGTCATACTTTAATTAAATATTATAACCTATAGTTTAATTAAATTACATGAAATAATTATTAAAATATATAATATATCATATGACTTAGGATATAATCATGAAAACACATAGGCTTATTTACTTAGCTTATTTAACCAGCTTATTTCTAATTATGGAAACTTTCTATTTTTAGAAAACTTAATTAAATAAGGCAGCTATTTTATTTATGGAAACCAGCTATTTTTAGAAACTTATTTATTTAAGGCAGCTAATCTATTTATGGAAACTTATTTAATTAAGGCAGCTAATCTATTTATGGAAACTTTCTAATTTTAGAAACTTATCTATTTTAAGCAGTAAATCTATTTTTGGAAACTTTCTATTTTTAGAAACTTTCTATTTTTGGAAACTTTCTATTTTTGGAAACTTTCTATTTTTGGAAATTTTCTATTTTTGGAAACTTTCTATTTTTGGAAACTTTCTATTTTTGGAAACTTTCTATTTTTGGAAACTTTCTATTTTTGGACACTTTCTGTTTTAGGAAAACTGCTATTTTTGGAAAGTTACTTATTATTACACAGTAAGTATAATAACACATGAAATACCAGAAATACTTAATCAGATTAAACAGAATATAAGATTTAACACAGTTTAAGGCTTTAAACAGTGTAAAATGGTAAGAACACATAAAATAAGCTAAAATGTGATATAAAACCAGCTATGTATGTAGTAAGCAGATACTTATTTCATGTACGTATTTATGTAGCACTAGTGTTTCGGAAGTAGGATTCTCGCAGTTCGTCATTCTCGTTCACTGAACATAAGGTACGGATTCCCGTCCTTTCAGTATGGACAGTCTTTCTTTATTTAGGATTTCCCCGTATGCAGCCAACTGTTTTCCCGTAGTATAAGTATGAGTTTGATTGCTTATGTTTTAAATATGATTACCTATAGCCATATACATGCATGACCAGTTTCACCTAGTTATGGAGGTACCATAACCATAACATTAGAGGCACTGATGTTATGACTTCACCACGGCGGAGTGATTGCTCGTGGCGTCCCTTCAGCTTTTGGCCATTTATTTATATTTATCATGTGGGGCGTATGGGTGCATCCTAGTTACACGTTTTTATTCAGGATTACATGGTGAATGTGGTGTGTGCCTTGCATCCTTCACAAGGAGCTGATCCCTCCTACCCATAAAACCAGTATATTAAATTAGAGGCAGCCCCTCTAATTTGCATGATGAGGTCACCCCTCCAATTATTCATGCACGGTGGATATTCATGACCTATATTGGCTAATGGTAAAATATGACAAACAGTTTTTATAAGATAAACATAAGACTTTTAAACTATAAAACCAGTTTTATTAAGACTTAACCAGGTTACTTGGGACTTAGTTTCTTCCGCTATTATTATGTTATATGCTTATCCTATTCATGCTTTATTGTACATTCGTGCACTGAGCGTATTGCTCAGCCGTTTTCCTTTTCTATGTTCCCAAAACGGCAGGTACTCAGGGACGCTCGTAGACACTAAGAGTACGTGCATATGGACTGGAAGCTGTCTAGCCTTCTTTACATTATGCATTTCTTTTCTTTATGATACTTATGCTTTGGACATTTTTTCGTCCTTATTCCTTACTATACTATGTTTGTGTGTGATGAGCTTTACTTTTGGACTACCGATGTTTGATTCCGGTATTTTCCTTTATATGGTCAAGTAATGTTTAGACATTTTACCTTGTATGCTTTGATGACACGCCATAATTACTGTGATATTTCGATTTCCAAAATGAGGTGTTACAATTATGGTATCAGAGCCAAGGCTTCGACCTGTAGGCTCTCAAATATGAACCGTGATTAGTGGGTAGTCACTACGGTCTTCCTAGAACTGGCAGTTGTTTTCATGCATTCATCATTTTTAAGCATACATATATATGTCATTGTTACGGGGTTTTTGACTAAGTAATGGTTGGTACATGACTGGCCCTATTTAGTCGCATGTGTTTTATCGAAACTTTTAGATTTGGGACCGACCCATAGGCGTCCCCTAGATATGTCTTTTGTTTTGAGTGAACTGACCAGAGGCGTTCACTCTCGAGCATCCAAGTTTTCATAAAACTGCATCATGCATTGATACAAAAAATTTTCTTGCATAAAATTTTTCTCGTGAAATTTTTAGTATAAAATTTTTTTTTCATGTATATATTTTATATTTTATGTTTTGAACTGTTTAATCATATGTTTTATTGTTATACTGTCAAATGGTTCTCACACGCGAACAGGAGCAGCTCAATGATGCAATTCAGCCTGCCATGCAAGCCTTGCTTCCTCAACTGAGGAATGACATCCGTGCTGAAGTTCAAGCTGCCAACAATCAGCAGCAGCACAATCAGCCACTTCCTCCTCCTCCTCCAGTGACATTAGCAGTATGGCTGGAGAGATTCAACAAGCTCCGCCCTCGAGCTTTTGAGAAGACATATATCCCCAGCGATGTTGAAAGTTGGTTGGCTCACATCGAGAAGATCTTCAATGCTATGGGCTGTGACCCCGCATACAAGGCGAGGTTGGCATGCTATCGGTTCGAAGGCGATGTACTCAACTGGTGGTTAGCTTTGATGCAATCTGAAGGTGGTGATGAGTGGGTTGCTGGTTTGACTTGGGCTCAGTTCAAGGACAGGGTGATGGAGCAGTTCTTTCCCAAGGCTGAGCAGGACAAACTCAAGAGAGAGTACCATGGGATCCATCAGAGAGCTGGGGAGAATAGCAACGATTTTATGCAGCGCTTTCTTCGCTTGGCTGGTTTCCTTGGTGCGGCAGCAGGTACTCCAGAAGAGCAGGCACATCACTTTAGATGGGCTCTTCGCACATCGGTCGCAAACAATCTGGTGTGTGCTACGTTCAATACTGTAGCACAAGTGGCCGATGCAGCACGGAAACTGGAGATGCTGCAGGAGAGGGATGAGTTCGGGGAAGCTGAAAGACCCGACAATAGGTAAAACCTTCATATTCAAGCGGTGATCAATCTGTATATCTTCCATATGTCAATTATTCATCTCTTTAAATGTATCTTCCAGGCAGAAAAATGGGGACCGGTCTCAGCCGGCTACTCAGCAGCAGCCTCATCAGCCCAAGGGAAATGGTCAAACTAATGACCGATCTGCTACGGATAGGCATGGCGGTAATGATAATTACCGTAACAACGCCGGGCAATCCAGCAACAGCAGGTCTTAATACTTACGAAATTTCTTATGTTTTATGTTATAACTCATATTCTGACACTCTAGCAAAATTCTACCAGGAACCATGGAAACTGTAACACCCCACTTGGATAAGTGGACCGTTACGTGTATTTATGGCGTGTCATCAAAGCATAAGGTAAATGTCCTAAAACATTAACTGACCATAAAGGAAATACCGGAATCAAACTTCGGCAAACCAAACAAGCCCAAAACATGAAAAACAAAATACTAAATGAAAGGACTAAATAATGTCCAGATAAGCAGAATAATGTAAGAACTGCACAAAGTAAGAAGTCTGGATAGCTTCCATCCAATGCACATACTCTTAGAATCCTAAAAGCGTCCTGGTGTACCTGCCGTTAGAACATGAAAGGAACTACGGCTGGGCATAACGCTCAGTGAACGGATATAAAGCATGATAAGGAATTACTGAAATGTAACAGATGGTGAACTACTGAAGCTGTAAGACTGATAAGTAAAGTTGCAGCGAAAATCTGTGTATAATCTGTAAAGTATGATTCATAAATAAATAAAGTTGAACTTTTATCTGTTAAATCTGAAAACATGCATTTACTGTATTTTAATTGCCAGAGCTTATATAGGTCACGTGCTGTAACAACCGTGCATGAATAACTGGAGGGGTGACCTCGTCATGCTGTAGAGGGGTGACCTCTAAATACTGTGCTGGGTGGAGGGATCAGCTCTAATGTGAAGGATGTAGAGCACACACCACATTCACCCTGATAACTTGTAACACATATAAGCCTAGGATGCATCCATACGCCCCACTAATAATACTGATAAAATGGCCAAGCTGAGCTAAGTGGGACGATGCAGGATATCACTCTCCTGCATGTGAGTCACGACACCGGTGCCTCTAGTGCCGTGGTTACGGTACCTCCGTAACTAGTACATAAACAGGTCGTGCTTGTATATAATGCTCAGGCAATTTTGCTTAGTTATTAACATGATTACGGATAAGCTTAAACATATACTGGGGAAAACATTTGGCTGAAGACGGGGAATCCTAATCATGCATAAAAAGGAAGTCCTTACTGAAAGGACGGAAATCCGTACCTCGTGTCCAGTAATGAAATAAGACTTAAAGCTGAAAGATCTATCCGACTTCATGGTTACTACATAAATAACGTACGTGAAAATAAGTTGACTGATGTTATATATTTTACTGCTCTTAACTGTTTTCGTTGGATTTAATTTATTCTTGTAATACTGTCCGTATGTATAAACTGATAAATCTGAGGATTCTAATATTTCCTTTTAACATATTTTCGCTCTACTATTAATTACGGTACAAACGTATTCTGACGCTATATTAATACTATATTAAGTAACCTACTAAAATAAAATGTTTCCTAATTTAGAACGTTTCCAAAATCATTTATAATTTCTATAATAAAATTATACCCTTTTAATTATTATAAAACTATTTAAATTTAATTCCTTTAAATATACAATTAAAACATTTATAAAAAAATGTAATAAAAGGTATAACTTAAAATCTTCATTTTTTTATTATTATAACTATGTCCCGAGCCTACCGAGATACCCCTTCTCGGTCGCACTAAAACAATTCAACAAACTATATAATATATGCCTATAAGAGTTAGCGACGGGAATCTGTGTCACTAAAATAGTGTGACTAAAACTGAGTAAGAAAACTGTCATAAAAACTGCGGTAAACAATCTGCGACAGAAATTAGCGTCGCTAATCTGTCGCTAATTTCAGAACTAACATCTTTTATTTTCTGTTTACTATGTTCCCACTGGTCTTATATATTCTTTTCCCACTGCTCGAGTTATGTTTCCCACCGTTTGTTACAGTTCCCACTGTTTGTGTTGTTTAACCCCAAACGCACCCTGCTGCCAAATTTAGACCCAAACGCCCATACTGTCATATCTAATCCCAAACCCTTGCTGTCATTTTGGTTCGGGCTGGTCTCAACACAAAAATCACCACCGAGACCTTGATGTGGTCTCGGCTGGTCGAGCATCAACACGCCGAGAGCCTTTGGGCTCTTGGTTTTCGTGGTCTAGATCAAAACCTCGACGCCCCTTAGTACCCGATACTCGTTTTGGTCTCGGCTGGGTCGAACAGCAGCACACCGAGTACCCCCTGGTGGTTTTAGTCTACTGCTGTTCATCATCAAAGCCAAACCGCCCAAGCGGCTGGTAAAAAAATGTACACCGAGACATTAATATGTCTCGGTTTTTGTGCAAACATCACAACCTGAATTCCATTACTATTTTATTTCGTTTTTGCTTTCTTGATTAACCAGAACCAACCCTCTTCCAGATTTTTTTAGGAAGATTCGTGATTGAGAATGAACAAGGAAAACAAAGATTACCTTTATGATTTTGGATGAACAACTAATGAACACGAATCCACGTTTAATAAAATATCAAGAAAGAAAACCCGGTCTTCCTTTTTGTTGTTTTCTGTCCGGCGGCTAAAACTCTCCAACCCTAATTTTTTTTTTTCGTTCACAGAATGTGGCAAAGGGGGAGGTAAAACCTCCGTCTCTTTTTTTTGTACTAAATGGGCTAGGCCAAGTCCTTTTTTTACAATTATAGCCGGCCCAATTCTCTTTTAATATAGTCTAATTCATTTTTTTATTTTTTTTTAGCATTAAATATTACTTACGTGCCGACGTATTTAATTCTCGTGATATTTCTGACAAATTAATTAAATGAATAGCTTTTAATACTTTAAACTGCGTATTTAAAATTCGACTAATTTAAATACGGGTTTTACAATTCTTCCCCTCTAAAAAGAATAATACGTCCCCGAATTAAAGATACGACTATACCGGGGTTTACAATTCTTCCCATCTAAAAAGGAGAATTCGTCCTCGAATTATAAGATATCTAAGCTGATTGGGGTAAAAGCTGAAAGTATACGTAAGCTGAAAGACGTATAAGGTGAAAGGATACATAAGCTGGAAGGACATGAAAGTTGGAAAGGTCTATGAGCTGAAAGAATAATTCTTATTCTAGTTAAACATAATACTGTTGAAATGTATAAACATGACGTGACTGAAGTGAATACGTAACGTGACATGACTAAAAAGGACATAGAACGTGACATGACTGAAAGAACATAATTGACTTATAGAAGAAAAAGGATGAGAATTCCGGATGGACTCCTCTGTTTCAAATGGCCTCCCGCTCGAAACGATTCCTTCAACGATCTAACATTAAAAAAAATAAAAATCTTAGTCCTAATGACCCTGTCCTGATGAATGCTGAATAGTTTCTGGTTCCATACCTAAGATGGATTTTTCTGAATCTGATGGAATGCATAAGCCATAGCATGTAGGTTACATGAAACGTTACGTATATATATCCTGAAAGATAAAATTTTTATATCTAAGCAAGTTGCTGAAAATATATAGGGACAATTGGGTACATGCCATGTGAGCAATTGTGATCGTTGTTCGCGATCATAAAAGAAGTGTTGTGCATGAAATAGGTCATGTATGTGATACGCGAAACATACTATGAGCGTGATACTAGAACATATCATAAACGTATGCTGACTGAGGAAAGAATGCCAAACGATACGGCCTGAGACGTGAAACGTCTGCCTGGTTATGGAGAAACCATGTTAAACTTGAGTCTGGTCTTCTCAAAGTTCTGTAGTCAAATACGGTACAAGACTTGGAACATATCCACGGAGATGGGACATGAACCTGAACGTGAACGTCATGAATGTGAATCGTGAACTTAAATCATGAGATGAACTGAGACAGTATCATACTGTGAATAAGACGTAGACGTAAAAGTGAAAATACCGTGAACGTAAAGTGAATGTAAACATATACGTGATCGTGAAAATATATTATGTCTGATATAATGGTCCTTGGAATACATTGAATTCATACAATTTACTTGAAATTTTTCTGTAGGTCCGCTACTGCATGATCCTTTCAGATGAAAGAAACGCGCAGGCTGGTTACATGGTTGACGATAACTTAGATAGTATCATACTTTTTCCGAGTCTGTGGTAAACTGATAATAATCTCCATGGAATCTTGTCTCCTTTCTCTCCAGAATTTCTAATGGTAGTAATAACTCGATAGCCTGACGGCGTTCTATCTAAAACCTGCTGGAACGGCAGGCATTAGATATGAACATAGCTGCCTCAACATGTTATACTGTTTCTATCAGTTTCTGTCTGAGATTTTGGTACGTTCCGGTGGAATCTAGATGAACAGTCATGGAAGAACTATGAGTCTCGGTAATTTAGATCTCTCTTGAAGTGGGATCTTGTGGAACACATAATCCTGCTTAGTCACGGAAGGCTAATCGCGAGAACCATCAGCAATTCCTGCAGTAGCGGTCAATTGAATTCAAGAAAATTTTGTACTTCGTTCACATGCGTCGGTCGGGACCATCAGGTGATGGCCTTCACCTTCGCATGATTGTCTGAAATTTCTTTCTGCTGAAATAGGGTGGCTCAGAAATGCCACTTTGTTCAAGTGAAATTTATATCTGGAAATTTGTATTAAAAAATTACTCCTATTGAAGATTTTGTACAACTGGTGAGAAGATGAGTCTCGCGTTCTTCTCTAGTATTAGGCAGATCCGAAAGTGATCAATGAATATACCTGACGATTTAGTCTGAGAGTCATAGAAAAATTTTATTCATAATTTCATAATATTGCTGGAGCATCAGGGAGCTCAGAAGTATAAAATCACAATTTTTACAGAGACTTTAATATGTGTAACAGCAGTATGGAAACGTCATGTTCTTCTCTCACCACTGTTGGTGGCATGATCACGAATTGTTCTGGAAAATATTTAAGACATCGTAGCAGGTCAGGTAACCTCCTATTCGTGGAATGAGTATCGTTTTATGAATGGCGATCTCGTAAATTTTGGTGATCGATACATGATCTCATGTTACCGGCCTTCTTTCTGATAGACATAACACGGTGCACCTTCTGGTGGTGCGCTAGGGCGAAATAAGCCTCGTGCCGGTAATTCTTGCAACAAATGTTGCAACTCTTTTAACTTAACTGAAGCCCCGCAATAAGAGTTTTGGAACAGGTTCTATTCTTGAGACAATCTTGATGTTAACTAGAAAATTTTCTGAAATTATAGGTGAGAACTCTAGAATAATCTGCTGATCATGAATTCTAAGGAATCTCAGAAGTGAATATGTATAATTGGTAGCTAAAAGTCTTTGTAGCTATGAGATAATAATTCACGTGCTTGTAAAGCTGAAACAATTTATACTCATTTTTTGGCAGAAAGTATAATGAATATATTTAGGATTTAGTAAGACTGATCTCGTCGTTAACTGAAAATAAGAATTTAATAAATATAGTGATACTGTTGCGTCCTTTCGGGCTGAGAGGCAGGTAACTACCTGATTTAAGATAAAGCTGACATAGGAACACGTGAAGTAAATATGGCGACTTTTCACTAAAAGTGTTCGTCTGCAACCCCACAGGATGAACACCGCGTGTCTAACCTGAATAATACATCCGTGATGGTAACTGATTTGTAATGGTCTGATTTAGGCGTGGCATAACGGTACGGGTATACCCCTTTGGAGGGTACCCTGAATTTCAATTTCTGAGGACCCGGTTTAGCAGGCATATTGGTGTTATGAATCTGACTCGTGCTTGAGAAGATATTCGCATGACGTGTACTTTGACTGGTGTCCTTGACATGTGTCTCTCAAGATGGTACTTGAACTCGTGTCTTGACTGATGTCTTGACACATGTTTTAGTAAGTGGGTCTGAAATAGGGTTAACAGTTCCTGGTAACGGTTAAGGTTTGGCGGAACGGTTAGACTACTGACCTCTTGTATTTCTGGTCACATCCGTTCAGGAGTTCCGATGGTTACTGACTGATCAATTATAAGCACGGTGGTTGTCACTATTGCTTTTTCTATCGATTTATGACGGTCATTATCATGACCGTGATTTATGTAACTATTCTGCTGAGTGGCCGGCTGAGTTCCGATTCCCACTCTTCTGAATGAACGGTTAGCTGAGTAACGTGTGACAGCTAACTGAGGAAGTAAAGCATGGAATAGAATGGTAGTGTCTGATGGTTGAACATTTACTCTTGTCAGAAATTTCAAATTTATAGTGTTCGTCCTTGCTCTGTAGTGTCTTTATAGTATAACAGCATCAGCATCAGCATCTTGAGAAATCTCCAAGGTATCAGCAGCATCAGCATTTGTGAGGTCTTCAAAGTGTTAGCGGCATCAGCATCTAGCAAAATCTTCAACTCACGAGCAACATCAGCACCTGGTAGAATATCGACAAGTGGAAACGCCTGAGATGATTGAGGATCGATTAGCAATATCCATGGAGTAGGGTACCTGGTGTACACCTGGACTACTGTACATGAAGTACAAAATGAATATTGCACATGAAGCATATCTACGACACTGTACGTGGAGTACACATGAATCACTGTACATAGAGTATAACTGAGACACTGTACATGGGGTACATATGTAAATTTTATGGGATGATCGATACTGGTGTCAATTGTCTGACATGATCGAATAAATAAATTGATTTAAACGGTAGTAACTGAACTGAAATGAGTGACATGATATCCTGGTAATTCCAGCATAGACTTAATGCTGGTTGTATAGAGGTTCAAAAATATGATTAAACGGAATTTCACTAATGGTCAGCATAAAGACATGACTGATGAAAGTCAGACATGATTTATCATGAAACGGGATCTTATTGTAATCCTTCTGTACCTTAGCATGAAACATTATCATTCTGCTGAACATAAAACCCTCGTAAGTAGACATGAAACTGAATCAGCATGAAGACGTCATCAACGTGAGGGTATGAAAATTTAACTGTTACAAAGAACATAAAAAGTCTAATCAACCGAGGTTTAAAATCAACTGATGTGGATGGCTATGGTTCAAACCATAGAATCCAAGGAAGAAAACATGTGACCAAGTATGGGCGATTCTTGTTGATCCATATTTGTCAAACTTTCATTAGAACTGCCAAGTATAGAAAGTTATAATCTGGGACTAAATATGGTTGGCTGTAGTCCAATCCATACTTGTCAATATTTTATAAAATGTCATGATATGACAAGGTGAACAACTATGAATCGGTTCACAAAACAATCTTCGGCTGAATAACATGAAATTTGACCTGAACAATGATGAACGTTTATGGCTGGTTCGCCAAGTAATACTTGACTGAAAACATGAATCTGTCATGAGTAAGGGTAAACGCATATGGTCGGTTTATTAATACAAAATCTGAACGGACAAGGGTGAACGCCTATGGGTCGGTTCACCGAAACAAAATTCGCAGAAAAGCACATGCGACTAAATATGGCCAGTCCTGTACCAACCTTTTACTTAGTCAAAAACTTTAAGGAAACAGTCTGATAAATGAAGAAAGTTGACTGATAAATGCATGAGAAACATGAAGATAACAACGCCAAAATCTGGGAAGTTCCTGGTGACTACCCACTAGTCACAGGTCAAGTTTTAGAGCCAACAGGTCGAACCTATAGGCTCTGATACCATCATTGTAACACCTCACTTTGATAAGTGGACCGTTACGTGTATTTATGGCGTGTCATCAAAGCATAAGGTAAATGTCCTAAAACATTAACTGACCATAAAGGAAATACCGGAATCAAACTTCGGCAATCCAAACAAGCCCAAAACATGAAAAACAAAATACTGAATGAAAGGACTAAACAATGTCCAGATAAGCAGAATAATGTAAGAACTGCACAAAGTAAGAAGTCTGGATAGCTTCCATCTAATGCACATACTCTTAGAATCCTAAAAGCGCACTGGTGTACCTGCCGTTAGAACATGAAAGGAACTACGGTTGGGCATAAAGCTCAGTGAACGGATATAAAGCATGATAAGGAATTACTGAAATGGAACAGATGGTGAACTACTGAAGCTGTAAGACTGATAAGTAAAGTTGTAGTGAAAATCTGTGTATAATCTGTAAAGTCTGATTCATAAATAAATAAAGCTGAACTGTTATCTGTTAAATCTAAAAACATGCATTTACTGTATTTTAATTGCCAGAGCTTATATAGGTCACGTGCTGTAACAACCGTGCATGAATAACTGGAGGGGTGACCTCGTCATGCTGTAGAGGGGTGACCTCTAAATACTGTGCTGGGTGGAGGGATCAGCTCCAATTTGAAGGATGTAGAGCACACACCACATTCACCCTGATAACTTGTAACACATATAAGCCTAGGATACATCCATACGCCCCACTAATAATACTGATAAAATGGCCAAGTTGAGCTGAGTGGGATGATGCAGGATATCACTCTCCTGCATGTGAGTCACGACACCGGTGCCTCTAGTGCCGTGGTTACGGTACCTCCGTAACTAGTACATAAACTGGTCGTGCTTGTATATAATGCTCAGGCAATTTATTTAGTTATTAACATGATTACGGATAAGCTTAAACATATACTGGGGAAAACATTTGGCTGAAGACGGGGAATCCTAATCATGCATAAAAAGGAAGTCCTTACTGAAAGGACGGAAATCCGTACCTCGTGTCCAGTAATGAAATAATACTGAAAGCTAAAAGATCTATCCGACTTCATGGTTACTACATAAATAACGTACGCGAAAATAAGTTGACTGATGTTATATATTTTACTGCTCTTAACTATTTTCGTTGGATTTAATTTATTCTTGTAATACTGTCCGTATGTATAAACTGATAAATCTGAGGATTCTAATATTTCCTTTTAACATATTTTCGCTCTACTATTAATTACGGTACAAACGTATTCTGACGCTATATTAATACTATATTAAGTAACCTACTAAAATAAAAAGTTTCCTAATTTAGAACGTTTCCAAAATCATTTATAATTTCTATAATAAAATTATACCCTTTTAATTATTATAAAACTATTTAAATTTAATTCCTTTAAATATACAATTAAAACATTTATAAAAAAAAGTAATAAAAGGTATAACTTAAAATCTTCATTTTTTTATTACTATAACTATGTCCCGAGCCTACCGAGATACCCCTTCTCGGTCGCACTAAAACAATTCAACAAACTATATAAAATATGCCTATAAGAGTTAGCGACGGGAATCTGTGTCACTAAAATAGTGTGACTAAAACTGAGTAAGAAAACTGTCATAAAACTGTTGTAAACAATCTGCGACAGAAATTAGCGTCGCTAATCTGTCGCTAATTTCAGAACTAACATCTTTTATTTTCTGTTTACTATGTTCCCACTGGTCTTATATATTCTTTTCCCACTGCTCGAGTTATGTTTCCCACCGTTTGTTACAGTTCCCACTGTTTGTGTTGTTTAACCCCAAACGCACCCTGCTGCCAAATTTAGACCCAAACGCCCATACTGTCATATCTAAACCCAAACCCTTGCTGTCATTTTGGTTCGGGCTGGTCTCAACACAAAAATCACCACCGAGACCTTGATGTGGTCCCGGCTGGTCGAGCATCAACACGCCGAGAGCCTTTGGGCTCTTGGTTTTCGTGGTCTAGATCAAAACCTCGACGCCCCTTAGTACCCGATACTCGTTTTGGTCTCGGCTGGGTCGAACAGCAGCACACCGAGTACCCCCTGGTGGTTTTAGTCTACTGCTGTTCATCATCAAAGCCAAACCGCCCAAGCGGCTGGTAAAAAATGTACACCGAGACATTAATATGTCTCGGTTTTTGTGCAAACATCACAACCTGATTTCCATTACTATTTTATTTCGTTTTTGCTTTCTTGATTAACCAGAACCAACCCTCTTCCTGATTTTTTTAGGAAGATTCGTGATTGAGAATGAACAAGGAAAACAAAGATCACCTTTATGATTTTGGATGAACAACTAATGAACACGAATCCACGTATAATAAAATATCAAGAAAGAAAACTCGGTCTTCCTTTTTGTTGTTTTCTGTCCGGCGGCTAAAACTCTCCAACCCTAATTTTTTTTTTCGTTCACAGAATGTGGCAAAGGGGGAGGTAAAACCACCGTCTCTTTTTTTTTGTACTAAATGGGCTAGGCCCAAGTCCTTTTTTTTACAATTATAGCCGGCCCAATTCTCTTTTTATATAGTCTAATTCATTTTTTTAATTTTTTTTAGCATTAAATATTACTTACGTGCCGACGTATTTAATTCTCGTGATATTTCTGACAAATTAATTAAATGAATAGCTTTTAATACTTTAAACTGCGTATTTAAAATTCGACTAATTTAAATACGGGTTTTACAATTAGTCGAGTTTTAAATACGGGTTTTACAATTATTGAAAGCTATTCATTTAATTAATTTGTCAGAAATATCACGAGAATTAAATACGTCGGCACGTAAGTAATATTTAATGCTAAAAAAAATAAAAAAATGAATTAGACTATATAAAAAGAGAATTGGGCCGGCTATAATTGTAAAAAAAAGGACTTGGGCCTAGCCCATTTAGTACAAAAAAAAGAGATGGAGGTTTTACCTCCCCCTTTGCCACATTCTGTGAACGAAAAAAAAAATTAGGGTTGGAGAGTTTTAGCCGCCGGAAAGAAAACAACAAAAAGGAAGACCGGGTTTTCTTTCTTGATATTTTATTAAACGTGGATTCGTGTTCATTAGTTGTTCATCCAAAATCATAAAGGTAATCTTTGTTTTCCATGTTCATTCTCAATCACGAGTCTTCCTAAAAAAATCAGGAAGAGGGTTGGTTCTGGTTAATCAAGAAAGCAAAAACGAAATAAAATAGTAATGGAATTCAGGTTGTGATGTTTGCACAAAACCGAGACATATTAATGTCTCGGTGTACATTTTTTTACCAGCCGCTTGGGCGGTTTGGCTTTGATGATGAACAGCAGTAGACTAAAACCACCAGGGGGTACTCGGTGTGCTGCTGTTCGACCCAGCCGAGACCAAAACGAGTATCGGGTACTAAGGGGCGTCGAGGATTTGATCTAGACCACGAAAACCAAGAGCCCAAAGGCTCTCGGCGTGTTGATGCTCGACCAGCCGAGACCACATGAAGGTCTCGGTGGTGATTTTTATGTTGAGACCAGCCCGAACCAAAATGACAGCAAGGGTTTGGGTTTAGATATGACAGTATGGGCGTTTGGGTCTAAATTTGGCAGCAGGGTGCGTTTGGGGTTAAACAACACAAACAGTGGGAACTGTAACAAACGGTGGGAAACATAACTCGAGTAGTGGGAAAAGAATATATAAGACCAGTGGGAGCATAGTAAACAGAAAATAAAAGATGTTAGTTCTGAAATTAGCGACAGATTAGCGACGCTAATTTCTGTCGCAGATTGTTTACAACAGTTTTTATGACAGTTTTCTTACTCAGTTTTAGTCACACTATTTTAGTGACACAGATTCCCGTCGCTAACTCTTATAGGCATATTTTATATAGTTTGTTGAATTGTTTTAGTGCGACCGAGAAAGGGTATCTCGGTAGGCTCTGGACATAGTTATAATAATAAAAAAATGAAGATTTTAAGTTATACCTTTTATTACATTTTTTTTATAAATGTTTTAATTGTATATTTAAAGGAATTAAATTTAAATAGTTTTATAATAATTAAAAGGGTATAATTTTATTATAGAAATTATAAATGATTTTGGAAACGTTCTAAATTAGGAAACTTTTTATTTTAGTAGGTTACTTAATATAGTATTAATATAGCGTCAGAATACGTTTGTACCGTAATTAATAGTAGAGTGAAAATATGTTAAAAGGAAATATTAGAATCCTCAGATTTATCAGTTTATACATACGGACAGTATTACAAGAATAAATTAAATCCAAAGAAAACAGTTAAGAGCAGTAAAATATATAACATCAGTCAACTTATTTTCGCGTACGTTATTTATGTAGTAACCATGAAGTCGGATAGATCTTTCAGCTTTCAGTCTTATTTCATTACTGGACATGAGGTACGGATTTCCGTCCTTTCAGTAAGGACTTCCTTTTTATGCATGATTAGGATTCCCCGTCTTCAGCCAAATGTTTTCCTCAGTGTATGTTTAAGCTTATCCGTAATCATGTTAATAACTAAATAAATTGCCTGAGCATTATATACAAGCACGACCAGTTTATGTACTAGTTACGGAGGTACCGTAACCACGGCACTAGAGGCACCGGTGTCGTGACTCACATGCAGGAGAGTGATATCCTGCATCGTCCCACTCAGCTCAGCTTGGCCATTTTATCAGTATTATTAGTGGGGCGTATGGATGCATCCTAGGCTTATATGTGCTACAAGTTATCAGGGTGAATGTGGTGTGTGCTCTACATCCTTCACATTGGAGCTGATCCCTCCACCCAGCACAGTATTTAGAGGTCACCCCTCTACAGCATGACGAGGTCACCCCTCCAGTTATTCATGCACGGTTGTTACAACACGTGACCTATATAAGCTCTGGCAATTAAAATACAAGAAATGCATGTTTCAGATTTAACAGATAACAGTTCAGCTTTATTTATTTATGAATCAGACTTTACAGATTATACACAGATTTTCGCTGCAACTTTACTTATCAGTCTTACAGCTTCAGTAGTTCACCATCTGTTCCATTTCAGTAATTCCTTATCATGCTTTATATCTGTTCACTGAGCGTTATGCCCAGCCGTAGTTCCTTTCATGTTCTAACGGCAGGTACACCAGGACGCTTTTAGGATTCTAAGAGTATGTGCATTGGATGGAAGCTATACAGACTTCTTACTTTGTGCAGTTCTTACATTATTCTGCTTATCTGGACATTGTTTAGTCCTTTCATTCAGTATTTTGTTTTTCATGTTTTGGACTTGTTTGGATTGCCGAAGTTTGATTCCGGTATTTCCTTTATGGTCAGTTAATGTTTTAGGACATTTACCTTATGCTTTGATGACACGCCATAAATACACGTAACGGTCCACTTATCCAAGTGGGGTGTTACAGAAACGGTAGGGACCAGAACCAGAGAGGTTCGCAGCCTAGCCGTCCAGCTATCACTGGTACTCAATCTTACGATTATCCGCTTCGTTCATTGTAACCAACTATTATGTCTCATGTAAAATGTTTTATCAGGTTCTCAGCCAGCCAGAGCACCTGCTGGAGGATACACTCATCCTCTTTGCTCTACTTGCCACCGTAGGCACCCAGGACCATGTCGCCGTAATACTGATGCGTGCTTCAAGTGTGTTCTTCCTGGCCATATTATGAAGGATTTCCGTAAGGGCGAGATGGAGGGTACATCGGGACATGCTGATACCAAGCCGCCTCCTACTGCCGGGCGTGTCTACACGATATCTCGAGACTAGGCGAACAAGTCTACAGGTACCATCACTGGAATCTTGTATATGTATGGTCGCACTGCATGTGTTCTTTTCGATACGGGTGCTACTCACTCGGTTATTTCTACTGCTTATGCTAAGAACATTAGGATGCCTCCCTTGCCACTAGAAAATAGGCTTACTATTTCCAAGCCTTTGAGGGACTCTGTATTAATCACCCATGTATACAAGAGTCTTCCCCTAGAATTTGATGATAAGGTTCGACCTGTCGACGCACTTCCGCATGACATGAACGACTTCGACATGATTTTGGGCATGGATTGGTTATCCAAATATCATGCTACTATAGACTGCCATTCATATCGAGTTATCTTCGATGATGTCAATGCACCAGAGTACATTCATAATGGGTTCATACCCAGATGGTCTGTACAATCATATCCACCTTGCAAGCGCGTGCACTACTGTCACATGGCTGCGAGGGTTATCTAGCTACGGTTCACGACATGGATGCTGAATCTCCATCGATTCAGGATCAACCAATAGTGTCGGAATTCCAAGACGTGTTTCCAGCAGAACTTCCGGGCATACCACCTGCACGAGAAGTGGAATTCAGTATCGAGCTGGTTCCAGGAGCTTAACCAATCTCCAAGGCTCCTTATCGCATGGCTCCCATAGAGCTGAAGGAGCTGAAGGATCAACTGTAAGAACTTCTCGAACGAGGTTTCATTCGACCGAGCGCATCTCAATGGGGCGCACCAGTTTTGTTTGTTAAGAAGAAGGACGGCAGTATGCGTCTTTGCATAGACTATAGCGAGCTCAACAAGATTACTATTCGGAATAGGTATCCACTGCCATGCATTGACGATCTGTTTGACCAACTCCAAGGGGCCAAACACTTCTCCAAGATCGATCTTAGGTCAGGCTATCATCAGTTATGAGTCAAGGAGCAGGATATTGCTAAGACTGCCTTTCGTACTCGTTATGGCCACTACGAGTTTGTAGTTATGCCATTTGGCCTGACCAATGCTCCAGCGGTGTTCATAGATCTGATGAACAGAATCTTCCATGAATTTCTGGACAAGTTCGTCATTGTTTTCATCGATGACATCCTGATTTTCTCAAAGTCCAAGGAGGAACACGAAGACCATCTTCGTACAGTACTACAGATTCTTCGCCAGAAGCAGCTATATGCTAAATTCTCCATGTGTGAGTTCTGGTTAGACAAGGTGGCATTCTTAGGTCACATTGTATAAGCAGAAGGAATCACTATGGATCCAGCGAAGGTTGAGGCCATCACTAAATGGCCAAGGCCGACATTAGCGACGGAAGTCCGCAGTTTCTTAGGCTTAGCTGGCTATTACCGTAGGTTCGTGGAGAACTTTTCCCGCTTAGCACTACCATTGACCAAACTGATGCGGAAAGGGGAGAAATTCGTCTGGACTGAAGATCGAGAGAAGAGCTTTGAAGACCTGAAGCAGAAGCTAGTATCTGCACCTATTCTTACTCTACCATCTGGTACGGGTGGATTTCAAATCTACAGTGATGCATCGGGGAAGGGACTTGGCTGTGTTCTCATGCAACATGGGAAAGTGATCGCGTACGCTTCACGGCAGCTTAAGCCTTATGAAGAGAATTACCCCACGCATGATCTGGAACTTTCTGCAGTCGTGTTTGCATTGAAGATATGGAGACACTACTTATATGGAGAATCATGTGACATTTTCACGGACCACAAAAGCTTGAAGTATATCTTCACTCAACGTGAATTGAACATGAGGCAGAGAAGATGGTTAGAGCTGTTGAAGGATTATGACATTAATCTTCATTATCATCCCGGAAAGGCAAATGTAGTAGCAGATGCCCTTAGCAGGAAGTCCGGAATGATCAACAACATTAGAATCGAAGAGGAAATCATAAGAGACTTGGAGCGACTAGACATCAAGATCATGGTACGTGGACAACACGGTTACTGGGCTAATCTTAGAGTAGAACCCGAGTTACTATCTAAGATCAAGGAAGCTCAGAAGGATGACGGAGAAATATGGGTGATAATATAGAATTTGGAGAAGCAGACATAATTCAGAGTAGATGCAGATGGTATCGTATGGCAGGGCACTAGACTTTGTGTTCCTGATGACCAAGAACTCCGGGAAGCTTTGCTAGCAGAAGCTCATAGCTCCCCATTCTCAATACATCCTGGTTCAACTAAAATGTACCATGACATCAAGCAGTACTTTTGGTGGAGTGGTATGAAGCAGGATGTGGCCACTTACGTCTCCAAATGTCTTACCTGCCAGCAGGTTAAGATCGAGCATCAGTGATCTGGCGGTCTCCCTCAACCGTTAGACATTCCAGAGTGGAAATGGGATAAAATCACCATGGATTTTGTTACCGGTCTTCCGCCTACCAAAAGGAAGCACGATGCAATTTGGGTTATCGTTGATCGACTTACCAAATCAGCTCATTTCTTACCGATCCGCAAGGAAGATCCGGTAAGTAAACTCGCAGATACGTACAGAAGAGAGATCATGAGACTACACGGTGCACCATCCAGCATCGTCTCAAACAGAGATCCTCGATTCACTTCGCGCTTTTGGAAAAGTCTGCAGAAAGCTTAGGGTACACAACTTAAGCTTAGCACGGCCTTTCATCCTCAAACGGACGGACAGTCGGAGCGAACCATTCAGACATTGGAAGATATGTTGAGGTCATGTGCGTTGGAATGGACGGGTGATTGGGACGAATACATCTGTTTGGTGGAGTTTGCGTACAACAACAGCTGGCACGCGAGCATCAAGTGTGCTCCATTTGAGATGTTGTATGGCAGAAAGTGTCGCGCCCCAATCTGCTGGGATCAGGCTGGCGAGCGAACACTCGAAGGACCAGACATCATAGAGATGACATACGAGAAGATCGCAGTAGCTAGACAGAAGATTCAGGAGGCACGGTCACGTCAAAAGAGTTACGTCGACAAGCATCGTAGGGATTTAAACTTTAACGTAGGAGATCACGTCTTCCTTAAGGTTTCGTCGGCACGTGGTGTTAGACGCTTCGTGGTAAAAGGGAAGCTCATTCCTCGTTTCATCGGACCGTTTGATATCATTGAACGAGTCGGTGAAGTATCTTACCGATTGGCGTTACCTCCGCAGCTTTCGCTTGTGCACAATGTGTTTCATGTGTCCTTACTCAGAGGGTATCAATATCATCCCCTTCACATGGTTTAGTATCCACTGGAACAGATTCGTGAAGATCTCACTTTTATAGAAGAACCCAAACGAGTTCTTGACAGGCAAGAACGAGTCATGAGAAAGAAGACGATTCCATTCGTCAAAATTCTATGGAGGGATCATACCGAGCGGGAAGCCACTTGGGAAACAGAGGAGTCTATCCGGACTTCTTACCCTCATTTCATATTTTGAATTCGGGTATGTTCTTCTTTTCCAGTTTACTTTATCTATAATTCGGGGACGAATTATTCTTTTTAGGGGGGAAGAGTTGTAAAACCCGCATGCTTTTACCATGCATAGTACCTTATGTTCGTACGTACTAGTTAAAAACTTACCAAATATAGCATTATTACGATTACGTGTTAGGAGTTTATGTATTACGTACGTGTTAGAACACGATAAATATTTTATTTGCACGATCACGTAATAATTATTTAGCAATAATTAATCACGAGCATACAATCACGAAATCACGAGCGTAATTAAAACACGAGCTATTATTAATTACGTATATATATTTAATATGAGCGTAATTAAATATATAAGAGTAAGGTATTTACGTAACGAGAACATTTAAAACACGAACATAATTAAACATAAACGTGTATTAAATAACAAGACACGAAACGAGGTACGGGAACCCCCACAAAGGAGTCCCTACCCGCGGCCAAAAGAGGGTAATGGGCCAAGCCCATTACCAATTTTACTAAAAGGGGGTTAAGTAATTTTTACTACTCAAAAATTACTTTACAGAAGATTTCAAGAAAAACCTAAAACCCTCCCTTTTCTCCTTCTTTGTGCCGCCACCTACAAACCACCATAGAAGGTGATTTTGATCTTGGATCTTGTTGATTTATTTGTTGTTCGTGTTTGTTCTTCACCCTCTTGATCCACGAATACGGTAAAACCTTTTTAACTTGTTTTTCTTTTTAATTAATCTTTTATTAATTAAGAACACGTGATGTTTTTATAAAAACACATTAATTAAACCTAGATCTAACATGTTTTGATCATTAATTAATCAAAGGGGTCGATCAAAGGGGTGTTTGTTTTGGGCCGCAAGGTACAACCTACCCCAAGGGGGTTCGGTTTGTTTTAGCCGACCACCACCAAGACCTTTTTGGTCTTGGTTGGTGCGTGTGGGTCCCACGGCAGCAAGGGGGTACCCCGATTTGGTTCGGGGTACGGCGTTGTTTCATATCCGGTGCATGTTTTTGGGCTTAGATCCGGATCATGATTATGTTAGTTGTTTATGTTATAAACTTATGTTAAAAATTAAATTAATAAAAGGTGAGATTAATTTAATAACATGACTTAGGTTAATTAATTATTAATAAACATGAAATTATTTTAACCTAAGTATTTATATTATTAAGACTTATAATTAATTAATTATTTAAAAACCATGGATATAATTAATTAATTAAACATGACTTAGGTTATATTATTAATACTTAATAATACATATTTTACCTAAGTATTTAATATATTTAATTAAAAACATGTCGTACTTTAATTAAATATTATAACCTATAGTTTAATTAAATTACATGAAATAATTATTAAACTATATAATATATCATATGACTTAGGATATAATCATGAAAACACTTAGGCTTATTTACTTAGCTTATTTAACCAGCTTATTTCTAATTATGGAAACTTTCTATTTTTAGAAAACTTAATTAAATAAGGCAGCTATTTTATTTATGGAAACCAGCTATTTTTAGAAACTTATTTATTTAAGGAAGCTAATCTATTTATGGAAACTTATTTAATTAAGGCAGCTAATCTATTTAAGGAAACTTTCTAATTTTAGAAACTTATCTATTTTAAGCAGTAAATCTATTTTTGGAAACTTTCTATTTTTAGAAACTTTCTATTTTTGGAAACTTTCTATTTTTGGAAACTTTCTATTTTTGGAAACTTTCTATTTTTGGAAACTTTCTATTTTTGGAAACTTTCTATTTTTGGAAACTTTCTATTTTTGGAAACTTTCTATTTTTGGAAACTTTCTATTTTTGGACACTTTCTATTTTAGGAAAACTACTATTTTTGGAAAGTTACTTATTATTACACAGTAAGTATAATAACACATGAAATACCAGAAATACTTAATCAGATTAAACAGAATATAAGATTTAACACAGTTTGCTTTAAACAGTGTAAAATGGTAAGAACACATAAAATAAGCTAAAACGTGATATAAAACCAGCTATCTATGTAGTAAGCAGATACTTATTTCATGTACGTATTTATGTAGCACTAGTGTTTCGGAAGTAGGATTCTCGTAGTTCGTCGTTCTCGTTCACTGAACATAAGGTACGGATTCCCGTCCTTTCAGTATGGACAGTCTTTCCTTATTTAGGATTTCCCCGTATGCAGCCAACTGTTTTACCGTAGTATAAGTATGAGTTTGATTGCTTATGTTTTAAATATGATTACCTATAGCCATATACATGCATGACCAGTTTCACCTAGTTATGGAGGTACCATAACCATAACATTAGAGGCACTGATGTTATGACTTCACCACGGCGGAGTGATTGCTCGTGGCGTCCCTTCAGCTTTTGGCCATTTATTTATATTTATCATGTGGGGCGTATGGGTGCATCCTAGTTACACGTTTTTATTCAGGATTACATGGTGAATGTGGTGTGTGCCTTGCATCCTTCACAAGGAGCTGATCCCTCCTACCTATAAAACCAGTATATTAAATTAGAGGCAACCCCTCTAATTTGCATGATGAGGTCACCCCTCAAATTATTCATGCACGGTGGATATTCATGACCTATATTGGCTAATGGTAAAATATGACAAACAGTTTTTATAAGATAAACATAAGACGTTCAAACTATAAAACCAGTTTTATTAAGACTTAACCAGGTTACTCGGGACTTAGTTTCTTCCGCTGTTATTATGTTATATGCTTATCCTATTCATGCTTTATTATACATCCGTGCACTAAGCGTATTGCTCAGCCGTTTTCCTTTTCTATGTTCCCAAAACGGCAGGTACTCAGGGACGCTCGTGGACACTAAGAGTACGTGCATATGGACTGGAAGCTGTCTAGCCTTCTTTACATTATGCATTTCTTTTCTTTATGATACTTATGCTTTGGACATTGTTTCGTCGTTGTTCCTTACTATACTATGTTTGTGTGTGATGAGCTTTACTTTTGGACTACCGATGTTTGATTCCGGTATTTTCCTTTATATGGTTAAGTAATGTTTAGACATTTTACCTTGTATGCTTTGATGACACGCCATAATTACTGTGATATTTCCATTTCCAAAATGGGGTGTTACAACAAACAACTACGGAACAAAGGTTGTAAGAGCACAAGTCCCCTCGTTACACTATTAGAATGCCGTCTAAGGGTTAATAGGTACTTAAGTGCTTCGCGCCACCTAACCCCCCGTTCACTAGTGAGTATTCTAAGAAGGAAAGCTTGATTGGGGGTTTTGCCACCCAAAGTATCACTTACATATACTATATTTTCTTGTGGATATTACTTATTGAACCTCAGAAAGGATAATCCCTTCTTTTCCAAATACCTTTTGGTGTACAACCCCTTCCTCCCAAAAGGAATAAGAAGAGAAAGAGTAAGAAAAATATCGTCCATCAAGCCGATCCCGAGCATCGTGCTTTGAACAACACACAAGAAGCCATGGCCGCTGTTGACAATAGACCGTTAATGGAGCACCTCCATAAAATGTGGAGGGATATGTCGATGCCATTGTTATACCCGAGATACCCGCAAACACCTTTGAGCTTAAGACACCTATGATTACTTTGGTTTCTTCTACACCCTTTTTCGGGAGACCGAATGATGATCCACATCTTACTATCTTATAAAAGAGATTGATATCTCTCTCCTATTTAATGTATAAGTAGTACAAATATAAAAGCTTAATGTACAAGTTAATTAAAAATCATTTTTTTCTAAATTTGAAGTATAACATAGCTTATATGGTACAACTATTGAATTCACATATAAATTTATTGGTATAAATTAATATAGTATATGTTACAAGTATACATTAATTAAAGTATTAAACACCATAATTAATGTATTTTTTTTAAATATTCTTAAAATAAAAAATATATATTATTATACTTATTTTATAACAAATAAATCTTACTATCTTATAAAATAGATTGGTATCTCTCTCCTATTTAATGTTTAAGTAGTACAAATATAAAAGCTTAATGTACAAGTTAATTAAACATCATTTTTTTTCTAAATTTTAAGTATAACATAGCTTATATGGTACAACTATTGAATTCACATATAAATTTATTGTTATGAATTAATATAGTATATGTTACAAGTATACATTAATTAAAGTATTAAACACCATAATTAATGTATTTTTTAAATATTCTTAAAATAAAAAATACATATTATTATACTTATTTTATAACAAATAAAACACACAAAATTTCATAAAATTTATATGCTAACAAGTTGATTATACATATGTTTAAAAATGGGACCGAACCAACGGTTGACCATCGGCCAGACTAGCCAATAAAAACTGATAGAAAATAAAACGAAGATAACAAGGCGGAAGCTATATATACGGGTGAACCAGATCGAACTAGGATGATTTTTTTATTATTCTACTGTTAAATAGTTTATCGTTTTTTGTTTGGTGACGCTTAAACTTTAATCACATGATACCTATAGCCGCAACGCGCGAGTACCCATCTATATTTTATGATACATTGTGTACAACAATTAAAGCAAAAAAAAACTTCATATAACTTACAACTTGGTGACACATACGGTTTTAAAATCGAACAAGGTGAACGGGTTTACTCAAAAAATAGAGAAAACCGACCAAAACTAATGCAAATAACCGAACCAAGTCTGACTAAAATTGTTTTTTTACCTTTCTCAGATTAATCACAGGGTA
Organism: Glebionis coronaria; assembly: GCA_025667525.1. NCBI lineage: Eukaryota > Viridiplantae > Streptophyta > Magnoliopsida > Asterales > Asteraceae > Glebionis > Glebionis coronaria. The sequence goes on from JANFOE010000171.1 coordinate 819,525, forward strand.
CCCGCCGTCGCATCGCGCGGGTACCCTGCTAGTGATCATATTAAGAAGTTTCTATCCATTTGCAATACGATTAAGTATAATAGAGTCCCTCATGATGCCATTTAGTTGATCTTTGTTCCATTCTCCCTTGAGGGAAATGCTAGGTATTGGCTCGATAGACAACCACCTAAGAGCATTACCACATGGGATGACTTTACCAAGAAGTTTTTGAATAAATTCTTCCTCCATCTAAAACCACGGCTTTGAGAAACCTAATAATTGGATTTCAACAAAAACATGAACAAACCTTTACTGATGCCTGGGAAGAGTTCAAGGAGTTATTGAGAAAATTCCCCAATCATGGATTCAATGAAGTTCACCAAATCAACACCTTTTACAATGGATTAAAACCACATCATCAAGATTCCCTCAACTCCTCCGCGGGTGGGAACATTCTTGCCAAATCCATACAAGAGGCATGAGACATTATTGAGACTAAATCCATGGTGCATACAAACAACCAAAGAGATGAGCGGGTTCATGTTGTTCAAGAGGGTGTTTCTAAATCATTTGAAACTCAATTCCTTTCAAAAATGCAAGAAATAATCTAAAGCCAAAAGATACAACAAGCAATGATGGAAGACTTTATGAAGATTTACTTGGGCATGCTTCCACCAATAATGTGAATGCTATTACCATATGTTGTGAAATATGTGGAGGTCCTCATTCTTACCTACAATGTGACAAGGTTCAAAATTACCAAGGTGAATTTTATGCTTATCAAGATGAACTAAGAGAGCAGTTCAAACCTAACATCAACCCTAACAATCTCTCTTACAAGTCAAATAACTACATTGCTCCACCCGGATTTCCACCCCATCCACCCACCCAAAACAAAACAAACCTCCTCAATTACTTCAAAGAAATCAAGGGACTAGGCCAAATTACCAAGGACACAAAAACTTTAGAGCACCCAATAACTTTCAACATCAAGGAAATAACTTTCATGCAAACAATCAAGGATTTAACCAACCACCTCCACCTCAATATCCAAACAAAGGTTTTTATCAAGGAAATGTGCAACCTAATCCCATGGATTTGATTCTTCAAAATCTTACTTCTTATGAAAGACAAATTAAGGAGACTCAAGAGGAAAACAACAGGAAATTAGCTCTTTTACAAACTCATATTTTGCACACTCAAAGACCTGAAGGTTCTCTACCTTCAAACACACAAACAAATACAAGGGCTAATGTCAATGAAATCACAACAAGGAGTGGAAAGACAACTAATGATCCTTCACCTCCTACACCTCCTTTGGCTAAGCCTAATATGGTTCCACCTTTTGATAAGCCTTCAACATCAAACACAACACCTTCAAGCTCTACAACTTCAACACCTACATATTCTAATCCTACACCTACTACTCCTTTACCTTCCACACCTCCCAATGAAGAAACCAACAAAGAGAACCCTTCAACAACAACTACTCAACCTACACCAAAACCAAGCCTTACATATCCATCAAGATTGAGAAAGGAGAAACTTAAAAACAAGGATGATATTCAAGTGTCAAACTTTTTGAGAATGTTCAAGCAACTAAACATAAACATATCCTTTGCGGAAGGTCTTGCCTATATGCCAAAGTTTGCTAAAATGTTCAAAGATCTCCTCTTAAACAAGGAAAATTTGGTGGATTTGCCTAACACATCACTTAATGAGAATTGCTCCGTCGTGTTGCTCAAAACCCTACCTACAAAACTTGGAGATCCGGGGAGATTTTTGATCCCTTGTAATTTTCCCGGGATGGAAAATTGCATAGCACTAGAGGATCTTGGGGCATGCATTAATCTCATGCCTTTATCGCTTTGGCAAAAACTCTCTCTTCCTGAGCTCACTCCTACTAGGATGACCCTTGAGTTAGCAAACCGTACCATAGCTTATCTGGTAGGCATTGTGGAGGATGTGTTTGTAGGGGTTGATAAATTCACGTTTCCCGTGGATTTTTTAGTGGTTGATTATGATATGGACCCGAGAGTTACTGTTATTGTTGGTAGACAATTCTTAAGGACGGGTCGTACTCTTATGGATGTGGCGGAAGGAGAACTAATTATAAGAGTTGAGGAAGAGAAAGTTATGTTTAAGCTAGGGAAAGTTACCAAGAAATCTCAAAGTTGTGAAACAATTAACATAGTGGATGTTCTTGTTGACGTGTGTGATGAGCATTTTCATGAAGCTTGTAAGAATGATAGTGAGAACATGCCTCATGTAGAGACCGTTGCCTCAATTTCTCCATCCTTAACACCATTTGGAGAGAGTGATTTCCTCTTGGAGGAATTTGAGTCCAACTTCCTTGGTAATGATGATTCTCCCATTAATTGGGAAGAAGACATTCTAACAATCCAAAAGGTGCTTAATGAGGATCCCATTCCTTCACCTACTCCACAAGAAGTTACCATTGACGATCCATCTATAGTGAAACCTTTCATTGAGAGTCTACCTTCCCTAGAGCTTAAGGATCTTCCATCACACCTTGAATATGCCTTTTTATAGGGAAAGGACAAATTACCCATGATCATAGCAAAAGATTTGAAAGATGATGAGCAGGAAAAACTCATAGAGGTGCTTAAGAAACATAAGAAAGCATTAGCATGGAAAATATCCGACATAAGGGGAATTGATCCAAATTTTTGTACACACAAAATCCTTATGTAAGATGATTACAAACCCACCATTCAAAGCCAAACAAAGGTTTACCCAAAAATCCACGAGGTCATCAAAAAGAAGTTATCAAACTCCTTGATGCGGGTATGATTTACCCCATTTCCGACTCTCCATGGGTTAGCCTGGTGCATTGTGTTCCTAAGAAGGGTGGAATCACCGTAGTGCCTAATGAGAACAATGAGCTTATCCCTACTAGACTTGTCACGGGTTGGAGAGTTTTTATTGATTATAGGAAGCTCAATGATGCTACTAGGAAAGATCATTTACCATTACCTTTCATGGACCAAATGCTTGAACGCTTAGCGAGAAATGAGTACTATTGCTTTCTAGATGGATTCTCGGGTTATTTCCAAATACCCATTGATCAAAAGGATCAAGAAAAGACCACATTCACTTGTCCCTATGGTACATTTGCTTATAAGAGAATACCTTTTGGCTTGTGCAATGCACCGAGGACATTCCAAAGGTGTATGATGGAAATCTTTCATGACATGATTAAGCACACTATGGAAGTCTTCATGGATGATTTCTCGGTTTTTGGAGATTCATTCACTTCTTGTTTCTCCCATTTAGAATATATGCTTAAGAGGTGTGAAGAAACACGTCTTGTTCTTAATTGCGAGAAGTGCCATTTCATGGTCAAAGAGGGGATAGTTTTGGGACATAATATATCCAATAAAGTTTTAGAAGTGGATCGAGCTATAATTGATGTTATTGCCAAACTTCCCCCACGTACCACGTTGAAAGGAATTAGGAGCTTTTGGGGTCATGCGGGTTTCTATAGACGTATTATACAAGACTTTTATAAGATAGGAAGACCCATGACTCACCTCTTGGAAAAAGAGGCTCCTTTCATATTCACACAAGAGTGTTTAGACTCTTCTGATATTCTTAAGGGAAAGTTGACAAAGGATCCCGTTTTGGTTTCTCCAAATTGGGATTTGCCTTTTGAGCTCATGTGTGATGCTAGTTATTATGCCGTGGGGGCCGTGTTAGGACAAAGAATTAATAAGAATTTTCAACCTGTACACTATGCGAGTAAGACAATGACGGGTGCTCAACTTCATTATACCACCACGGAAAAAGAGTTGCTTGATATAGTCTATACCTTTGAGAAATTTAGACCCTATTTTGTGCTTTCTAAGACCATAGTGTATACGGATCATTCCACTCTCAAGTACCTCATGACAAAGCAAGATGCTAAGCCTAGGCTTTTGAGATGGGTTTTGTTCCTACAAGAGTTTTCCATGGAGATTCGTGATAAGAAAGGAGCCGATAATTTAGCGCCAAATCACTTGAGTAGACTTGAGTATCCTTTTTAAAGTGAATTACCTCATAAGGAAATTAATGAATCCTTTCCATTATAGGATCTCATGTCTATCTCTCCACAAGAGGATGCCACCCCTTGGTTTGCAGATATTGCAAACTATCTTGTGGGGGATGTGCTAATAGAGGGTCTCACTTCTCAACAAAAGAAAAAGTTTCTTAAGGAAGAAAAATACTACTTTTAGGATGACCTTTACCTCTTTAGGCAATGTGTGGACCAAATCATAAGACAGTGTGTAGATGGGCCCGAAGAATTTAAGATTTTAGAAGCTTGTAATAAGGGACCTACGGGAGGCCATTTTGGGCCCAACTACACGGCCAAGAAAGTCTTTGATTCGGGTTACTATTGGCCTTCCATATACAAAGATGACCAAGAAATGGTGAAATTTTTTGATGTTTTTCAAAGACAAAGAAAGATTAATCAACGAGATGAGATGCCACAAAATTTCATACAAGAGTGTGAGATTTTTGATCTATGGTGTATAGACTTCATGGGACCTTTTCCATCATCGAAGGGCAATAAGTACATACTCGCAGCCGTTGACTATGTTTCAAAGTGGGTTGAGGCTAAAGCCTATCCTACTAATGATGCTCGAGTTGTAGTGAAATTCTTGAAGAAATTATTTGCTAAATTTGGTGTACCTCGGGTTATCATAAGTGATCATGGGACTCATTTTTGTAATGATCAATTTACAAGAGTCATGAAGAAGTATGGTGTTAACCATAGACTTTCTACCGCGTATCACCCTCAAACAAATGGGCAAACCGAGGTCACAAATCGGGGTTTAAAGAGAATTTTAGAGAGAACCGTGGGAGAGCATCGAGCTTCATGGTCAGATAAGCTTGATGATGCTTTGTGGCCTCTTAGGACGGCTTTTAAGACACCAATTGCTTGTACTCCATATAGGCTTGTCTATGGAAAAGCATGCCACCTCCCATTCGAGTTAGAGCATAAGGCTTTATGAGCTCTAAAATGGGCAAACTTTGATTTAAACCAAGCCGGTTCACATAGAAAATACCAACTCAATGAGATGAATGAATTGAGTGCCAATGCCTATGAAAACTCGTTGCTTTACAAGGAAAAGACTAAGCAATTGCATGATGCTAAGATCAAGAACCGTGAGTTCAAAGTTGGAGAGTCGGTTCTCCTCTTTAACTCAACGTTGAAACTCTTTGCGGGCAAGCTTAAGTCAAGATGGTCCGGTCCATTCACCATTGCGCAAGTATTTCCATATAGGACTATTGAGTTGTCACAATCAAATGGCCCAAATTTCAAAGTGCATGGTCACCGTGTTAAGCATTACTTTGGGGCGGACATTTCCGTGGAAATGGTCCAAGAGATCCCCATTTTCCCTATGAATTAATTCATTATGGGAAGAGTCGAGCTAGAGACTCCACAAATCAAGCTTGAATAACTAGGTTTAAAGTTTTTAGAACTAGAGTGTTGTAGGATAGAAATAAGGGTATAGAGTTGAGGAGAAGTGTAGTGGGATGCCTCTCTTTTGTCTTCATGATGTTTGTAGGGTCGCTCTCTCTCATCACATGCATTTGAGCTTATGGAGGAGGCCCTTATATCGGGTTCACTTCGTTACTATTGTGATTTTTCATAACCACATTGTGCTAAAAATGAATTCACTATAGTAGACCTTTCCTTAGCTTGGGTTAAGCGAAGTTATCAATGTTATAAGTGTAGGGGAGTTTACTCCAATACTCTTAAACATTAAGGACAATGTTTATCTTAAGTGTAAGGGGGTCTTCTATCGAAGTGACCTTACCTAGAACTTTGTCATTGACCTTCATGATAACTTGGAAATTAATCTTTTTAAAACTTTTCAAATTTTTGATCTACTTTGTCCACCAAAAATATGCATTCATAATTTTTGCATTAATCATTTTTCATTTGCATAACACATTTTCATTGTATATATTTCTCCTTTTATTTTGCATCAAAAATATATAAAAACAAAAAAAATATAATAAAAAACATGGTTTAACAAGTTTAGATATCTTTGACATATTAGGCCTGCCATGGATACTTTGACTCAACCTGATTTTGCTTATCTAAGCTTACTATAGCTAGTAGTCTTAACCATGTAGACCTTTATTGGTTTAATAGGCTATGCATCCACTAGTCTCATTATTTGAGATTTTAAACTATGGAGAACAAGAGTTGATAGAGTTTGAAATAAGTGTAAAGGGCTAGATAAACCTCATATTCATTAATTGTGGCTTTTATATCCCCTTTCGTAACCTTTACTTTCTTGTCAACGCATGTATATATGTTAATAAATAATCAAAACGGTTTTAATTGGTTTGTAGTCTCTTATGCATTTTTGACTAATCATTCGTGATTGGTATAAGTACGTCTTAAGATTCTAAGTTAGAACAATTTATGTGTCCTAGACTTATGTCATGCTTAATACTTAGCGGGTGTTTTTCCTTTTATTCTTTTCTACTTTCTTTGTGAGGAATAAAGAAAAATAAGAGCGGCTTATGAAAAAAAATGAGTGGCTAGAAAAAAAAGAGAAAAAAGAAAAAAAAATAATTATACAAGACTCTCAAGAGGGGCAGTGAAGTCTTAATTTTAGTAACTATTGAATTCCAATATTTCTCTCACAAGGGTTGCGGGGATTTAATAGTTGCTCCAATCCAATATTACCTTGACGGGTTGCGGGATTGAAGATCTAAAGTCTCAAAAGGCGGAGGATATAAGTTATTGCGTGAGTTTTATTTTTATTTTCTTAGCGAGTGTGTAGCTACTTATTAATGCATGACATAATGATTTTACACATAAAACGAATGACTTATTATTTTGGGTCAGACTTATATTAATTGTGTGCGGTTTTTCGAGTAATAGGTAAGATGGTTACTTAGGATTAAAACTGTGCTTCCTTATTTTGAGATTTTACACTTCTTATATTTCACGCTTTAAATAATGACAAATTTTCCTTCATGAAATTTGCTCAAATAATAACCGGTCTTAGAGCATAATAAGTGGGGGTATAATGGTAACTGATAGGTGTGAAAACACCCATCCTTTTACCACTTAATTACAATAACAATCAAGCCATAACGTATATTTAATGTCGTAAAAGTCGGAATTATTCATGGTTTGCGTTTTTGTTGTGATTTAAGGACCAAAATGTGAAAAGGGAAGAAAACACGGGCATTCCACAGGCTTTTATCGAAGAAAAAGACAATATAAGAAGTCGAAAGATCAAGAGTGCAAAAAGAACGGAAGTCAAAGGCCTATTATGAAGATTTATCGAAGAAAAAGTATAAAGACGGAAGTTTAATGAAGTCGAAGAACCAAGTCTAATAAAAGAAGAAAATTATAAGACGAGTTCAATTTATATCGACAAATCCTGAGACAACGTCGAGAAAGACGAAGAATTTAAAAGACGAAAAGACGAGAAGAAAGAAGAAAGCATCAACACATCTCCTCTTCCTATAAATACCCTCCTAATATGTCATTAGGAGTTGTTAGATAATTTTTAGTTAGTTTATTTTATGCATTAGGAGTAGGTAATTACTTTCTCTCTCTAGCTTTTCTTTCATGTTCTCAAGCTTTTACATTAATCTTGTATTTTGAATCTTAATCATCTTTAATTCAAGCTTTTTAGATAATCATTCTCATTCTACCTTTATTAATTATAATCTTATGCTTTGATTTAGTTAATCATGTAGTTTACTTAATCTTTAAGCTTATTGCTTTATTAATATGTTTGATTGATTGTGCTTATTGGTTTTGATGTGTTTGATTGTTTTAGCTTATTGTGTTTGGTGCTTATTGTGTGGTTTTCTTATTTTTAATTAAGTGTTCTAAATAGTTATTTTTATAAAAAGTTGATTTTAAATATTTTGCTTATTTGGTGTTTTTATTGTTTTATTAGTGTTGAGTTTGAATTATTTTAGAAATTAATTTAGCTTATTTCTTAGATAAATTTTACTTATTTTGGTTTATTTTATTCCCCATTTTTTAGATCTTCCGATGTCCCACCTTTTGTAAGAGGGTTTATCTTTTTCTTCCGAAAGCCTTTTTGAAAGAAAGTTACGAAAGAATATATAAATATATTACGAAAGCTTCTTTAAAAGAAACAAGTTACGAAAGAAACAAAGAAACAAGTTATGAAAGAAAAAAAATAAAAGAAAAAACTTACGAAAGGTTTAAAAAAAAAAACTTCCTAATGCCAGTTTTCTAACAAAATCCTACAAAAGCTTTCTTATCCCATTTCTTGATTTCCCTCCATTTCTAGGTTCCCCCATGGGGAACATGTTCCCCTAGTGCTAGCTTTGTTCCGTATTTGATTTAGTTTTATCTAAAAGTCGTTTTTATTTTTATTCTGAAAGTCAGTTATTTTTAGTTATATTTTTCATCAAATTTTAGTATTAGTATTTTTTCGAAAAGTTTAAGTTTTAACTTTTATTAAGTGCCCGCTTTAATATTTGCCTCGTTTAGTTTTATAGTAGCCATATAGTCCGATTTCTTTCATTTTTATTTAGTAAGTTTATTTTTAAGTCGAAAGTTTACTTTTATTTTTTAGCTTTATTTTTATTAATTGTCTTTATATATATATATATATATATATATATATATATATATATATATATATATATATATATATATATATATATATATATATATATATATATATATATATATATATATATATATATATATATATATATATATTTGTTTTAATATTTGTTTTTATAGTTGTTTTAAAATAAGTTTGTTTTAATATTTGTTTCTTTATTGTTTGTTATTTGTCTCTAGTCTATTTTAAATTTTTTTCGCAAATACTTTTTAAGTAGAAATAGATAACGACATTTTCTTTTTAGTTAACCAAGAACGACTGTTACACTTTTAACCGGAGATCAATTCGATTAGACACCGAAAACGAGAACAATTGAATGTTATTAAAATATGGTTATTAGTAACACAATTAATCTATATGAATGAGTTGAAACACTTTCACTTGTGGATAAAAATGATCTTGTTTTTAAGATTGGTATGGGGAAAGTGAAACTTGAGGGTGATAAGTGTTCATGGTACTCAAAGCCCTAATTAAATTCTTTGATTTATTTATGATTTATTTCCATCAAAACCATTTCAAGAAAATCCGAAAATACATAAATAGATTTTCTTTCCTTTGCATTGCATTGTATAAAACATAATCATGCATCATATAGTGTAGAGTAGTGTAAAAGCATTTCATATTGGCCAAGGTGGATTAATTATGAGAAAAGTGTAATTTGGTGCTTTAAAATGTAGCATTGCATGAGGTCACGACAATGATCAAGTGTAGGGGATTTGATATGAGTGAAATCTCATAACAATAATATCACAAATCACCCTAAAACACAAAGCAAATACCCAATTTTTATGCATAAAAGCAGTATTATGGGTATGTTTTGTTGTTTGTGCTTGTGTAGGTAACAAAGATACAATTTTGGAGAAAACAAGTGAAATCAAGCCTTATTAATAAAGAAAAGACAAAAGGAGGATAATAAGTGACAAGCCTTGCAAAGATAAAGGACCTTTCTTGACAACTTTCAAAGATGAGGGACTAAAGTGTAATTATGAAAAAGTCAAGAACAAAGTCAAACTTGGTCAACTCTCAAGTCAAACAAGTCAAATGATGATTTTGGAACAAGTTTGAAGTTTGAAGGACTAAACATAACAAAGAAATGAAGTTGGGAGCTCAAGATAAAATTCTACCAAGTTAAGGGGCTTAAATTGACAATTTGCTAGCAAGTTTGGTTTGATCCATGTGTTACTTGTATGGACCAATGATAGGTCTTGAATATAGTCACACGGATTGCACTTTACTTGCCACCTCATCCCACTAGCAGCCACCAAAATAAATGCCACCCAATCCTAACAGTGCCACGCACTAACTCTTTTCCACCAATTGAAAATTAGTATAAAGATAATGATCCGTGTCTTTCCCATTAAAAAAATTACATCATGCCACGTTTCACATTCAAATAAGAACAAGCCCAGATCAAAGATTGAGCTAGGGTGAATATCAAGACAAGTGTTGAACATGAAAATTACTCTAAACCAAGAGGTGATCACAACCCAATCACTCAATTAGCTTGAAACCATCTACATCAAAAAACCCCAATTCAAGTTCTTCAACGGCTACATCAAATTAGAAGATTCAAGCCACGTGGAAGATTATTATTGGCTTGAACACGTCACCAACCTCCAACAAACTCCATCCCAGCCTCTATAAATACCCAATTAGTCTTTCATTTCTAGCATGTACTTAGTGTGTGTGTTTTCACACACAATTTAAATTCTCCCTCATTTTTAGTTAGCTAGATAGTTAATCACTACTCTCAAGTGACTGAAAATCCCTTGAGAGTTAATTAGTTAGTTGTAACCAATTGTAACCAACTTTCTTCCATAAATAAACTTCCATTTTCAGTTCATTCAAAATCTACTTCTCATACCTACATAATCCTACATACTTGTTACTGTTGTGATTCTTTTGATCATTCTTGATCAATGGAATGACTTAGATGCTATTTGGAAGATTGTAGCTGGTTCAGATGAATTTGAGTTCAATTCCATAGCCAAATTGAAGATTGTAGCAAGGGAGATTGGTTTGTAGCTGTAGATGATATGATAATGGCTTTTGGTGGTTGATTCATGGTCTTTTAGCTGATATTAGAGAGCTCAGCGCTCCTCTACTTCATCAAAGGATTCTTCAAGTTAAAAGGAACATTTTCTAGCTTAAAATACCTCTAAACTGAATTTGCATGCTAAATACCTAGAAATAGCTCTTGATTGCTGAACTGTGATTGTGGAGTGATTTTAATGTTCTGATAGTTTACTTGTAGTCATATAACTTTAAATCCAGTTTTTACTTGATCAAATTTGCTTTACAACAGTTATAATTCATCAGTATTCATCTTTGTGTTCTTGCAAGTAAACTTGTTGGTTCTTGTGTTTTACTAGTTCATTTCAGTTACATAACAAGATTAGATAAGTCACTCAAGCTTTCATAAGTTTTTACTCAATAAGTCTTTGAAAAAGTTCTATATCAAATTTAAAACCAGTGTTTGGATTAAGATCATTTTGGTGGATTAGTTTGTGAAACCTGTTATTTTGAGCTCATTTACATTCAACAAGTGAGTGTAAGTCTTTTGGAGAAGTTTTGTGGTCAAAATTTTAGTCAAACAAGCAAATAGCTCTGGAAAACTTTGGGTCAGATTTTGTACAAGTTCATTAGTCAAAACATGCTACTTTTGATTCAATGCCATTTCTTTGTTAGTGGATGGATTAAGCTGATTTTTACTCTCATTTGAAGCTCATCATATGAACTTTCAGTATTTGTAAGGAAATTGTACAGTATCAAGTTTTGGATTATAAAACAGCTTAATAATAAGCACTATAGCATTTGCAAGTTACTGTGATCATAGCAATCTGTTCACATCAGTTCCTTGTTGATACCAAACTTCATCGATTTAGCTTGTGTAAACGAGATTAGATCAAGTTATACACGTAGAGAAACCTTGTTTATGTATAAAGTAATTTAAGTGTTATGTGGAATTAACACTTAAACAAGAACACACAAAGGATGTAAAACAAACTTTCACTTGATTGATTGAATCGAACTTGCTTACAATGAAAGTGTTTAACGTATTGAAAACTTATATATGAAACATAACCTAAAGGTCTTCTTTTATAGACATAAGAAGCCTTGTACAAGAGTCTACGTATCAACTATTCTAGGTAAAGATAATTATAGAAAATACGATGTTGATCCTATCTTTTCTAGAAACAAACTAGAAACATAATACGCGTAGACCATATCATTCTATCAGTGCTTGTCTTCAACCTATCAACGCTTGACTTCTTCCTATCAACGCTTGATCTGTCAGCGTTTGTTTTCACCTTATCAACGCTTGTTTTCTTCTTGTCAGCGTTCAAGTGGAGTGGCTACATTTTATTCCCAACAATCCTCCCCTAAACTTGAGATCTACTCTAGTAATCAAGTTTCTGAATAAAAATTAAGAACTAGGAGGAATCTTACAAATCTTATCATATTGGTAATAAACATGCCTAATCAAATCTTTGGCCACGTCACTTGAATAGTCAATCTCCAGCTGTGTTGTCTTCATCTTGTCCAAAACTTCTTTGGACATGGGATACTGAGCATCTACAAGAAGATACTTAGCAAACTTTGTAGAGCTCAAGTAGTACACACCGGCAGCTGAATACAAACTTCATTGAAGACCACTGATATCATCCTCAAGATCCTTCCAAACAGGATCTTCTTCTTCTGGTGCACACATTCTCTTGAATGTTGACCAAATTTTTATTCCATTGACTGAAGTAGGAGCTTCAGTCTCATACTTGGCCATCAACAACCTCCAAAGGTCTGCCAAGTCTTCTCTATCCATACTTGTAAAAAGAGACATAAGGGTAGTAAATGTGTGTACCTCTTTCCCATATCTGTCAATCTTCCAAAACCCACTTGCATCTTCTTCATAGCTAATGATAGGGTTTCTGGCATCAAGAGGTAACACTTGTACCATATCTGAAGCTTCCATAGGTGAGAGCTTAATGCTTCTTCTAAGAACAGCTTCACTGGGAACCACTTTATTTAGATCTTTAGGAAACTCAAGTGGAACTCCCTTCTTCAAAGGCCTTGGAGCAATCATTGCCTTCTGAATCTCCATCTCTTCTGCAAGTTCTTCTTTCCTTTCATCTGAAAGAAGTCTTAGAGTGTTCGTTTCCTGCACTTTTGCCCAAATGGGATAAGCCTTGTACTCCAATTCTTGAAAAGATAATCCCTGCAATTTCTTGAAGGTCCATCCAGTTCCATGACATCTGAGTAACATATAGTAAAGCTCTCTTCTATCCCTCTCCAGCAGTGAGAAAACATTGTTAGCCTTATGTTTCAGAATGACCTTGCAGTCTCTTTGAACTCTTAGAAGAATCTCTAATCCCCAAATTTGGTCTGAAATAGTCAAATTTGGAGTCTCCATTATCCTATTCTCCCAAGCATGGTACATCTGAACTACTTCTGGCATATCAAAGTCTACTTGCAATTTCAACTCTCTAAGCTTCTCCCTTGCCAAGTCATCACCATATTCAAGTCTTTCTGGTTGTTCAATTATCATCACACTTGAATCTGAACTTTCTTCATCACTTCCTTGTTGTTCCTCAGAAGTGACAACAAATGGTGATTCACCAACCTTCTTCCTTTCTTGTTCCATGAGTTGTGCAGCCAACCTTGAATCAAACTCTACCTGTGCTGCATCCTTTAGAACTTCTACTTCTACCATAATTCCTTTACCCTTATCTAATGGATCAATGATGGGTAAAGATGATGGTAATACCTGTGAAGACACTTCTTTGATGATAGCTGATGACTGGAATACATCAACCATCTCTGCAGGTCTGTCAACGCTCAAATTTTGCTTGTCAACGCCCAACTTACTTGTCTCAGCGTCTCTTGTAAATTGCTCCAACATAGCTATAAAAGACAAGTTTAATTTTGTAGGAGTAACCAGAGATGTATCAAAACCTGGTTGCTTCTTCAATGCAGTGAGGGCTTCAGCAACACCCAAAGATTCTCCATCATGTGAGCCTTTATCACTCACACTAATCTGCTCATCTTCCCCTTTGGAAGATTCCTCTATCCCACGCCTAGTGCTAGCATTCTACAAAATGACAATCCTCTCCCTCAATTGCTTGAGTTCAAGGCCTTGTGAACTGACTGTTTGTACCAAGTCTGCATTTTGCTTTTGCAAGCTAATGCAGACAGCCGTCAATTCCATCAATGTGTATGGTTCCAATCTTCCCTCCTCTAGAATGGGTATTTGACCTCCCAAATTAGAGTCATGGGGCATGGATGAGGTCTTATAGATGTTCGGACTGTCTTGGCCTGCATCTAAGCCAGTACCAATAGTCCCAGCCTCATCCATAGCACCAACCACACTTGTGGTGGTGGTTCTCTCTGCTACATGGCTAGGACCACTAGAGGAGAACACTCCAGTAGTCCTTGGGCGTTTAATCAACCTATATTCAGGTGGGGTAGAAGATGATGTGGATTGAGTGGTAGTTTAAAGGTTAAGGGGTGTTTGGGTCTGTGAAGGAAAGGTGTCAACATCTAGATTACTTGTGTCACCATCTGGATTACTTGGTCAATAACAACAAGCATAGCTTGGGTGAGGGGTAATTCACGGTGAGGGTGTGAATTCATCTTGGTAAAAATAGCTTTCTTTTGCACAGGGATCTCATAAAAATCATCATGATCCCTTGTTAAGTAATTTTGCACATCAAAAACCATTTGCAAAAATCTGGGATAAGCCAAAGTCATCTTATTCCCTTTGTTTTTACACATGCCATCAAAAATCAGTTTTGAAAAATTAAACTTTTGCCCATTTGCAATGCACACAATTGCACTAGCAATTGATCTATTAATTTCATTATGTGCAGTACATTTGGGACTCAAACATTGTAGGATGACATGTATGAGGTACTTCTAGGCTGGGGGAAACTCTTGTTTATGATATTTGTTTAAAGTGCCCTCATCAGGGAAAGGATACCCCAAAGCCCGAAGTCCTTGTTCTATTTCATTAACGGGGAGAGTGGTTATACCATCTGCATCATCAAGATGCAAAGCCTGGTGAACCAAGGCTTCAGTAACCACCCATGTACGCCCATGAACAATAGCTGATAATGTAGTCACATTATTAATTGTTGAGGAACTAACAGTGTTCCAAAACTGTTTAATATGAGTGACAGGGATGAGAGGAGCATGAGAAAGAGCATACCTAATAGGAGATGCATTCAAATACGCCACCATCTGGGTGTATTGTGGAAACAAAGTATCATCAGCGTCCAAATAAGCAATCATGTTGTGCTGACTCCTGAATCCCAATACCAAGTCACTTGGTTTAAACTTTGGTGCCATAGTTGAAGAAAGCTGTTTGTGAATTATTGAGAAAGATGAATTATAGGAGAAATTTTTCAGACAAGAATATGAGGTACCATGTTTAAAAATAGGAGCCAAATATATAGGAGAGATAGGCACATGTGATTGGTCAAAAATTAGGCAACTATTTTCAAAATATAATGATGAAAATATTGAAAAGAAAATAAGTTATCTTGTGCATTAATTAAAAGTTATCTGCTCCCAAAGTTACAGCCCCAAAATTTGTCAAAAATAACAACTGGGTAGGTCCCAATGAGTGTCAAGGGTCAAAAATAACCCATAAACGCCCAACGGCTATATTCTTGTCAACGTTTGCCAAAGCAATATCAGCGTCTAAATTGGTCATAACAACGCTTGGAAAAATACTTGTCAGCGTCCAAAAATAAAAGTAATAAAAAAGGACCTTAACAAAGTAATTTATCCTAGTGAAGATAACCTATAAATTGATAATTATTATAGGGCGGCAAGCACTGTCCAGTTATGCACACTTGCTTATGCAAGATAGACATAACAGTCCTCTAGTGTCCCTTGCTAACCAAAATTCTTAACAACTAAGTTATCTCATAAAATTCCTTGTAACTCCCAGGTAAAAACCATTATAAATCATTCCCAAGTCTCCCAACAGACCACATCCAATTCTAGGCCAAAAATGTCTTGGCAGCATGCATAGTATATCAACTTTGCATGCTATAGTGCCTCATGATTTAGTAAACTAACTCATACTCACCTGTGGACACAATCTAGATATGTGATAAGAATATTATAAGAATACCTAAAAGTCCTAAAGGTTCCTAAAACCTCCCATTAAACTGTGATACATATGTTGCCCAATAATATGCATGAATATAAAAATTTATGTCAAGATAGGAATATAAATATTCCAACCATCATCCATAAATTGAAACATGCTCCAAATGATTCTCCAAGGATCCATAAGCAACTCTGTATCCAATGGTACAATGCTAACACCACCTACACACTTAGATCAATAACCACAAAACTAACATGTTGCTGACAACGTCACGATAACACTCATCAGTGTTAAGATAACCTTTGTTAGCGTTAGACAAATATAGTGGAAAGTCTAACTTTTCAAAAATACCAATAACAATGCATATCCTTTACATACTTTTACATTAAGACCCCAAAACACATATTATGTGAGATTGATCATTCCAATACTTGTTACCAAGTATTTAAACCTTCCAGCATCAAAAGGTTTAGTTAATAAATCAGACACATTTTTGTCTGTGTCAACCCTATCTGGTTGTATTAAACCCTTTTCAAAACAATCACTTATAACATGATGTCTAATTTCTATGTGTTTTGTTTTAGAATGATGTACAGGATTTTTAATAATGCATAGAGTACTGTTATTGTCTACAAAAATCTTGGTATGCATGATATTATACCCATAATCCAACAGCTGGTTCTGAATCCATAAGACTTGCCCACAACAAGCAGCTGCTGCAACATACTCTGCTTCAGTTGTAGAATTGGCCACCACTGTTTGTTTCTTGCATTGCCAAGAGATCAACCTACTACCAAGAAACTGACATCCACCAGTTGTGGATTTTCTATCAAATTTGTCACCACCATAGTCACTGTCTGAATATGCCATAAGCTCCAATGGTGAATCTTTTCGATACCATAATCCAAGGTCTGGATAACATCTAAGGTACCTAAAGATTCTCTTGACAGCATGAAGGTGACACTCTTTGGGAGTCACTTGATGGCGTGCACATACACACACAGCAAACATAATGTCAGGTCTTGAGGCTGTGAGATACATCAATGAACCAATCATTGATCTATAGTGCCTGACATCCACATCTTTTCCATCTCCAACTTTTCCCTAAGGGTGTTCTCTATCCATAGGAGTACTAGCCCGCTTTTCATGTGGAGAAAAGCCAAACTTCTTCAAGATCTCTGCTACATACTTATCCTGAGAGATGAAGATACCATCTTCTTTCTGCTGAACTTGTAACCCTAGAAAGAAGTTCATCTCCCCCATTGCACTCATCTTAAATTTGTCTGTCATAAGCTTGGAAAAGTCTTCAATCATCTTTGGATTGGTAGAGCCAAAGATGATATCATCCATATAAACTTGAACAAGTAAGACATCCTTACCAGTCTTCTTTGTAAATAATGTCTGGTCTATGGTGCCCCTTTTGAATCCATTTTCCACCAGATAAGTGGACAATGTGCCATACCATGCTCTTGGGGCTTGATGATGTCCATACATAGCTTTCTTGACTCTATACACCTTGTCTGGATGTTTTGGATCTTCAAAACCAGGAGGCTGCATAAGATATACCTCCTCAACAATTGTGCCATAAAGAAAAGCACTCTTCACATCCATTTGATAGACAGTAAAGCCCATACAGGAAGCATAGGCTAGAAATATTCTTATAGCCTCAATCCTTGCAACTAGTACAAAGACCTCCTCATAGTCTATCCCTTCCTCTTGTGTATATCCTTGAGCCACTAAACATGCCTTGTTTCTGACCACAATGCATCTTTCATCTTTCTTGTTTCTAAGAACCCATCTTGTCCTAATAGGTCTGACATATCCGGGACAATCAATCAGCTCCCAAACATCTTGAATAGCAAATTTGGTGAAGCTCATCCTGCATTGCTTCCACCCAACTTGGTTCTTTGAGAGCATCAAAAATATTCTTGGGTTCCTGTTGTGACAGAAAACAGGCAAACAAACATGCTTGAACAAGAGGGGTATCAACCTTCTTATGTATATTGGCAATAAATCCTCCAAGACTCTGATGAGATCTTCTAGTCTGAACAGGAGACATGACATCCCCAATAATTTGAGAAGAGGGGTGATTCTTCATTGTAGAAGTAAGAACTCCTCCCTCAAAAAGTCTGTTGTCTTCAATCTCATCATCCAAGTTACCAATATCTTCTTAAGACTCTCTTCCATCAATATTTGTATGAACCTCTTCATTTCTGCTTGAAGGTTCACCTTGTTCAAAATTTGAAGAGAAGATATGCTCAAAAGAGTTGTCAACGCCGAACCAAGATTGTCAGCGTTTGATCCATCAACGCCTGAAATGGTGTTGTCAACGTTTGAGCCATCAACGCCTGAATTTGTCCTGTCAGTGCCAGATTTTCCTTTGTCAGTGCCTGAAGGACGATGCATTTTGTTAACTGGTGATACTTGGGGACCACCATTTTCCTTTCCAACAGCAGCAGCAACAAAAGCATCTGTCCATATGGGAACAGTAACATACTCAAGTATGGGAGATGACTTGTTTGCTTGTGATCCAACCTCTTGATTAACCTGTGTACCTGAAACATGAACAACTTGTTCTTCCAAAACATTTGAAGTTACCTTCATAATGTCTAGATTAGTAACATGCATATAATTCAAAGTCCTAGATAGAGGTTCCAAGTCAAACAACCAATTTGGACCACTTTTAGGATCACTAGGTTTACTCTCTAAAAACCTAACATGTAATTTTTCAAGTATACGTTTTTCCTTCTTAAGGTAAACCCTATATCCCTTGCTCTGCACTGAATAACCCATGAAATAGCCTTCATCACCTTTAGCACTAAATTTACCTAAGGCATCACTAGTATCTAATACAACTACATGACAACCAAAAGGTTTAAGAAAACCAATATTAGGTTTCCTTCCCCAAAGTAACTCATAAGGTGTTTTGTTATGTATCTTGTTGACTAATGCTCTATTCTGAACATAACAAGTTGTATTCACAGCCTCAGCCCAAAAAGCTATGGGAAAGTGAGCATCAGCCTACATAGTCCTGGCTGCTTCAATTAGGGTTCTATTCTTTCTCTCATCAACCCCATTTTGCTGTGGGGTTCTGGCAATACTAAACTGCATAGTAATCCCTTTCTTGGCACAAAAATCATCCAACAATTTATTTCTAAACACACCACCATTATCACTTCTAAGCATTTTAACTTCATTACCACTTTTCTTTTCTATTTGGTTAATAAAGTTAGTTAAAGTATCAACAGTGTCACATTTCATAGCTAAAAAGAAAGTCCAAGTAAACCTAGAGAAGTCATCTGTAATGACAAAGCAGTATGATTTACCATTCAAACTCTCTATATTAGTTGGACCAAACAGGGTCATATGCAGCAAGTGAAGTGGTTTAGAACTAGAGTGCACCTGTTTAGACTAAAATGAGACCTTGTGCTGTTTCCCTTTAAGGCATGCAACACAAGAGTGGTCATTGTGGAAAGCCTTTTCAGGAAAACCATCAACTAAACCAAGTCTCACAAGTCTGTTTATATTTTTAAAGTTAATGTGCCCTAGTCTCCCGTGTCGTAGATTACTCTCATCAACTGAAGCTTTAGCATAAAAACATGACATATTATTATTCATCCTAATACCATTAAGATTCACATTATAAATGTCCTTATGCCTAGGTGTTCTATAGTCAATAAATTTTTCATCTGGCATTTTAAAATCCTTGCTCAACACCAATCATTCAGTATTAGTGAAAAGAACCTTATTTTTGTTATCACAGACTTGTGATACACTAAAAAGATTGTAATCAAGTTCTTTTACCAGAAACACGTTTTCAAAACGCAAGTTTTTGGTGAGAAGAGTTCCTTTGCCTGTGATAGTTCCATATCCGCCTCCAAAGTAAACTTTATCACCATCCTTAATGGGAGTGAAGTTTGTGAGATAATCTTCTTTCCCACTAATGTGCCTAGATCATCCATTATCCCAATAGCCATAATCATTCACTTGTTTTTGAATGCCCTACACAAAGAAAATAAATTAGTTTTCTTTGGGAACCCAAGCCTGAGCAGACTTGGATTCATCTGGTTGTTCAACAAGAACAGACTTAGTTCTCATAACAACCCTTTGTTCATTCCTTTTTGGATGAAACACCCAATTAACCCCAATTGGTTGTGTGATGACCTTTGAAATATAATTAAATCTGTTGCAAGTCATAGAAATCCCATTAGAATTAGGGTTTTCATCTTGCTTAGGTCTCCATGTCAAGCTAGAAGAAGCTCTAGACCCCTTTCCCTGTGGTTGCAAATATTTACCATTATTTGGTCTGGCAACGTTTCTGTCAGCGTTAGATTTGGTCTTCTCAACGCTGAAATTACCCTTATCAGCGTTGAACCTAGGGTTTGCTACAGGAACCCTTGCCTATTAGACCATGTATTGGTCTGCTGAAAAGGTCTTTGTCCATGAGTGTTAGACCCTTTAGTGAAGAATGAGGCTGGTCTAACAACTTGTGGACTTTGCTCCACAAAAGTTTTGGGTCTGACAGTGTTTGAGCTTTTTTCAGCGTTGACCTTGGAAGCGTTGACACACTTATAGGCTAAATGTGAAAAGCTACCACAAGTATAACAGGCTTTTCTAGACATAACTCTAGGTCTAGAAGAAAAGAAACCTGTTCCATTACCAAGGTTTCCACAATTGGTATCACTAACTTGCCTTTTGGTGACCTAGTATTTCTATACATTTCTACATACTTAATCCTAGGTTTTCTAACAGTGTGTGAGCCAAGGTCAACAGTCTTGCCAGTGATTGGGTTTGTTACTTTGATAGGGGTCGAATCATTTGGACTATCACAAAGCATGCCACCCTTGACAAACAAGGTAGGGTTGGCTTTCTTCCATTCATTCAAATCAGTCAACTTTTGCCTATATTCCTCTACTGGGGTAAGGATTCTTGGTGGAGGAATAAATTCCTCTACTTGGAGTTCTGGTAAACTAGTCCAAGATAAGTCCTTTCTTTTGACACCATAGAAGTCCCCAACTGGTGGTGGAACACCAGAATATTCTTTCATCCCAATCCCAGTCATGTCCCTAGAATCCCTTTGTTTACTAACACATTCTCCTAGGGTTTGTGAGGCCTTATCAAATCTATGAATTGTAAGGTCTACATTATCCTTATTCTTAATAGCCTCATCTAACTTAACCTGTAATTCAGCATTGACCCTTTGCATGATGTTTCTAATATCATTACTAGCATTTAAATCATGTTTTGAGATATTTATTTTATCTTTTAGGTCAAGCTCCATTTTCTTATACTCAGCTACAGTTTTTTCAGTTTGAGTAAGAGCAAGTTAATAGTTAGACAACTTGCATCTCTCAGTACTCACATCTCCTAACAATCTTAATACTTCTTTGTTAAGTCTTTCAGTATTTAAACGACAACCCTTACTACAGAAAGCATCATCATATACCTCATTGTCTGATGAAGATGAGGAGTGTGCCATGAGAGCATATTGAACATGCTCTTCTTCTTCTATCTCAGCAACCAAAGCTTTATCTTCTTCCTCATCCTTAGCCAAATAGTTCCAGTCCCATCCAATACCATCAATTTCTTGCACTACCACCATGGCCTTAGGATCCTGAGCCTTGACAATTTGGCTTGAGGATTTTCCAGCATCAAATCTTCTTGGAGATCTGCATTCTCTCATAAAATGCCCCATACGATGAAAATTGTAACACTCAACCTTGGATTTATCAAATCCAGTAGTGTCCTTAGCATTAAAAGTCATCTTCTTCTTGAATTTTCTATTCCATCTGTTTGCTCTTATACTAGCAAGAGTCATGTTCCACTTTATATCCATCTCCTCCAAATGCTCATCACTTATTTGCTCAAGGTCCTCATATGTAATCACTAAACCATTGGGCAATGAAGCAATGTATGCACACACAATATCCAGATCCATACTAGTAGGTTTAACTCTTGGTGAGTCAATTTTGTATGCTCAGCGTCTGAATGTGAGGCGTTGACAGGATATAATCCAGCGTTGACACATGTTGATCCAGTGACTGGGTGCATGTATGAATCCTTTTGATCAAATTGACCTTCACTATGTGAGAAGAAGGCCATGTTACCATTGGTAGACTTACTTCCATGATCCAAAAGAGTTTCATTCTCCAACAGCCTCAGTTTGTTGTAGACATCATCAAAAGTAGAACTTTTGTGAGTGTTGTTGGCAATTATAGATCTTGCCTCAATCTTCCATGCATCACCAAGGCTTTTAAGAAAAGTGGCAAAAATGTCAACATCACCAATTACTGTCCCCATGAAGGACAGCTTGCTTGTAATGTCAAGAAGTCTGCTTCTCACACTACTTAGCTTCTCATTAGGTTGAGACTTAAAAACAGCATACTCATGTAAGAGTTGCTTCCTCTTCTCTTCCACAGTATCAACATTACCACCATATGCAACTTCAAGGGCTACCCAAAGGTCTTTTGCAGACTCATAACCTCTGTATTTGTGCTGATTTTCTTGTCCCAAAGAAAGTTTCAGAATGCTTAGGGTTTTCATATCAACCCTTTTCTTTGCTATGTCATCAGCAGACACAGCTCTACCATCTTCAGATTTTTCTTTCTTATCTGCTTCAGAGCATCCTTAAACAGCTGATCTTGTAGCAATGGCATCTGCAATCTTTTGAGCTTTATTGAATGTGTTTCCATATTCAATAATCTCCCAGAGAGTGTAGTCATAGATTTGCAGATATTGCTCAAAGTTGAACTTCCACAGCTCAAAATTGTCTACATCAAGCATGGGAATCTTGATGTTGTGGTTTGAGGAAGAGGAGGTTACTTCTGGAGTAGACATGATGTTTTTAGGGTTTTGGTGATTTAGGGTTCTTGTGTTCTTTTAGATCAAAGTTTCTCAACAAGCTCTGATACCACTTGTTGATCCCAAACTTAGATCGATTTAGCTTGTGTAAACGAGATTAGATCAAGTTATACACATAGAGAAACTTTGTTTATTTATAAAGTAATTTAAGTGTTATGCGGAATTAACACTTGAACAAGAACACACAAAGGATGTAAAACAAACTTTCACTTGATTGATTGAATCGAACTTGCTTACAATGAAAGTGTTTAACGTATGAAAAACTTATATATGAAACATAACCTAAAGGTCTTCTTTTATAGACATAAGAAGCCTTGTACAAGAGTCTACGTATCAACTATTCTAGGTAAAGATAATTATAGAAAATACAATGTTGATCCTATCTTTACTAGAAACAAACTAGAAACATAATACGCGTAGACCATATCTTTCTATCAGTGCTTGTCTTCAACCTATCAACGCTTGACTTCTTCCTGTCAACGCTTGATCTGTCAGCGTTTGTTTTCTTCTTATCAACGCTTGTTTTCTTCTTGTCAGCGTTCAAGTGGATTGGCTAAATTTTATTCCTAACACTCTTAATCCTCTTCAAAAAACACCCAATTTTTTTTCACAAACTCATTTGCAAACATGTCCTGACTTGATTTTGTGAATTTGAGCTTTTTGGAAATTTTGGTCAAACTTGGTTAAAATAAGCTGTTTTGTCTTATTTGATCTTCCAGCTTATTTTCTTGGTCATTTTCAAAACCAATTGACATTCCAAGCTTCTCGTTACTTGTTTAATCAGTTTCAGCAAGAAAATCTATTTATGGAAGTCTAGAAAAGTTTTGAGCTTAGTTTGAGCTTATTGTGATAAGCTACTTTGAGTTTTACTAGAATTTAACCAAATTCCTTTTGCAAGTCTAGCTGATTTTGATTTTAAGCACTTTAAAGAAAAATAGAGTCGTTTTGGTGGACTAATAAGATAAAACAAGCTTATTGTATCATTGTGCCCGTTTTTGGTTTATATTTTGTTAAAATTGCATTTTAGTCCCTAGCTTTTCATTAAGTGGTTAATCAGCTTTGAAACTTGATAGTTTTTAGGGTTTGCAAATAAAGTCCTTATATTTTAGTTTGTTACAGTTTTAGTTAGCGAGTTTGGGATTTTGTTAGTTTGTTGGAATAGTTTGTTACTATTTTCACTTTTGGTCCCTATACTTTCTGATTTTGCACATTTAGCCCTTATACTTTAATTTCATTTACATTTTAAGAATTTTACATTGTGTGCATTAGATACTTGTACTTTGTTCTATTTTTATGCTATTTGCAATTTGTTTTATGGATATATAGCTATAATATTTTCATCTTTTTACGTGTTTGATTGAAATAGACATAGATACCAAATAATCTTGTAAAACCAAAAACAATTAGAGACTTGATATTGGTGGGACTTTCAATTTGTCTTGAGCTTGGAATAACGAACTTGAATAAATACTCAACATTAAATGGCGGCGCTACCGGTTCATGACATTATGAGAGACTATTGATGGACGGTTTCGATTGGATTTTGGGATCCGTTCCCCGAGTGGACGTTCCTTTTACTTATCATAAATCCAAAAGATAAAAAAACATCAAAAATATATAAAAATATAAAAACTAAAAAGAAAAACCACAAAATCAATTCTTTTACTAAAGAATTGTACCAAAAAAATAAAAAATCCAAAAAGTAATATTTTTCCTAAAAGATTACACCCAGAATATATTGTATATATCGGTTTTCATCGTTTTTACGTACATATAGTATTTTCTTAAAAACCCAATAAATACAAAAATATGTATATTAATATATGTAGATACATATACGTATACGAACACTCAATACACATACTTCCATAAGTATTGCTTTTGCAATACATCGTGTTCGGGAGCGTTCCGGTCCTTGGCACGTGTATCGATCAAATTTAATTAAGGAAAAAATCGATAAATACTTCCAATAGGCATGAATTCGAATAATACGAACTATCAAAGTGAATAGATAGGCGACGAGCTATAAAATACCGTCTAAGGGTTAATAGGTACTTAAGTGCTTCGCGCTACCTAACCCCCCATTCACTAGTGAGTATTCTAAGAAGGAAAGATTGATTGGGGGTTTTGCCACCCAAAGTATTACTTACATATACTATATTTTCTTATGGAACTTATTGAACCTCGGAAAGGATAATCCATTCTTTTCCAAAGTCGAACGAGAGCTCCTCTCTTAGTCCTAGATTTGAGTTGCATGCCCACACGAGGGCATGCAAAAATACCTTTTGGTGTACAACCCCTTCCTCCAAAAAGGAAGAACAAAAGAAAGAGTAAGAAAAAAACCGTCCATCAAGCCAATCCCGAGCATCGTGCTTTGAACAACACACAAGAAGCCATGGTTGCCGTTGACAATAGACCATTGATGGAGCACCTCCAATCAAATGTGCAGGGATAGGCCAATGCCATTTTTATACCCGAGATACACGCAAACACCTTTGAGCTTAAGACATCTATGATTACCTTGGTTTCTTCTACACCCTTTTCGGGAGACCCAATGATGATCCACATGATCATATCAAGAAGTTTCTATCCATTTGCAATACAATTAAGTACAATGGGTTTCCTCATGATGCCATTAAGTTGATCTTGATTAAATTCTCCCTAGAGGGAAGTACTAGGTATTGGCTAGATAGACTACCACCTAAAAACATTACCACATGGGATAACTTTACCAAGAAGATTTTGAATAGGTTCTTTCCTCCATCTAAGACCACGGCTTTGAGAAACCTAATTATTAGATTTCAACAAAAACTTAATCAAACCTTTAGTGATGCTTGGGAAGAGTTCAAGGAGTTATTGAGAAAATGCCCCAATCATGGATTCAATGAAGTTCACTAAATCAACACCTTTTACAATGGATTAATACCACATCATCAAGATTCCCTCAACACCTCCGCGGGTGGGAACATTCATGCC
Organism: Glebionis coronaria; assembly: GCA_025667525.1. NCBI lineage: Eukaryota > Viridiplantae > Streptophyta > Magnoliopsida > Asterales > Asteraceae > Glebionis > Glebionis coronaria. Next base: position 845,103 of record JANFOE010000171.1, read on the forward strand.
AAATCCATACAAGAGGCATGGGACATTATTGAGACTAAATCCATGGTGCAAACAAATAATAAAATTGACGAGAGGGTCCATGTTGTTCAAGAGGGTGATTCTAAATCATTTGAAAGTCAAATCCTTTTACACATGCAAGAAATGGCCCAAACCCAAAAGATGCAACAAGCAAAGATGCAAGACTTTATGAACTTTTCCTTGGGCAATACTTCCCCCAATAATGCCAATGTTATCACTACATCATGTGAGACTTGTGGAGGTCCTCGTTCTTACCTACAATGTGACAAGGTTCAAAATTACCAAGGTGAATGTTATGCTTATAAAGATGAACATAAAGAGCACTTCAAACCTAACCTCAACCCCAACAATCTCTCTTACAAGTCAAATAACTACCTTGCTCCACCCGGCTTTCCACGCCAACCACCCACACAAAATCAAACCAATCCTCCTCAATTACTTAAAAGAAATCAAGGGCCTAGGCCAAACTACCAAGGAAACAACTTTAGAGCACCCAACAACTTTCAACATCAAGGAAATAATTTTCATGCAAACAATCAAAGATTTAACCCACTACCTCCACCTCAATATCCAAACCAAGGTTTATATCAAGGAAATGTGCAACCTAATCCCATGGATTTGATTCTTCAAAAGCTTACTCTCTTATGAAAGACAAATGAAGGATACTCAAGAGGAAAACAACAAGAAATTTTCTCTTTTACAAACTCAAATTTTGCACACTCAAAGACCTCAAGGGGCTCTACCTTCAAACACCCACACAAATCCAAGGGCTAATGTGTGACAAATCTAACATTTTCAGGTAGTGAAATATTTTCTCGTATAATATTTTGAAACTTATTTTTGTGTTGGTTGACGAACTCACAATTTACGGATTTAAATTTGGGCTTACGTGCATAATTTGGCGTCTTTTACGACTAAACCGGAAACCTTAGGATTACGTATTTACGTTTTTGAACTCCGTTTTTGATGAGAAAATTTTTATTGGATTCGTTTTGTGACGGTGATTCATAATTTATAAAAACGTTTTTCGTAAAACGACCCGAGGGCACGCAAATCGAGAAAACTAGAATCGAGAAATACCCGTAAACTAGTGAGATGGGACAAAACACTTTGCCCCACCCCACTAGCAATATGGGACGGCAATATTGACACCACCACACATATGTGGCATAAGTCTTAGCTAGTTTACACAAGTGTAAGCTTGTGCTTACACCTTAAGCTAACCATTACCACTTACAACAAAACTAGCAACTTGTTTCATTCACACCATTTCTTCCATGCAAACCACTCTAAAAATCCTCTCAAATCCTCCCTCCTTGCCGTCCCAAATAAGCTAACAAACACCATCATTGATCTTTTCTAGCCACAAACCACATGTTTACTAGTCCTATTAAGGTGTTCTCTTGAAGCCTTGATCATTTAGTGGCCATATTAACAACTTTGGAGGTGATTTGCTTGTTTCCTAGGGCTGATTTTCCAACCTATGTTCTTGATATTTGATGGTCTTGGAGATACTTGTTGTGTTCATCAAGTTCTTGCCTTCCTAAAACAAGAAATCCACTTGGATTGGTAAAGAAGATCATCCTCTACATTTTTCTCTTATTATTTTGTAAAGAACAAATGTATTTTCTTTCATTTTGTATATGTATATGATGTATATATGATGATAAAAATGTTGTGTGGGGATCAAGTGTTGATAAACATGCTTAAAAATGATGATAACCATAAGAAATGAAGCTAAAATCATGACTAATTAGTTGGCTGTATAAAAACAGTAGATAAATAAAAGATGAACTGATAAAATTTCATGGTTTGATCTATTTACAGTAACTAGATGATTTTATACACATGTGAGAGTTGGCCATGCAATGGAATCAAAATAATGAGTGAGATATGATCAAAACAAGTTAGGTGGTGTAATCTGAATAAGCAGTTTTGTAGGGACTGTTAAGGCAACTTAGACTCAAAATGGGCAGTAGCTATAACTAATTTATATGTAGCACATATTATGAAGAAGTTGTCATCCAAAAATGAGCTTCTAAGTCATTGTAGAACTCTAGATATGATAAAAATGGTGAATATGAAGTTAAAAATCAGATTTTGGAAATAATGTTTATTATTATTATATAAGCACTCACATTATAATTTATAAAATGTAAAATATAAACCCACTAACTTATAGAACTTATTTATATAAATGTATAAAAGGTTAAATAAATGGGTAAATTAGATAAATGGTGGTAAAAATAATATTTATAAGTAATAAAAAGTATAAACTTGATTTTTACGACTTTTTCGGCTATCGCCGTAAAATTAACGTTTTTCGCCAAATAAAACTTAGACGACCAAACCCGTCTAATGTAAAGTTTATAAAAAGTCCTATACTGATGTATAGATAACTAAGACAAGTAAAAACCGATAAAACCCGAACTATAAGAATTACGGACATTTACGAGCTAACTAAACATATTAGACTAATAATTGGACTTAATAAGATAAAAACTTGTAAAAAGAATTATTTGGGCTTAACCCATTTGGGCCCAACATGAAAAATATATATACTGATCATATAGGTATAAAATGGGTAAAAACAAGTAAAAGAACTTATAAAAGAATTAATGGACTTAAAATAGGTAAAATCGATAAAACTAGTGAACTAGTAAGACGTTACCAAAACGTAAACACTAAAATGAGTAAACAAGGATGTATAAACCCACTTGATCATCATCATATGTACAAAATCATCATATGTATATTGTTATTTTGATAAAGTCATTGGACCGAGTCTAAGACCGATTATTATTTATATAGGTTTCCGTGACCGAAGCACGCCCGTAGCCGATAATCCGCCTTTCATTAACAACGTGAGTTCATAGCCTCGCACTCTTTTAAATGTTTTATAAAATGATTTGTAAACTCGCGAGGGAGATAACATGCTAGATATTTTTAAAATAGAACACAAGTAGTCCCGATTGTATGCTAAATGATATAGACCCGAATGATGCTATGACCCTATATTCGAGACTAAAAGGATTATTAGTAGTTAGGTTATGTAACTTAAAGTCCCATTAGCATGAATTGTGAACTACCGGGATTTGGTAGACGCTTATGCATTTGATAGTACTATTTGGGGACGATCACCCCAGTTCGCGCCTTGACGGTTGATCCCCGTCGTACCACATTGATTGGTAAGCGAATTTATGTATGAGAAGATTCCATAGCGTGATTTTTGTGACGACACGCTAACTTAGATGGGCAAATTGTTTGTCGGGTTCGCGGCCCGCTGTTTTCACAGTAAGGTAACAATGTCATGCGGCTAATAATAATCCTAATACAATATAAGACATAAATAATAAACGATAATGACGCTATTACGATGAATATATTACCTATCATGGTAATATAGAGACTACGGTCTCATGGACGGTTTCAGATGTATGCTTGATTTATATATTGTCTGACTAGCAATATGTGGACTTACTTCCGATATTATACTTGTGTTCTGATTTTAAATGAATGTAAATGATTGTTTTATATAACGGTTTTCATTAAACTCTATGAATTCACTCGGCATTCGCTGATATGATTTTTGCATGTTTTCTATCTCAGGTGCTTGAAGGTAATCCGGATGGAGATCGACTCTGATGGCCCACACTTAATATTAAAAATGTTCATTCGATCTGTGTTTTGTAAACTTAATGACCTGTATAATTTGGGACCTGTTGTACACTTTTAAACCTTTTTATCGAATGAATGTTTGTTAAACCTTGTACAACCATTTTTATGTGTTGTCTATGATTGGAGTTATTGTGATATCCCGTAACACTCTGAAAGACCCTTCCGCTGTACCGATACGAAAAATGAGAGTGTTACAGTTTGGTACCAGAGCTCTCGTTATAGAGAACAAAAGATTTTAAAAACCAAGGTTTTGAACAAAAGTTTTCAAAATCTCTTGACAATGAACATTTGAGAAAATATTTGAAAAATCTTTTGACTATAACGGTGCCAGAGATCTCCGACGTTACCAACAAGCCCTATTGAGAAGATATATATTTTTTTATATATATAATATAATTTATATATATGTATATATCGTGATTTCATTATGTAATTGATTAACTAGTATGTTATCCTAATACGAGATAAATATATATAAATGCAGATTGTCATGGCTGACCCTAATATTCCTGTAGAAAACCATGCTATTCCCGAACCTAATATAGAAGATGATCCTTATTTAGACTTAGTAGATTTTGATATTGATGACGAGGAGGAACCATTTGAGGATCCCGAGCCCGAGTTAGGACTAGGAGATCAAATTGCCCCTCAGGTTGACTTAGTAGAGAATGATATTGAGAATGTGGGTAATGAGAATGTGGAGATTGAGAATGCTGATATTGAGAATGAGGATGAGATTGGGGTAGATGAGTTAGATGATGAGATTGACGACGAGGATGTCAAGGAGGACGTAGGTATAGATGTTGAGGTTGATGACGATGAGGAAGCTGAGCTTATTTATCCGTATGATGTTCCAGAGGGCGAGCCTTTGCCCCCACCAGTTTGTTTGTCTGATTCTGAGGATGAGTTACCTAGGGATGGTCTGAATCGTCTGAATCTGATTCTGAATTAGAGGAGGATGAGGATGACGATGCACCTGACGGTACCGATGGTATTGCTACTCGTAGACGTGAGATAGGAGAGTCGTCTAGTGCTCGAGAGGCTACTCATATTGATGGTCTTGCACCATGGGCCTTGAGACGTGATCTAGATGCTTCGCGTGTTAAGAGTTGTGTGACAGAGGTTGGATTAGGTGTTGTTCAGACTCAGGTTGCTTATTTGGAGTCAAAGACAAAGGTTGGCGAGAAAGAGCGAGAATTGCTTAGTTTGGATTTGAGTGATGTAGAGCGTAGATTGAATGAGGCATTTAGGAGGTTATCGGTGTTGGAATGTGGTGAGTATGTTGCTATGAAGAGAAAGGTGAATACTATGGAGATTCAGTTGAGTGTGGCTCGTGCGATGCGTGAGACAGCTGAAAAGGAGTTGAATATATCTGTGGGTTGGAACAGTAGATTTTATGCCGACATGGTTGAAAGAGGAGTAATCCGTAAGCGCCCAGCTGAAGATGTGTCTAGTGATCGTCCGGCGAAGATCCAGAAGACGATGTATGATGGACCATCTGGCGCTTCTCAGTAGACCAGTCTGTGTTTAGTAGTGACCTTTATATCTTTTGTGTTTGTAGCTTTGACTGAACCGACTTGTTAGTAGTAGACTTGGCACGAATTTTGAGTGTATATAGTGTTAGAACTTTGATATGGATGTACTAAGACAATACTTTTGTTTCAGATCGAATGAAATATGTATCTTGTCTTGAATTCCATATCGTGCCTTATTTGTATCTTGATTATGAATTCGATCCATATTATATGAATCCTCTGTTGGATGAATGCTTAATACTTTGAAATTGTGGAATTATAGAACTATGCCGCCCAAGAAGGCTGTGACTGAGGATGATGTACTTAGGATTATTACGGAGCAAGTTACTGCATCTATGACAGAATTTATGGCAAATGCTAGAAATGAAGCTGGCGGTAGTGGAGCTGGCGGTAGTGGAGCTGGCGGTAGTGGAGCTGGCGGTAGTGGAGCTGGCGGTAGTGGAATTGGCGGTACTAATGTGAATGTGAATGCTAATAATGTGAATGCTAATGCTGGAGGAAATGTAGGAGGACTTGGAACTAATGCACCTGAAGTTGGTGGCTGTACTTATGTGACGTTCATGAAGTGTGAACCTCTACCTTTTAATGGAACTGAAGGTGCTGTAGGACTAAGCCAGTGGATTGAAAAGATTGAATCGGTGTTTAGGATTAGTAAGTGTAAGGAGGAAGATAAGGTGACTTTTGCTATGGCTACTCTTAAAGGTCGTGCGTTGACTTGGTGGAACGGGAGAATTGCTTTCATGGGTCTTGATGCTGCTAATGCTACTCCTTGGGCCGAAATTAAGAAGTGGATGACTTTGGAGTTTTGTCCTCGTAGTGTGATTATTAGGTTAGAACAAGAGTTGATTCATCTGAGAATGAAAGGTGTGGACATTGATAGTTACACGAATCGATTCCATGAGTTGGCCTTGCTATGTCCTCGATTGGTTGAACCCGAAGAGATCCGAATTGAGCAATATGTGAAAGGGTTAACCAGGAATATCCGGAGGGATGTAACATCATCGAAACCACTGACCATTGATGATGCTGTTCGAATGGCTTACCAACTCATTGGACAGATAATTCAGGATAAGGAAGATGAAGCCCGTGTTGGCGAGAAAAGAAAGGGAGACGGTGAGCGTGTAGATAGAGGTGATAATAGGAAGAATTTCAATCGCCGTCAGAACAAGAGAAAGGGGAATGCAAATGCTCTTACCAACAATACACCGCGCAACGATGATAGATGTCCTAAGTGTGGCAACAAGAGGCATGCTGGCGACTGCTGGAAGTGCCGAAATTGCGGAAAGCTTGGACATAAGGTTGAAAGGTGTAAGAAGGGAACCATTTGCTTCAACTGTAATGAAGAAGGTCATAGGAAATCGGAATGCCCCAAGTTGAAAGCGATTGTACCTGGAAGAAACCCCCAAGGTGGTATCTACCAACTTGGAACAATTGAGGTGAAGAAAGAGGATCCGAATGTCGTTACCGGTACGTTTTTACTCAACAATCATTATGTTGTTGCTTTATTCGATTCGGGTGCCGATAGGAGCTTTGTATCCACTAAATTTAGTGCCCTTATTGATATTGAACCTGTTGAGATAAGTACCAGTTACGAGGTGGAATTGGCTGATGGTAAATTAGTGAAAACTAATAAGCTATTAGAAGGATGCTCTCTAAATCTCTTGAACCATTCCTTTCTGATTGATTTGATGATGATAGAATTAGGTAGTTTTGATATTATTATTGGTATGGATTGGTTGTCGTTGAATAATGCTACTATTTTATGTGGAGAGAAGAAGGTTAAGATTCCTCTTAGGAATAGGACGTTAGTAATTGATGGTAGTCGAGGTGAATCCCGTTTGAAAATTGTTTCATGTATTAAAGTCCAAAAGTACATCAGGAACGGTTGTGAGTTATTCTTAGCTCAAGTGACCAGGAATGAGTCTAGGGAGAAACGATTGGAAGATGTACCTATTATTTGTGAATTTCCTGAGGTATTTCCTAAAGATTTACCGGGACTTCCACCGATAAGGCAAGTAGAGTTTCGAATCGATTTAATTCCTGGTGCTGCACCGGTGGCACGTGCGCCTTACCGATTAGCCCCTTCTGAATTAAAGGAGTTATCTGAGCAACTTAAGGAGTTGTCTGATAAAGGTTTTATTCGACCGAGCTCGTCGCCTTGGGGAGCTCCAGTCTTGTTCGTTAAGAAGAATGATGGATCTTTTCGTATATGCATTGATTATAGGGAACTGAATAAGTTGACAATTAAAAATCGATATCCTTTACCTAGGATTGATGATTTGTTTGATCAACTGCAAGGATCTAGTGTGTATTCTAAGATAGATTTGCGGTCAGGATATCACCAACTTCGCGTCCGTGAAGAAGATATTCCTATAACTGCATTTAGAACTCGTTATGGACACTATGAATTTCAAGTAATGCCATTTGGGTTAACTAACGCACCTGCGGTTTTCATGGATTTAATGAATCGAGTGTGCAAGCCCTACTTGGATAAATTTGTGATTGTGTTTATTGATGATATTCTAATCTATTCTAAGAATGAAGATGAGCATAGAGAACATTTGAGGATTGTTTTGAAGTTGTTGAAGGATGAAAGGTTGTATGCTAAGTTTTCGAAGTGTGATTTCTGGTTAGATTCTGTGCAATTTCTTGGTCACGTGATTAACAGAGATGGAATTTATGTTGATCCTGCAAAGGTTGAAGCTATTAAGAATTGGTCTGCACCGACAACGCCAACGGAAGTGCGACAGTTCTTAGGATTGGCTGGCTATTATAGGCGATTCATTAAAGAATTTTCTTTGATAGCTAAACCCTTGACTAAGCTTACGCAGAAGAATAAACCTTTCATTTGGGGAAGTGATGAAGATGGAGCATTACAGATATTGAAGCAAAAATTATGTAGTGCGCCAATCTTATCATTACCCGACGGGAGTGAAGATTTTGTAGTGTATTGTGATGCATCTATTAGAGGTTATGGAGCTGTTTTGATGCAGAGGGAGAAAGTGATAGCTTATGCTTCTAGGCAATTAAGGAAGAATGAGGAGAATTATGCTACTCATGATCTTGAGCTAGGAGCGGTGGTCTTTGCTCTTAGGTTGTGGAGACATTATCTGTATGGCACCAAGTGTACGGTGTTCACCGATCACAAAAGCCTAGAGTATATTCTCGACCAGAAGGAATTGAACATGAGGCAACGAAGATGGATAGAGTTGTTAAGTGATTATGACTGTGATATAAAATATCACCCAGGAAAAGCAAATGTTGTTGCTGATGCGTTGAGTAGGAAAGATAGAGAGCCTATCAGGGTGCGTTCTCTAGTCTTGACCGTGCACAATAATTTGCCTGAGCAAATTAGAAATGCGCAAATAGAAGCTTGTAAGAAGGAGAATTTTGTTAATGAAGGGTTCCGAGGAGAAGGAGATCCTTTAGAGGTTAGAGCTGATGGAGTGAAATGCTTAAGAGGTCGTATGTGGATACCTAAGTTTGGAGGCTTAAGAGATTTGATTATGTTAGAATCCCATAAATCTAAGTATTCCATTCATCCGAGATCTGATAAGATGTACCATGATTTGAAGAAGTTGTACTGGTGGCCGAATATGAAAGCTGACATAGCTATGTATGTTCTTCAATGCTTGACTTGTGCTAGAGTTAAAGCTGAACATCAAAAGCCATCAGGACTACTTCAACAACCAAAGATTCTGAATGGAAGTGGGAGCGAATTACGATGGACTTTATCACCAAGCTTCCAAGAACATCATCTGGAAACAATTCGATTTGGGTTATTGTTTATAGACTGACCAAATCAGCACACTTCATTCCGGTTAAGGAGCAGTTCTCACTGGAGAAGCTGACTCGAATATACCTTGATAATGTTGTATGCAAGCATGGAGTGCCTGTATCGATCATTTCAGATCGAGATCCTAGATTCGCATCGAATTTTTGGAAATCTCTCCAAAGATCTTTGGGAACGAATCTCGATATGAGCACTGCTTATCACCCCCAGACTGATGGGCAGAGAGAAAGGACGATACAAACACTGGAAGATATGTTGAGAGCTTGTGTGTTAGACTTTGGTAAGAATTGGGATAAACATTTGTCGTTAGCAGAGTTTTCGTATAACAATAGTTACCATTCTAGTATTAAGGCTGCACCGTTTGAAGCTTTGTATGGTAGGAAGTGTAGATCTCCTGTATGTTGGAGTGAAGTTGGGGATACCCAGCTCACGGGACCGGAATTGATCCGGGAGACTACGGAGATGATAGTTCAGATTAAGAAAAGGTTGTTGACTGCCCGTAGTAGACAGAAAAGTTACGCGGATGTGCGGCGGAAGCCAATGGAGTTTGAAGTGGGTGACCGAGTAATGTTGAAAGTATCGCCATGGAAAGGCGTTATAAGATTTGGAAAGCGAGGAAATTTGAATCCCCGTTATATTGGACCCTTTAAGATTTTATCTAGAGTAGGTCCGGTGGCTTACAAACTAGAGTTACTCCCAGAACTTCATGGTGTTCACAACACATTCCATGTATCTAATCTGAAGAAATGTCTAGCAGTGAGTGATGAGAAAATTCCGTTAGGTAAGGTTCGAATAGATGGGAAGTTGCATTTTATCGAAGAGCCCGTAGAAGTTATGGACCGTGAGGTAAAGCAACTGAAACAAAGTCGGATACCTATTGTCAAGATCCGATGGAATTCAAAGCATGGACCGGAGTATACTTGGGAACGAGAGGATGAAATATGGAAGAAATATCCGCACCTCTTCGATTTCAATAAGAAACGGACATCCAAATGAAATGGATCACGAGGACGTTGATCCCTTTTAGGAGGAAAAGCTGTGACAAATCTAACATTTTCAGGTAGTGAAATATTTTCTCGTATAATATTTTAAAACTTATTTTTGTGTTGGTTGACGAACTCACAATTTACGGATTTAAATTTGGGCTTACGTGCATAATTTGGCGTCTTTTACGACTAAACCGGAAACCTTAGGATTACGTATTTACGTTTTTGAACTCCGTTTTTGATGAGACAATTTTTATTGGATTCGTTTTGTGACGGTGATTCATAATTTATAAAAACGTTTTTCGTAAAACGACCCGAGGGCACGCAAATCGAGAAAACTAGAATCGAGAAATACCCGTAAACTAGTGAGATGGGACAAAACACTTTGCCCCACCCCACTAGCAATATGGGACGACAATATTGACACCACCACACATATGTGGCATAAGTCTTAGCTAGTTTACACAAGTGTAAGCTTGTGCTTACACCTTAAGCTAACCATTACCACTTACAACAAAACTAGCAACTTGTTTCATTCACACCATTTCTTCCATGAAAACCACTCTAAAAATCCTCTCAACTCCTCCCTCCTTGCCGTCCCAAATAAGCTAACAAACACCATCATTGATCTTTTCTAGCCACAAACCACATGTTTACTAGTCCTATTAAGGTGTTCTCTTGAAGCCTTGATCATTTGGTGGCCATATTAACAACTTTGGAGGTGATTTTCTTGTGTCCTAGGGCTGATTTTCCAACCTATGTTCTTGATATTTGATGGTCTTGGAGATACATGTTGTGTTCATCAAGTTCTTGCCTTCCTAAAACAAGAAATCCACTTGGATTGGTAAAGAAGATCATCCTCTACATTTTTCTCTTATTATTTTGTAAAGAACAAATGTATTTTCTTTCATTTTGTATATGTATATGATGTATATATGATGATAAAAATGTTGTGTGGGGATCAAGTGTTGATAAACATGCTTAAAAATGATGATAACCATAAGAAATGAAGCTAAAATCATGACTAATTAGTTGGCTGTATAAAAACAGTAGATAACTAAAAGATGAACTGATAAAATTGCATGGTTTGATCTATTTACAGTATGTAGATGATGTTATACACATGTGAGAGTTGGCCATGCAATGGAATCAAAATAATGAGTGAGATATGATCAAAACAAGTTAGGTGGTGTAATCTGAATAAGCAGTTTTGTAGGGACTGTTAAGGCAACTTAGACTCAAAATGGGCAGTAGCTATAACTAAGTTATATGTAGCACATATTATGAAGAAGTTTTCATCCAAAAATGAGCTTCTAAGTCATTGTAGAACTCTAGATATGATAAAAATGGTGAATATGAAGTTAAAAATCAGATTTTGGAAATAATGTTTATTATTATTATATAAGCACTCACATTATAATTTATAAAATGTAAAATATAAACCCACTAACTTATAGAACTTATTTATATAAATGTATAAAAGGTTAAATAAATGGGTAAATTAGATAAATGGTGGTAAAAATAATATTTATAAGTAATAAAAACTATAAACTTGATTTTTACTACTTTTTCGGCTATCGCCGTAAAATTAACGTTTTTCGCCAAATAAAACTTAGACGACCAAACCCGTTTAATGTAAAGTTTATAAAAGTCATATACTGATGTATAGATAACTAAGACAAGTAAAAACCGATAAAACCCGAACTATAAGAATTACAGACATTTACGAGCTAACTAAACACATTAGACTAATAATTGGACTTAATAAGATAAAAACTTGTAAAAAGAATTATTTGGGCTTAACCCATTTGGGCCCAACATGAAAAATATATATACTGATCATATAGGTATAAAATGGGTAAAAACGAGTAAAAGAACTTATAAAAGAATTAATGGACTTAAAATAGGTAAAATCGATAAAACTAGTGAACTAGTAAGACGTTACCAAAACGTAAACACTAAAATGAGTAAACAAGGATGTATAAACCCACTTGATCATCATCATATGTACAAAATCATCATATGTATATTGTTATTTTGATAAAGTCATTGGACCGAGTCTAAGACCGATTATTATTTATATAGGTTTCCGTGACCGAAGCACGCCCGTAGCCGATAATCCGCCTTTCATTAACAACGTGAGTTCATAGCCTCGCACTCTTTTAAATGTTTTATAAAATGATTTGTAAATCCGCGAGGGAGATAACATGCTAGATATTTATAAAATAGAACACAAGTAGTCCCGATTGTATGCTAAATGATATGGACCCGAATGATGCTATGACCCTATATTCGAGACTAAAAGGATTATTAGTAGTTAGGTTATGTCACTTAAAGTCCCATTAGCATGAATTGTGAACTACCGGGATTTGGTAGACGCTTATGCATTTGATAGTACTATTTGGGGACGATCACCCCAGTTCGCGCCTTGACGGTTGATCCCCGTCGTACCACATTGATTGGTAAGCGAATTTATGTATGAGAAGATTCCATAGTGTGATTTTTGTGACGACACGCTAACTTATATGGGCAAATTGGTTGTCGGGTTCGCGGCCCGCTGTTTTCACAGTTAGGTAACAATGTCATGCGGCTAATAATAATCCTAATACAATATAAGACATAAATAATAAACGATAATGATGCTATTACGATGAATATATTACCTATCATGGTAATATAGAGACTACGGTCTCATGGACGGTTTCAGATGTATGCTTGATTTATATATTTCCTGACTAGCAATATGTGGACTTACTTCCGATATTATACTTGTGTTCTGATTTTAAATGAATGTAAATGATTGTTTTATATAACGGTTTTCATTAAACTCTATGAATTCACTCGGCATTCGCTGATATGTTTTTTGCATGTTTTCTATCTCAGGTGCTTGAAGGTAATCCGGATGGAGATCGACTCTGATGGCCCACACTTAATATTAAAAATGTTCATTCGATCTGTGTTTTGTAAACTTAATGACCTGTATAATTTGGGACGTTGTACACTTTTAAACCTTTTTATCGAATGAATGTTTGTTAAACCTTGTACAACCATTTTTATGTGTTGTCTATGATTGGAGTTATTGTGCTATCCCGTAACATTCTGAAAGACCCTTCCGCTGTACCGATACGAAAAATGAGAGTGTTACATAATGTCATTGAGATCACAACAAGGAGTGGAAAAACAACTAATGATCCTTCACCTCCTACACCTACTTTGGTTAAGCCTACTATGGTTCCACCTTGTGATGAGCCTTCAACATCAAACACAACACCTTCAAGCTCTACAACTTCAACACCTACACCTTCTCATCCTACACCCATTACTCCTTTACCTTCCACACCTACGAAAGAAGAAACCAACAAAGAGAACCCTTCAACAACAACTACTCAACCTACACCAAAACCAAGCCTTCCATATCCATCCAGATTGAGAAAGGAGAAACTTAAAAACAAGGCCTTTGTGGAAGCTCTTGCCTATATGCCAAAGTTTGCTAAAATGTTCAAAGATCTCCTATCAAACAAGGAAAAGTTGGTGGATTTGCCTAACACGTCACTTAATGAGAATTGCTCCGCCGTTTTACTCAAAACCTTACCTACAAAACTTGGAGATCTGGGGCGATTTTTGATCCCTTGTAATTTTCCCGGGGTGGAAAATTGCATGGTACTGGCGGATCTTGGGGAAAGCATTAATCTCATGCCTTTATCGGTTTGGAAAAACTCTCTCTTCCCGAGCTCACTCCTACTAGGATGACCCTTGAGTTAGCAAACCGTACCATAGCTTATCCGGTAGGCATTGCAGAGGATGTGTTTGTATGGGTTGATAAATTTACGTTTCCTGTGGATTTTGTAGTGGTTGATTATGATATGGACCCAAGAGTTCCTCTTATTATTGGTAGACCATTTTTGAGAACGGATCGTACTCTTATAGATGTGGCGGAAGGAGAACTAATTATGAGATTTGAGGATGAGAAAGTGGTGTTTAAGCTATGAAAAGTCACTAAGAAGTCCTAAAGTTGTGAAATAATTAACATAGTGGATGTTCTTGATGAGGTGTGTGATGAGCATTTTCATGAAGCTTGAACGAATGATAGTGAGAACATGCCTCATGTAGAGACCGTTGCCTCAATTGCTCCCTCCTTAACACCATTTGTAGAGAGTAATTTCCTCTTAGAGGAATTTGAGTCCAACTTCCTTGGTAATGACGATTCTCCCATTAATTGGGAAGAATACATTCTAACTATCCAAAAGTTGCTCAATGAGGATCCCATTCCTTCACCTACTCCACAAGAAGTTACCATTGATGATCCATCTATAATGAAACCTTCCATTTAGAGTCCACCTTCCCTAGAACTTATGGATCTTCCATCACACCTTGAATATGCATTCTTAGAGGGAAAGGACCAATTACCCGTGATCATATCAAAAGACTTGAAAGATGATGAGAAGGAAAAACTCATAGAGGTGCTTAAGAACATAAGAAAGCTATAGCATGAAAAATATCCGACATTAGGGGAATTGATCCAAATTTTTATACACACAAAATCCTTATGGAAGGATGATTACAAACCTGCCATTCAAAGCTAAAGAAGGTTTAACCCAAAAATACATGAGGTCATCAAAAGGGAAGTTAACAAACTCCTTGATGCGGGTATGATTTATCCCATTGCCAACTCTCATTGGATTAGCGCGGTGCATTGTGTTTCTAAGAAGGGTGGAATCATCGTTGTGCCTTATGAGAACAATGAGCTTATTCCCACTAGACTTGTCTCCAGTTGGAGAGTTTGTATTGATTATAGGAAGCTCAATGATGCTACTAGGAAAGATCATTTCCCATTGCCTTTTATGGACCAAATGCTTGAACGCTTAGCGGGAAATGAGTACTATTGTTTTCTAGATGGATTATCGGGTTATTTTCAAATACCCATTAATCCAATGGATCAAGAAAATACCACATTCACTTGTCCCTATGGTACATTTGCCTATAGGAGAATGCCTTTTGGCTTGAGCAATGCACCGGGGACATTTCAAAGTTGTATGATGGAAATCTTTCATGACATGATTGAGCACACTATGGAAGTCTTCATGGATGATTTCTCGGTTTTTAGAGATTCATTCACTTCTTGTCTCTCCTATTTGGAACGTATGCTTAAGAGGTGTGAAGAGACACGTCTTGTTCTTAATTGGGAGAAGTGCCATTTCATGGTCAAAGAGGGGATAGTTTTGGGACATAAGATATACAATAAGGGTTTAGAAGTGGATCGAGCTAAAGTTGATGTTATTGCAAAACTTCCCCCACCTACCACGGTGAAAGGAGTTAGGAGCTTTTTGGGTCATGCGGGTTTCTATATACGTTTCATACAAGACATTTCTAAGATTGAAAGACCCATGATCCACCTCTTGGAAAAAGAGGCTCCTTTCATTTTCACACAAGAATGTTTAGAATCTTTTGAGATTCTAAAGGAAAAGTTGACTAAGGCTCCTGTTTTGGTTTAACCAAATTGGGATTTGCCTTTTGAGCTCATTTGTGACGCTAGTGATTATGTCGTAGGGGCCGTGTTAGGACAAATAGTTAATAAGAATTTTAAACATATACACTATGCGAGTAAGACAATGACGGGTGCTTAACTTCATTATACCAGCACGGAAAAAGAGTTGCTTGCTATAGTCTATGCCTTTGAGAAATTAGACCCTATCTTGTGCTTTCTAAGACCATAGTATATACAGACCATTCCACTCTCAAGTAC
Organism: Glebionis coronaria; assembly: GCA_025667525.1. Taxonomy (NCBI): domain Eukaryota; kingdom Viridiplantae; phylum Streptophyta; class Magnoliopsida; order Asterales; family Asteraceae; genus Glebionis; species Glebionis coronaria. Next base: position 860,856 of record JANFOE010000171.1, read on the forward strand.
CTCACGAAAAATCAAGATGCTAAGCCAAGGCTTTTGAGATGGGTTTCATTGCTACAAGACTTTTCCATAGAGATACGTGATAAAAAAGGAGCCGAGAATTTAGCGGCGAATCATTTGAGTAGACTTGAGCATCCATTTCAAGGTGAATTACCTCATAAGGAATTAATGAATCCTTTCCATTAGAGGAGCTCATGTATATCTCTTCACAAGAGGATGCCACCCCTTGGTTTGTGGATATTGCAAACTATCTTGTGGGGGATGTGCTAATAGAGGATCTTACTTCCCAACAAAAGAAAAACTTTCTTAAGGAAGCAAAATACTACTTTTGGGATAACCCTTACATCTTTAGGGAATGTGCGGACTAAGTCATAAGACAGTGTGTAGATGGCCCCAAAGAATTTAAAAATTTAGAAGCTTGTGATAAGGGACCTACGGGAGGCCATTTTGGGCCCAACTTCACGGCCAAGAAAGTCTTTGATTCGGGTTTCTATTGGCCTTCCATATACAGAGATGCCCAAGAAATGGTGAAATTTTGTGATGTTTGTCAAAGACAAGGAAAGATTAATCAATGAGATGAGATGCCACAAAATTTCATACAAGAGTGTGAAATGTTTAATGTATGGGGTATAGACTTCATGGGACCTTTTCCATCATCAAAGGGTAATAAGTACATACTCGTAGCCGTGGATTATGTTTCGAAGTGGGTTGAGGCTAAGGCCTTGCCTACTAATGATGCTAGAGTTGTAGTGAAATTCTTGAAGCAATTATTTGCTAGATTTTGTGCACCTCAGGCTATCATAATGATCGTGGGACTCATTTTTGTAATGATCAATTTACAAGAGTCATGAAGAAATATGGTGTTAACCATAGACTTTCTACCGCGTATCACCCTCAAACCAATGGGCAAACCGAGGTCACAAATCGTGGTTTAAAGAGGATTTTAGAAGAGAACGGTGGGAGATCATCGAGCTTCTTAGTCGGATAAGCTTGATGATGCTTTGTGGGCTTTTAGGACGGCTTTTAGGACGGCTTTTAAGACACCAATTGGTTGTACTCCATATAGGCTTGTCTATGGAAAAGCATGCCACCTCCCATTCGAGTTAGAGCATAAGGCTTCATGGGCTCTCAAATGGGCAAACTCTGATTTAAACCAAGCCAGTTCACATAGAAAAGACCAACTTAATGGGATGGATGAATTGAGAGCCAATGCCTATGAAAACTCGTTGCTTTACAAGGAAAAGACTAAGCAATTGCATGATGCTAAGATCAAGAACCGTGAGTTCAAAGTTGGATATCCGGTTCTCCTCTTTAACTCAAGGTTGAAACTCTTTGCGGGCAAGCTTGAGTCAAGATGGTCCGGTTCATTCACCATTGCTCAAGTATTTCCATATGGGACTATTGAGTTGTCACAATCAAATGGCCCAAATTTCAAAGTGAATGGTCACCGTGTTAAGCATTACTTTGGGGAGGACATTTATGTGGAAATGATCCAAGAGATCCCCATTTTACCCATTAATTAATTCATTGTGGGAAGAGTCGAGCTAGAGACTCTATAAATCAAGCTTGAATAACTCGGATTAGAGTTTTTAGACTAGAGTGTGGTAGGATAGGAATAAGGGTATAGATTGAGGATAAGTTTAGGGGGATGCCTCTCTTTTGTCTTCATATTGTTTGTAGGGTTGCTCTTTGTCATCGCATGTATTGGAGCTTATGGAGGAGGCCCTTGTATCCGGTTCACTTCATTACTATTGTGATTTTTCATAGCCACATTGTGCTTAAAAATAAATTCACTACAGTAGACATTTCCTTAGCTTGGGTTAAGCAAAGTTATCAATGTCATAATTGTAGGGGAGTTCATTCCAATACTCTTAAACATTGAGGACAATGTTTATCTTAAGTGTAGGGGGGTCTTCTATCGAAGTGACATTACCTAGAACTTTGTCATTGACCTTCATGATAACTTGGAAATTAATTTTTCAAACATTTTTCAAATTTTTGATCTACTTTGGCCACAAAAAATATGCATTCATATTTTTTGCATTAATCATTTTTCATTTGCGTAACACATTTGCTTTGTATATATTCTTCTTTTATTTTTCATAAAAAATATATAAAAAGGAAAAAATATAATAAAGGACATGGTTTAACAAATTTGGATTTCTTTGACATATTAGGCCCGCCGTGGATACTTTGACTCAACCTGAGTTTGCTTATCTAAGCATTCTCTAGCTAGTAGCTTTAATCATGTAGACCTTTAATGCTTTATTAGGCTAAGCATCCACTAGTCTAATTATTTTAGATTTTAAACTATGGAGAACAAGAGATGATAGAGTTTGAAGTAACTGTTAAGGGCTAGATAAACATCATATTCATTAATTGTGGCTTTTATATCCCCTTTCGTAACCTTTACTTTCTTGTCAACGCATGTATATATGTTAATAAATAATCAAGAACGGTTTTAATAGGTTTGTAGTCTCTTATGCATTTTTGACTAATCATTCATGGTTTGTATAAGTACGTCTTAAGATTCTAAGTTAGAACATTTTATGTGTACTAGACTTATGTCATGCTTAATACTTAGCGGGTGTTTTTCCTTTTATTATTTTCAACTTTCTTTGTGAGGAATAAAGAAAAATAAGAGCGGCTTATGAAAAAAAATGAGTGGCTAGAAAAAAAAGAGAAAAAAAAGAAAGAAAAAAATAATAATTATACAAGACTCCCAAGAGGGGCAGTGAAGTGTTAATTATAGTAACTATTGAATTCCAATATTACTCTCATAAGGGTTGCGGGGATTTGATAGTTGCTCCAATCCAATATTACCTTGACGGGTTGTGGGATTGAAGATCCAAGGTCTCAAAAAGGCGGCGGATATAAATTATTGCGTGAGTTTTATTTTTCTTTCCTTAGAGATTGTGTAGCTACTTATTAATGCATGAAATAAGTATCTTACACATAAGGCGAATGACTTATTATTCTTGAGTCGGACTTATACTGTAAAACCCGTATTTAAAATCCCCGAATATTAAATACGCGTAGTCTCAGTTTTAACTTTAACTAAACGTAAATAATAAATATGCAGCCTCGGTTTATTAAATACTACAACAAAATAATTATCCAGAAGATAATGATTAAGTTTAGAAAATAAATAAGAAAACGTTAACAGTAATTACGCACTCAGTTTTATTTAAATATTACAAACAATTAATTATTCAGAAAATGATTAAACGTTTCAGAAAAAAATTAAAACACGAGAAATATATTTACGTTTCAGAACGAGATTTTTAAGTACGAGCTTTTCGTGAATAATTAAACGCGAATTAAAAAAAAACAAAAAAGGAGTATTTGTGCTTTTGGGCCGGTTTTATAGAAACAAAAGAAGAAGGAACAATTGGGCTTTAAGCCTAGTATGCTACTATACAGGAAAAGAACGGGGTAAACCCCTTTTGTCACAACAATACGAAATAAAAGAATAAACTAGGGTTTGTGTTTCTTCCTGCCGACGAACAAGACAAAAATAACGTGCGTGGGTTCCATGTCAAGATCAAGGTCTGAGATTTGTTGGTGTCTCATTCCTTTCACGCAAACCAAGGTAAACCCCAATCTTTTTTTCCTTCTTTCTGTTTGTTTATTCACGAATCCAAGCAGGGGTGTCGGGCTTGTGTGGGTTTCGGGAAAACCGAGAGTCAAGGACTCTCGGTGGTGGTCTTTGATGTTAGACGCAAACCACAAACGTAGGGGGTGTTATATTTTTGGTGAAATCGGGGAAAAACCGAGACCAACATGTCTTAGTGTGAATTCTTTTGGCCAGCCGTGACCATAAACAAGGGGTACAGGTTGGTTCGGTGGTGCTTTGTGTGTGACCAGGCCGAACCAAAAGCAAACCAGGGGTTATTAGGACTCAGCAGGGGCGTTTGGCAATTTTTCCAAGACTAAGGGGGTGTTTGGGTCTGTCAGAAACACTAGCAGTGGGAACCACTGCATTAGTAGTGGGAACCACTGCACTAGCAGTAGGAACCACTGCACTAGCAGTGGGAACCATTACACAAGCAGTGGGAAATTATAGCAAGACAGTGGGAATATAATGAAAACAGTGGGAATAAAATGCAAGCAGTGGGAACTTAAGAAAACAATGGGAATTATTTAAGTATGGTTAAATCATTTTATAAGTAAGTTTTTAAAAATAAAGTTAAATATATTGTTATTTTATTTATTTAATTAGTAAGACTAAATTGATTTTAACTTTGTCATTTTAACTAATTAAAAGTCGGATTCAACTTATGATTTAATTAATGATTTATTTCAAGGAGACTCTTCTAGAAACTTATCTAATTTAGGAAACTTTCTATTCTCAGCACGTTACTATTTATAGTAAAATACATGTCATATGGTAATCAGAATTTCAGTAATACACTTATCAGTAATAATATAGAAAATTCAGATTTATCAGATTATACAGTATTATAATACAAGGACATTTTGAATCAAACTAAGAACAGTTAAAAATCAGTAATAATAAATGAATGTCAGTCAACTTATTTTCGCGTCCTTTATTCCTTTAGCTCACGTGAAATCAGAGTAGACTTTCTGTCAGTTGATCTCGGTCGATTACTGGACACGAGGTACGGATTTTCCATCCTTTCAGTAAGGACTTCCCTTCTATGCATGATTAGGATTTCCCGTCTGCAGCCAATTGTTTTCCCTATTTATATGTTATAAGAATTATCAGAAATCAGTTTATAATGAAGTTAAATTGCATGAGCCTTATATAAAAGCATGACAAGTCAGTAGTACTAGTTACGGAGGTACCGTAACCATGACACTTGAGGCACCGGTGTCGTGACTCACATACAGGAGAGTGATATCCTGCATCGTCCCACTCAACTCAGCTTGGCCATTTTATCAGTATATTATTAGTGGGGCGTATGGATGCATCCTAGGCTTATCAGTTTACAGTTATCAGGTGAATGTGGTGTGTGCTCTACATCCTTCACATTGGAGCTAATCCCTCCACCCAACACAGTAATTAGAGGTCACCCCTCCAGTTATTCATACAACACGTGACCTACATAAGCTCATGGAAATTAAAATAGAGTAAATGTATGTTTTCAGATTTAACAGATAATTGTTCAGTTTTAATATTTATAAATCAGACTTATCAGATTTTCTACAGTTTTCATCATACTCCACATATCAGTCTTTCAGCTTCAGTAATTATTAATTATTTCAAGTTCAGTATTTCCTATCATGCATTATAGCCGTTCACGGAGCGTTATGCTCAGCCGTAGTTCTTTCATGTTCTAACGGCAGGTACACCAGGACACTCTTAAGATTCTAAGAGCATGTGCATTGGATGGAAGCCGTCAAGACTTATTAACTTTATGCACTTCATTTTTTTATATTGCTGCTTGACATTGTTTAGTCCTTTCTTTCAGTATTTTACTTTTCATGTTTTGAGCTTATGTTGGATTACCAATGTCTGATTCCGGTATTTCTGTTATGGTCAGTTAATGTTTTAGGAAATTTACCTTATGCTTTGATGACACGCCATAAATACACGTAACAATCACTTATCCAAGTGGGGTGTTACAATTATGGTATCAGAGACTGGTTCGACCTGTAGGCTCTAAAACTTGACATGTGACTAGTGGGTAGTCACCAGGAACTTTCCAGATTTTTGTGTTGTTATCTTCCATGTTTCTCATGCATTTATCAGTCAGTTTTCTTCATTTATCAGTCAGTTTCTTAAAGTTTTCGACTAATTAAAAGGTTGGTACAGGACTGGCCATATTTAGTCGCATGTGCTTTTAGTGAATTTTCGTTTTGGTGAACTGACCATAGGCGTTCACCCTTGTTCGTTCAGATTTTTGTATAGATGAACTGACCATAGGCGTTCATCCTTACTCATGTAAAATTCATGTTTTCAGTCGAATTTTACTTGGTGAACCAGCCCATATACGTTCACCAATGTTCAGATCAAATTTCTTGCTTTTTAGGCGTATGTTGTTTTGTGAACCGGCCCATAGTAGTTCACCTTTGTCATATCATGACATTTCATAAAATCTTGAATTTTATTTTTGTCTTAATGATCACGAGGATACATCATTGACTTATTTCGATATTTTATTAAGGTCGAATATAAAGTAGGACGATTTAATTGATAGTTAGCTAAAGGACACGATCTTTTAAAACGACTTCTTGTAATCTCCTTAAGTTCATACCTTGGCATAACTCGTTTCACGATTTGAGACCTTTATCGGACCGATATTTGGCATGTGTTTCAATATTCAAATCTTGGAAGACGTTCTTGAAATAATGGTCTTCTTTTTATATATGGAATTTCTTCAAACTTGGACCACGACTTCATCATTTTTCTTCAATATTTATTTGGGATTTTGATATACAACGATCCGCCTCCTTTTAGGACTTAGATATATTTATCCTCAGACCTTGTTAGGGTCTTTTTGGATAGACTTCTCCATGATCTTTAGGGGAGTAGATTGCTTCTCGTGGTGTGTCTCGATCCTTCGTATTGATTTTGGAATAATGATACTTCACATCATCTTGGATCTTTAGCAACAAAATGGAGTTCCTCATGCCTTGTTAGGGCCTTTTTGGAACTTTGCCAATCTTCGCATCCCGCTTCAATAAGTTAGGCCTTGGCTATGAACTCTATTCGAACACGAGCAACTTTTAAACGATCTTGGGCTAGAAGCTTAGTAACCTTTTGAATCGTACGACCTTACTTATTGCATTTATTTAAATAGGCTTATCGAACCAAATTTCTTCATAATCCTCATTAATTATTTTTGAAATTCTCTCGAAGAGATCACGATCAAGCACAAAAACATCATTCATAAGGGAGGAGTGTTGATTAGGTAATTCCTCATGAATGTGATAAACGTCATTCTCATTTGAGGAGTATTGATTAGGTAACTCCTCGAGAGTGGGAATTTGGGTCACGTGAGTTGGTTTGTCATAAAAAATAAGACGTTCCAACTCATTAAGTTCATCCTCGATTTTGGAAAGATCTACCTCAGTCGTAGGTGGAAGTGGAGGCAAAACAGCTAGCTCTCGTTCAATAACTTCCTCGATCTCGGGATCAAACTCATAATCATCGTACTTACTGATAGGACCTCTGTAATAGACATTTGTAATAGTTATGCTAGGAGGTATGTATTTCCTCCTGGTCCTAGTAGTAGTAGGAGCAACACGTGCTCCTGGTCTTTAGAAAGTCAAACATTATTATTCTGAGTAGTTTGTTAGGATATGCATGAGATATGTTAGGAAAGGATATGCATATCAGAAGTTACACGTTTTGTTTTAATGTTGTATTAGGGTTTCCTTGTAGTATAAAAGGAACCATTGGCAGAAGGGTTAGACACACCTTCATCAAACATTATTTAGTTCATATTAATAGTAGAAATCCTTAGTAAGGATCAAGTTATTATAGTTATTTTGTTTCTTCTTGTTCATAGTATTTGTATTACGCACTAATACTGTGTGTTTCATCTAGAGTCTCTCTGTGAATAGACTTGTGATTATAGAAGTCGTTCGCCATCCTTAACAGGCTGGAAGATCCATATCTAGCGGACCCAACAAGTGGTATCAGAGCCTGGGAGAGTCTCTGCTCAAGAAGAATCAATTTTTCTTTTTACTAACATCTTTATTTAATCATGTCTGCCTCTAGTTCTACTGAAACAGGGGAAGCAAGCACCTCTAAAACACAGCAACCTCAGAAAATCGTTGCTACTGTTTCTAATACAAATGGAAAATTCCCACTCTTGAAGAAGGATGAGTATGATAGCTGGGCCAAAATGATAGAATGCTGGATCACCAATACTGATCTAGACCTTTGGAAAATTGTTCAGAATGGCAACAGTAAGAAGCTTACTGGAAGAGACAAGAATGGTAATGCCATCCTTCTAGATCCTAAAACTCATGAAGAAATCACAGCTGTTCAGAAGGGAATAAAAGCAAAAACTATTTTGCTTCAGTCCCTTCTTGATGATCACATGGGTGATTTTTATCACTTGGATGATGCTAGGGAGATTTGGAATAGAGTAAAGGCAAGGTTTGGAGGTAATGAGGAATCAAAGAAAATGCGCAGATCCATGCTGAGAGATGAATTCCCAGAATTCAAGATCCCTGAAACTGAAGGTATTCATCAAGGGTATGAAAGGTTCCAAAAGATACTTAGCCAGTTGAATCAACTCAGGTTCAAATCTGAAAATGAATGCCAGGTTTCTTAGAGCCCTACCTCACTCATGGAATCAGGTAGTCATCTCTCTAAAAGCAAAAGGTGGACTTGACTATCTTAATTTTGATGACTTGTTTTATAAACTCAAAACCTTTGAGCCTCATGTGAGAGGATACTCAAGTGATTCCTTTCCTACTCCTGCTAACTCTGCTTTTTTAAGTTCCATGGGATCTAGTCCAATTCCTTATGCTAGTAGCCCAAGCTATACTTTGACATCTCAACATACTTCTACTCCTGAACCAAAAGCCAAGACTGATAGCATGGTGTAAGATGTTCTTCACTCTTTTGTTGCTGATGTTGATCCACAACATCATCTTGCTTTTGATGATTTCAAACAGGTTGATAAACTTGACTTGGATGAAATAGATCTAAAATGGTAGATGGCTATGCTCACTCTCCGCGTTCATAAGTTTGAAAAGAAAGCCGGTCGAAAATTCAACTACAATCCGAGAGAGCCAACCAGGTTCGATAGAAGCAAGGTTGGATGCTATAAATGCCAGCAGCAAGGACATTTTGCTAGGGAATGCCCTAACAAAAATGACCAGGAGAAGAATAGGTATTCAGCCTTCAAGGTTCAAGAGCTCAAGGATGAAAAGAAAGCTTTGGTATCTGTTGACTCTATGGTTAACTGGAATGATCATCAGACTGCTACCTTGGAATCAGCTGGAGCTTCTACTGATGTATTTGCTATGATTGCTGGGAATCTATCGGATGCCGAGGAAGCAGAAGAATTTGCTCTTATGGGAATCTCGCCTCAGGTACAAAATTTCCCTCTTGGCTGTCTTGATAAATATTCAGAACTGTTGACTCAATACAATGAACTAAATGAACAAAATGACAAATATTTTTTAGATGTTCAAGCATATAAGAGTTCTTTAAAAACATTGGAACAGCAAAAGAGGTGGCTTCAAGATACTCAACGTGAATATGAGGATAAAATTAGAATTCTAAGCATTGATTTAGAAAACACCACTAACATGCTTAAATATACTGAAAAACTAAACAATGACAGTATTAAGGATAAGCAAGACATGCAAGAAAAATTGGATGCTACACTTTTACGATTTGAAAAATGGCAAAAAGCACCCAAGAATCTTTCAAAGTTAATTGATAGTACCATGTCTGGTAGAACTAAGAGAGGTTTAGGCTTTGATATATTGATTCAGAAGATGTTTTTGATTTATCTTTTTCAAGTGTCTTTGATCCTAACAAGGAGGAGGAGGGGAAACCTAGTTACAATAGGTTTCAACCAACTGCAGCAATGCATGATGTTCCTCCACCTCTTATAGGAACTTTTATGCTGATATATAGGCATACTAACTTGGATGGATCACAGATGCATGAGTCTCCAAAAAGCTCTACTAATACTAATGACTTTATCTCTTATACTTTCAGTGACAAGGCCAGTGACTATGCATCCTATGGTTCAAGTGAAGAGTCAAGACCTTCAAGTTCCAAGACAAATGACCCTGCTGCTACTAGTGCTTGGATGAGTGATGAGAGAGTTGCTTCTACTTCAACTGTTTCTAGTTCTGTTTTTAATGAGTCCTAGGAATGTTGATTCTCCTAGAATTGTTTGTAATAAATTTAGAAGTGTGAAACAATGTCCTTTGAATAAAAGGTCTTTTAAAACATGCTTTGTTTGTGGTAGTAAATTTCATTTGATTAAGGATTGTGATTTTTATGATCAAACTCCTTCTGTTTATCAAGCTTATCCTGCTCCTGGTCCACCAGGAGTTGCTCCTTTTTCTTCTAGAAGACTAAACCCATGTGCCCAATCCTATTCTTCTTCTAGAAGGATCTCTCCTTTAGCTTCTAATCTTTGGAGAAGAAATGGTTGCACCTATAATAGACTAACCAGCAACTATTTTCAGAACCTTAATCAGAATTATGTGTTAATTCAGACCAAATGTATTTTGGGTTGGGAAATTTGGGTACTGCTGTTAAGCCCACAATAGGTTGTTCTTGGTCAAACAATAACACCCATATGATGAACAGGAAACCTAAGAACAACGGTGGATCTCATCAATCTTCTTGGCTATCCACTAAAGATCCACAAGGCAGACTCAAGCCTAAAAAGGTCTGGGTCCCCTTAAGACACTAACTTTTGCATATATCTTTCTGTTGTAGTAGATTACTCCATACCAAGATCCTACTCTTGGAATAGTTGATAGTGGATGCTCTAGGAGCATGACAAGGAATAAAGGACTTCTATCTAAATTTGTACCATTTCAAGGCTGAAAGGTCTACTTCGGAGGTGGTGAAGGAAGGATCTCTAGCAAAGGAATTATTCAGACACCTAACCTTAATTTTGAGCAGGTCTACTATGTGGAAGCACTTCAAATCCGTTGATAGCTGTAATAGCTTGCTCAAAGCTATAGGGTTTTCAGCTCACCGATGCTTTATTGCTAAGAGTTGGCTAGTCCAGAAGGGTACGGCTTCTGGTAAAGACTCATATCAAATCCGTTGACGGCTGTGATGATTTACCCAAAATCATTAGGGTACCCCCACTCACCATTGATTCACGTTCAAAGAGTTGGGTTGGGTTCTGGTCTCCCAGGGTGATGCTTATTCCACCACAAAGACTAGCTAGCCCAAGAGCGAGCAACTACTTGGTAAAGGCTCATCAAATCTGCTCATGTTGATGTGAAGATTCAACAAGGTGTAGATCTGTTTCAAGCTTTCAAGAAGCTTTTCGGTGTTACTTGTTGCAACAGTCTTTGTGTTGTTTATGTTGATGGTTATGATGCTGCTGTTAGTGTTGCTGTTTCAATCCTCAGGCTGTTTTGCAAGATCTACCAGGAAAATTGAACTCCACAAGTCAAATTTAAGTTTAGGGGAGGATTGTTAGGACCTCTGTAATAGACATTTGTAATAGGTATGCTAGGAGGTATGTAGTTCCTCCTGGTCCTAGTAGTAGTAGGAGCAACACGTGATCCTGGTCATTAGAAAGTCAAACATTATTATTCTGAGTAGTTTGTTAGGATATGCATGAGATGTGTTAGGAAAGGATATGCATATCAGAAGTTACACGTTTTTGTTTAATGTGGTATTAGGGTTTCCTTGTAGTATAAAAGGAACCATTGGCAGAAGGATTAGACACACCTTCATCAAACATTATTTAGTTCATATTAATAGTAGAAATCCTTAGTAAGGATCAAGTTATTATAGTTATTATGTTTATTCTTGTTCATAGTATTTGTATTCTGCACTTATACTATGTGTTTCATCTAGAGTCTCTCTGTGAATAGACTTGTGATTACAGAAGTCGTTCACCATCCTTACCAGGCTGCAAGTTCCATATCTAGTTGACCCAACACTTACCACACTTAGAATTCTTTTTAGGAGAATCCTCAAAAATGGCATGTGGATTTTTAAGCAAGTGATCAATCTCGGCAAAATCGCCATCGTCATCTTCAAAGAAAGAGTCGATGTGACCACTCACAACCATGGTCTTACAAGCCCTAGGGCTATGCTTAGGTGACTCTTCAAGGACGAGAGGATCGATGTCGATGAAACCTTTAGCCTCAATGGGTGTTGGGCTAGGAAATGGAGGCACTTCGATGGAGTTAGAAGTTGAAGCCTCAAAGACGTGGTCCTTCGAAGGTGGTGAAGACGAGTCCATATTGGTATTGTCGTGATGGCACTAACGTCACCCTTCAGAATTGGTTGTTCACTTATTTCGCCAAATACAACCCCAAAGTGATTTTTCATCCATAAATCTACGAATACTGATTGTAGTAAATTACAACTCTTGTTTAGGAAAACAAAGAGCGTAAAGTAGGGAAAGTATTAAGTACGACGGTTTTAGGAAAACCGTGCACAAATGACCCAATGAAGTTCAAAGTTCGTTTCCCAAGGAGGTATATGTGTGTGAATAATTTGTAATTGGTTTGAGATTAATATTGGATAGAAGGGGGATGAGAAAAGAGAATGACGAAGACGTGAAATTAATTACTACTACGACTAAACGTAAAACCGTAAAATGAGCAAAAATAAAAATTAATTCTAAAATTACCAAAAATTCACCAAAAATCAAAATAAATAAACTAAGAGTTTACCAATGATCAAAACTTTTTCAAACCTTTTAATTAATTAAATATTAATCTTTAAATGCTAATTAAAGCACTAAAAATCAAATTAATTATCAAAAAGCCCAAATAAAGATTTTTCAATTGGTGATCCTCTAAAATGACCTAAAAAGATTAAAAACTATTTTTATAAATTTTTAAACTAATAAAAACTATTTAAAATGATTTAAAAACTATTAAAACTTAAAATAATTATAAAAATTAATCTAAAGATGATAAAATTAATCTAAGAGTTGCAAAATTCCTATTTTAATGTATTTAAGCTAAGAAAAATATAAAAAGTGCAAAAATGTGAAATTTGAAAAATAACAATAAAATAATATTAAAATAATATTAAAAATCCAAAAATTATAAAAAATTCTAAAAACTTGAAAACTAGTTTATTTTAACCTAAATAATCAGAAAATGAAAATGAAATTACCAAATTACCCCTATTGGGCCCTCAAATGGGCCAAAAGCAAAATCAATCAACCTTAATGGGCTTTTTAGCCCAAAAAGTCAAAATAAGCCCAGATAACTTGGAAAAGCCCTATCTGACCCAAAATTCAATTCTACACAAAACTCTGAAGGCCCAAAAGCTGAAAATGAGCTTATCACAGCTTAAATAACAAACAGCTTATATTTATTGGGCCAATAAGCCCATTAAGCTATAAGCCAATGTCATAAGCTCTAATTTGACACACAACCTTCTTTTGGGATACTAAAGAGATTTGTAAAAAGAAATTTTGAAAAAGCTCACTCAATAAGCCAGAAATAAGCAAAGAACAATTCCATAAAACGACAAAATAGTCGGGATAGAGTTCTAGGCTGTTTCAGAAGCTCTAGTTTGTTGCAAAAGCTCACAAATAGCTTAACTAAGAATAATCAATCAATAAAATCACAAAAAGCCAAGTATAATAAGCTGTAAGAACCAATAAGCTGGCTGAAAAAGCCAAATAAGCTAGTTTTCTAGCAAAAGCTTAACCAAAAGACTTGTAAACTTCCAGACATGTTATTAAGCTGAGAAAAATGAGTTCTATTACAAAAACCAAGTTGTTGCATGTACCAATAAGCAAAACAGATTCAAAAAAAGCTATATTACCAAGTTTGAACAATAGTAAAACGTTGACAAGAGTAAATCAAACGCTGACAAGCACAATTTTGGACGTTGACAGACTTAAAGAAGTGTTAAAATTTTGTTTTCAACCTGCTGGTCAAGGCTTGAGTACAAACCTTGTGAATCAAGGTCTACCAGTTGGGCAGACTTGACTAGTATTAGCACAAATAAGCTAATAAGCCAGTAAGCTTATAAGCTATCAACAAAGCAATCCAAATAGCCAAATATCCTCACAAGCAGCACATAAACAGGATCCAAGCAACAAAACAACAAGCCTTACACTAGAAATACAAATGCAAGCACCAAATGAGGTGGTCACTTTGCTGATGCAAATGACCACTTCAGCCAACTTTGATAAGCTATATCACACTCAGTAAGCCACGAAATTCAGCGACCAGATAACCAATAGATAGCTCATCACCTAAAATATTCCCAAACCTGATTTCAGACCTTAGATCCAACAAACAAAGAAGTTATTGGATCTGATGTGTTTGACCAATCTCAAAAACACTTTTATAAGATTTTTGCAAAACTTCAAATCCTTTTCCCAAACTTTAAGAAACTTAACCAATGACTAAAACTTGTATATTATGACTTGTTTAGACTTCCCAATCCCTAAGTACCAAGGGTACAAGGCCACAAGGCCTTATGAACCAGTAATCCCAAACAATCCTTTATTAATCACTTTTCAAACAAAATTCTTAATCCTTCAAATAACCTGCTGATTTTATAGATCAAATAGCTACACTAGGTGACAACTAACAGATTGCAACCATAAAACACAAAGCACAAACACAAAATCACCAAATCACATACCAAATCATAAAACAGACAATATCATGTGATTTTTAGGGGAAAATTAAACAAGAGCTTATACCTGTCCTCCACAACATCCTAGGAGGACCAACAATGCTCCTTGGACCTTGTTCAACAACTAGAACAAAACCAAGGTACTTCAACAAGAAAGATAGATGACTGCCTTGGTTGATGTTTCAAAGAAGAAACTCAAGGGCTTGATTTCTTCAACACAATGAACAAACAGCCCAACCAAAGGCTCAAATCCCTTCACAAGCTTGGTGTCAACAAGCTTGTAAGAGCTTATAGCTTTTGGTTAAGGATTAGTACAACAAAAATAGCAAAATCAGAAACCTCTTTTCAAGCTTTTTTCAAACTTGAAAACCTTACCAAACATAAACGTCCTTGAACCTAATGATTCAAGCACACTTATAACATCAAATGGAACTTAGAATTACCCTTAAACAACACCAACTTTCAAAAACATAAAAAGGAATTACAATTTTCTCAAAATACCAACTTTTATAAATTTCAAAAAGGAATTACAATGTTTAAAAGGTAAAACTGGAACAAGGCTCTCTCACAAGTTAAGGAGTCCTTATATAGGCCACAAATCGTTAATTTTAGCTTTGTAACCAAGCAAGGAATGTGGGCTATTGATTTTGACACCTGGCATTCCTTGTAGGCTAAGTTGGATGTTGATTGGTTGACGTGTGAATGGGTGGGGCCCTTTGGTGAGTGGAGGTGAGGGTTTTGTGTGTGGGATGGATTTCTGCATATGTGAATCACACGTGGGCATGGGTAACTGGGATTTACCCTTTGATTTAAATGGAATGGTAACTGGTGGTGAAAGGTGAATAGTAACACTTTTGATCCGTTTTTTGTGGGAGTGGAAAGTGTTTGGCGCATTTTCTTTTTGAATATTTCATTTGCCCAACTTTAGCCCTTGTGTTTTGAGAAAGCTTGTAAAACGTGTTTTTAGCCAACTAAACTTGCTTTCCTTTGTTATTCAAGTTCTGATTTTCACACTTTTGCCCCAAAACATTGGCAAAAGTGTTTCAAGGGTAATTTTTGCCATGTTTGAATATTTGAGGGACTGATTTTGGACATTCTTGATCTTCAAAGGTCTTCATAGTAGCTTTGACTTAATGAGGGACCATATTTGACAATTTAGAATTGTTGAGGGACTAAACTTTCCATTTCTTCAAAGTTGAAGGACCATTTTGTAATTTTGACAAACTTAAGGGACCAAACTTGTAATTATGAATATACAAGGGTTTTAAGTGTCATTTCTTCAAATTTTGAGGATCAATCTTGTACATCTTCAAGTCTTCAAGGGTTAATCTTGGATAATTCATGAACTAGGGCCCGGTTCTTTGTATGGCTTCGTTTCTCGTGTCCGTTTTTCCTTGTTTCTTGTGATCTTTTGTCTTTTTCACGATATCCATACCTAAAACACACAAGTAAACAAATGCAAGCATATATATATGGTATTTTATGACATTTTAGTGCATTTAAAGACCGAAAAGAACGATGAGATCATGTATAAATGCCATCTCATCAAATACCCTTTTGAATTAAGTACACGTATTCTTTATCATTAAAATCATCATCCTTAAAACCGTTCATTTTAATTCTTTCAAAACATGCGTCAAGCCTCATATTTTCCGCTAAAGTTAACATTTTGAAATCATTAGAATTTGAAACATCGGGTTTTGAAACCTCTGTTTTATCATGATCATTTGAAACTTGACATTTATTTTAGAAAAAGTCCATTTGTTCCTCCCCATATCTCATAGTTAATCTCCACTCGTGGATGTCGATTACGGCTCGAGCCGTCGATAAAAATGGTCGACCTAAAATAATGGGACATTTAGCGTCACACTCGTAATGGAAATGACGAAGTCCGCGGGAAAAACAAACTTTCCAATGCTAACATAGACATCCTCGGCTATTCCAATTGGTTCTAAAGGTGTACAATTTTCAAGCTCGATAGTCATGTTCGTGGGGGTAAGTCTAGGCAATCTCATCAATTTCCAAAGAGAATGAGGCATGAGATTGATGCTAGCACCTAAATCGGAAAAGGCTAAACATCCCTCAATCTCGGAAAAATCACAAGGTAATAGAAATTGGCCCGGATCCTCTTCCTTTCTCGGCATTTGCCTTTTTGGTTTTTAAGAAGGTTCGAAGCACAAGTTTCTTCAAGGGTTACTTTGGTGAGGTCGATGAAGATCTATTTTTGAATCGTGGATGGAATTTGAGGTACACGAGGGTGTGCACTCTTTTCCTTGGTCGCCACGTTCACCCCATCGACTTTAGAACATGAAGGTGTCTTAGAAGTCGAGGGTTGAGAAGAAGGAACAACTCGAAATCCATCAAGATTAGGGGTAATCACACGACTTTTCTCACGAGATGAGGCGGCTTTACATTGTTCCTTCGGATTAGCAACGGTGTCACTAGGTAACGAACTCGATGACGCACCCGAGGCCTTGTTCATAATAGCCGAAAACATCTTTTTAATATCAATTTGTCCTTGCTCAATTTTTTTGTTTTGTCTTCTCAACGTGTTTGAAAATTCGTTTTTCATATCACCAATTGCGCTTCTAACTCTTCATATTAGCGTCATTTAATTTAACGTAATTTTGAAAATCATTTGAGCCATTAAAGTTTTGACTGAAAGCTTGGTTTTGATTCCCTTGAAAATTGTTCCCTTGATTAGCGTTGTTTGAAAAATTTGAATTTTGCCCATTGTTAAAATTCCGGTTTTGATTGTTGTTGTTAAAACCTCGATTTTGCCAATTCAAATTTTGACCTTGATTATAACCTCCTTGATTACCATGATTATTTCCTTGAGAAGTGTTACGGTTTTGATTTGAAAAATCATTTCCACGATTAAAATTGTTGCCTTGATTGTTGTTGTTCGTTTGTTGCGATGGACCGACGTTATTTTGATTTTGATTTGATAAATTGTTGTTTAACGCGTTTACACTCAACGTTTGGCCATCCATAGCCGCACACTCGTAATACTTATGTGGTCCACCTCAAAACGTACACGAAACCTCAACCGCTTTCACCGTAGCGGGAGCGTCTTTCTTTTGCATCTCGATTAAGAACGACGTAAACACATTTATCAACTTATCGAATTTCGCATCAACTCTCTCAATGTCGCGATTAGAATTACTAACATTGGCGACATTGGCAACACTCGGTGCGTTACGGAGTTACTAAACCTTGGATCGGTTATCGATAATCATTAATGCATCCTTCGGAGTTTTACACAAAAAGTTGCCACCGGCGGCGGATTTCAACGAATCTTGTTCTTGAAAACTAAGACTGTTGTAAAACGTGTCGATTTGGTGCAACTCGGAAAATCCCTGGTGAGGACATTTCTTAAGCAATTCCTTAAAACGATCCCACGCGTCTCTAAATGATTCATTCGGTTTTTGCTCAAATCTCATAATCTCATTATTGAAAAACGTTGTCTTAGACGGTAGGAAAAAATGATTAACAAATTTGGAAACGAGATCCTTCCACCTAATTATGGAATTAGGTGGCTCTTTCTCGTACCAATCCTTGGCGGCACCATCGAGCGAGTACGGAAAAAGCATAAGCTTGACGACGTCGGTGTCAACGTTCTTAAACTTGCTCGTGGCCAAAAGACAATCAAAATTCCGAATGTGATCGTGAGGATTATCCGCCTCACGAACTCGAAACTTCGTAGGTTGAATCAAGAAAGCATTCCGCTCTTAATCTCAAAATTCTCCGCTTCGATAGCGGGAATTACGATCGCGTCTCCATAACCCTCGGTGGGCGCTTGGAGCAAATACATCATCGAACGATTGTCAGCCATCTCGTCTATGGTCTCTTCAACAATGATATTAGGAACGTCGATTTCTAATTCTCGTCTACGTTGTCGATTCCTTCGATTTCGATTGCGTCGATTCGAAGCGTCGCAAAAATTAGAATAATCCTTCGATCGAGTGCGCATTCACTAAGCGTAGAATGGGGGGTAGCAAAGAAGATTCTTTTTGGGGTTTTTCGTTTTTTTCAAATTTTTTGGTTTTTGATTGTTTTTAAATTTTTTTGGATTTTTGTGTATTACGTAGACTCAAATCTACAAATCTCTCCTCGAATCAATTTCTCGATTAAAGGAGCCTCAAGGAATGAAAACGATCACGTGGGATGAACTCCTTCGATGACTTTAGAACGTTGGTGGAACACCAAAACGTTCAAGAGGGTTTAATCTTGAAAACAAGCAAATATAGTATACGTAGATAATACTTGGGCGGCAAACCCTCGATTATCCCTTGATACTATGCTTTTTCATAGGGGTTCAATATATTCTTGGAATCTTCTCGAATTGATCACGGTTCAAAGTGGAATAGTTGTTCTTGGTTACAAAAATGGGGTTTGGTTTTCTAGGCTACTAAAAAGGTAAATGCGTGAATTAAATAAAGATAAACTAAAAAGCAATTAATTAAAAGCAATTAATCAAAATAAAACTTTACTTAAAATAAAACAGATAAAAAACCTTAACTCAGAAAATCACTGATGCGGAATATCCCTCCTCACTCGGAATAATTAACACAACCTTCATTCGGAATAATCGTTGATCCGTAATAAGAGCTTGATACGGAATATATAACCTTCATGAGGAATGTTTGTTCATGCGGAATAATCTTTGATCTGGAATAAAAAGCTTATTCGGAATAATTAAAAACAGAACTTGATTCGGAATAAATAAAGAAAAGTTGGTGATCCGGAATAAAGGTTGATCCGGAATAAAATAGTTGATTCGGAATAATGGTTGATGCGGAATAAAGGAGTTGATCCAGAATGTTATGGTTGATGTGAAATATTGAAGTTGATGCGGAATAACTGGTGTTGATCCGGAATAATGGTTGATGCGGAATAAAATGGAAATGAGCTTGATCCAGAATATTAGATATTCCGGATGGAAGAGGTTGATTCGGAATGTTTGACACAAAATGACTGATCCGGAATATCCGGTTGATCCGGAATAAATAATGAAAAATTACTGATCCGGAATAATGATTGATTCGGAATCTAGGGAATATGAAGAACTCATAATTAACACGGAATGCGATTTTAATCAAAACAAGCCAAATTTAACCAAAAGATTTAAACCAAACTAACCAATAATCATTTAATAACCATAAACAACAAATCAAAACAATAAAAACACAAAACCCACTTACTTTTGAAGATTAAAATCAACCAAATAAGAACTTTAAATGTTAAATCAAAAAGATGAAGATGAACAAGATTAATGGAAGGATTATATTGATTGATTAAGGTAAAGTAAACAAAAGGAAAGATTAAAAACTTACAAGATTAAGGATTCAACAAAAATGAAAAATCACCAACACCTTAATGGTGTTGGCTTCCTACGAAAGAAAAGAAAGAACTGGAAAAAAAACTCCAAAACTCGCTCAAAAAGTGTGAGGGGATGTCTTTATATAGGTCTTCTCTTTGGTTGGTGAGTGGGTGATAGGTGTGAAAACACCCATCTTTTCTACCACTTAATTACAATAATAACCGAAACAAAACGTGTATTTTATGTCTTTTATGTCGGAATTATGCGTGGTTTGTGTTTCTTATGTGATTTAGGAAGAAATTGTGAAAAGTGGAGAAAACACGACATTCACGGGCTAATATTGAAGAAAAGACGAAATATGAAGTCGAGAAGTCAAGAGTGCGAAAAGAACGGAAGTCCAAGACCAATTCTGAAGATTTATCGAAGAAAAAGTTAAAAGACGGAAGTTTACTTAAAGTCGAAGAACTCGAGTCTTATTTATTGAAGAATTAAAAGACGAGTTCGAACAAACCCCAAAACAAATTCCAAGTATTAAGAAGATTTAAGAAGATTAAAGAAGCTTAAGGACTTGATCTTGCAAATAAGAAGAAAGGAAGGAGGGGAGGAAGCTTCCTCTAAACACCTTCTTAATCTCCTATATATAGCCTTCATTTTCATTTCATTAGTTTTTGTTGGCTAGAGTGACACTAGTTCTTCCACCTTTACTTTTATGCACATTTAATTACTTGCACATTTATTTTATTGCACCTTTAATTACCTTGTCTTGCACCTTAATTTTCAAGTAAGTTACTTTTATCTTTATTGCACCTTTACTTTACTTGTTTGATCTCTCATTCTACCTTTCTTTCTTGCTTGATCTTGTTGTTTACATGCTTATTGTGTTTCTTATTTGATTAAAGATTGTGTTTTTATGCTTGTGATTGTTTTCGATCATTGATTTTTATAGCTTATTGTGTTCATCTTTAAGTTTTTAAAGTTTTTATAAAAGTTATTTTTATATAAAAGTTGTTTTTCGTAAAGCTTATCCATTTGGTGTTATAAAAGTCTTTAAATTTCAGTTTAGTAGCTTATTTTTATACGGTTTGCTTTAGGATTTTCGTCTTGTGCTTATTTGATTAGTAGCTTATTTTTCTAGCTTATTTTGTGTACTTTTCTCCGTATTCCGATCTGACAAATCGAAAAAGGGTTATATATTCCGATTGGAGTAATCGGATTAGGGTTTTGATATTCCTAACAGCATTCCGATTTGGGAGACTTTGGTATTCCGATCAGGGCAGGTGTGGGTATTCCGATCAGGTAAGTGACAGTTATTCCGATTGGTGCTCTTTACCTCATTCCGATCGAGGTGTTGATTTGATATTCCGACCCCTAGTTCCGATCAGCATTCCGACCAGATCTCTTCCATATTCTGATCAGTGTTGGTCCTATACATTCTGATCTGGGGGTTTAAGTTCCGATTGGTGTTTTCCGATCTACATTCCGACAGGTAAAGGTAGTATATTCCGACAAGGTCTGATCGGAATATATTCCGATTTGGGGTATTTTTCTGTTTTTGTCTTGTTTAATTTTTACGTTCTCATTTTTATGCTTGTCTAATTTTAATTCTCGTCACGTTTTTTTTACTTTAATTCATTTAATTATTTTACTTTTCAAAGTTTTAAATATCGCACATTTAATTTTAATTAGATTTAGATTTTATTTCAACGCCATTTTACTTTAACGACATTTACTTTTAAGTCTTTGCACATTTAAATTTAAAATCAACCAAAAAATATTTGTTTCACCAAAGTCAACTGAGTCGCACTTTAAACCAATATTCAATTCGATTAGACACACATCAAAGAACTTTTTAAACTGAGTAAAATCTAGTTATCAAATGGCGCCGCTGCCGGCTCTTTTCGTAAAGATTAACGGTTTTCTGTGAGAGACGCGTTGCTTTTTGGGATCCGTTCATTTGTGAACGTTATTTTCTTGCTTAAAAAATTCAAAAAAAAAATATAAAAAAATTCATAAAAATTAAAAGTTGATAAAAATCCATTAAAATTAAAAATTTCAAAAATCCAAAAAGATTTTATTTTTATTGTGTATATATATTGTCTTTGTGTTTGGTTTCTTTTTCTTTTGCTTTTTCAGGTGTATGCGTACTAGATCTTCTAATTATCAAGAGCCCGAGACTCAAGAAGATTTAAGTATGTTAGGTGTCAACAACAATATTCCACCACACCTCAATAATAACAACAATGTTCTTCCACAGCCCGATCTTCGGACAATGGAGGAGCTTTGTCAACCTACCATGTTTGGACGAGGAGGACCGATTGCGCCGATGCAAATCAACGCTCCCGAGTTTTCGTTGAAGCACCACATGATTCAGCAAGTGCAAACAAATCCTTTCCGTGGATTGCCTGATGATGATGCCAACAAACACCTCGACAAGTTCATTACAATCACCCAAAGCATGAAGTTGCCTGGTGCCACAATGGATGTTCTTCGCCTACAACTCTTTCCACATACTTTATCACATCATGCCGAGAAATGGTTTGATCGTCTCACGAAGAATTCAATTCACACTTGGGATGACATGACTCAACGCTTTTTGTCGCGCTACTTTCCACCATCCATGGTCACGAGCCTTCGCAATCAAATCAGCGGTTTCATGCAAGATCCTGATGAATCTCTTTTTGATGCTTGGGAGAGATATAATGTCTTGATCGATAGATGTCCAAACCACAACATGCTCCATGTGACCTTAATAGATACTTTCTACAGCGGTTTGAATTTTCGTGATCGGGATACGATTAATGCAGCCGCCGGTGGCACATTCATGAAAAGGAGACCCGAGGAGTGTAGAGAGCTAATTGAGAACATGACTACTCACCACAAAAACTGGGATTCCTCTGCTTTTTCAAGGAACAACCCGAGAGTCAATGTTTCTTCTACTTCAGCAAACCCTGAGATGACCGAACTCACCCGCATGATGACTGAAATGAGCAAAAGTATCACGCTTCTCGCTTCAAACCAACAACAACAACAAGTTAAAGCGGTTGCACCTTCTTGTGAAACATGCGGTGGTCCTCACTCATACACTGATTGTCCTTCGACTCAAGGAAATCCGGAAAATGTGTATGCAGCTTATGGTAATTATTCACCGGAAAATTACCAAGCTCGACCTCAAGGGGATAGAAATTTGCTGAGCTACCGATCAAACAATTACCTTTCACCCGGTTTTTCTCCTCAAAACCAAAACCCCGCCAACAACTACAATAGAAGCAACCAAATCCCACCTCGTGCTTCTAATCCTTATCACCAACCCGCTCAACAAACCCCACCCATTAACCCCGATGTTGAAGCCATCATGAGAACCCACGGTGAGCAAATCTAGAACCTGCAGAGCCAAATTATCAATCTCAAAGGAGATATTACCAAGCAAGGAAATGAGATAAGATCCGAGCTTCGAGATAATATGAAATCCTCCTTCAGCACTCAGACGAATGATATTAAGAATATACTTGCTAGTTTCTTGCCCGCAGCTCAACCTTCTACTTCAAGTTCTCTACCTTCAAACACCGTCACCAATCCGCGAGCAAATGTGAGTGCTATTACTACTCGTTGTGGAACTACCATTGTCGATCCACCAATCCCACCCCCATCATCTACACCTCCTCCACCACCATGTATCCCTACTCCTCCTACACCTAGTATTAGTGCACCATTACCGTCTCCGCCTCGTCATGACGATGTACCTAGGAAGGACCCTTCAACATCTCAACCTTTACCTACTACACCTGCACCCTCACCACCCAAACCTAATATCCCTTATCCTTCTCGCTTGGGCAAGAACAAAATGCTAACAAAGGAGGACTCTAAAGTGGCACGCTATGTGAAGATGATTTCTCAAATGAACTTCAACATTAGCTTTCTTGAAGCACTTGTCCACATGCCCAAATTTGTCAAAGCATTTAAGGAATTGCTTAACAAGAAAGAGAAGTTGATTGAGCTCGCCAACACACGCCTAAACGAAAACTGCTCTGCAGTTATTCTTAAAGAACTGCCGGAAAAGCTTGGAGATCCCGGTCATTTTGTGTTGCCTTGCGTTTTCAACAAAACTGAAGAATTTACTGCCCTTGCTGATCTCGGGGCCAGTATTAATTTGATGCCTTTGAGTGTTTGGAAAACACTATCATTGCCCGACCTCACTCCAACAAAGATGACTCTTGAACTTGCGAATCGCACTCTCGCTTACCCTGTTGGTATTGCCGAAGACGTGTTCATTAAAGTTGGCACATTTACTTTCCCGGTCGACTTTGTTGTAGTTGATTATGAAATGGACCCTCGTATTCCTTTAATACTTGGTCGGCCATTCTTGAGAACCGGACGAGCTTTAGTGGATGTGGCCGAAGGTGAGTTAATTTTAAGAGTCGGGGATGATGCACAAGTTTTCAAAATGGGGAAGCTTACAAGTACAACCTTTGGAGGCCGCGACTCAGTGAATATGACTAATGTGCTCGATGACTTTACCGTCTACGCCAATCCTATATTCGATTGTTGCATCGATAATCCAATTTTTCATCATAATGTGGATGATTCTCTCCCTACTTTGGAACCTTCTCCCATTTATGATTCTCCACCGGTCTTTGACGCTTATGATGATGATGATTCTAGCTCAGATTCGGATGATTATGAGGACCTTATTTCTGAGTATCCCGAGCTGCCCACATA
Source organism: Glebionis coronaria (assembly GCA_025667525.1). Taxonomy (NCBI): domain Eukaryota; kingdom Viridiplantae; phylum Streptophyta; class Magnoliopsida; order Asterales; family Asteraceae; genus Glebionis; species Glebionis coronaria. The sequence goes on from JANFOE010000171.1 coordinate 885,149, forward strand.
CGATGATTTTGATGAGGCTGATACTCTTTCGAGCGATTCTTCACATGATGAAGATCCTCCGCCATCACTCGATCCTACTTTAGACGATTACTCATTTGAGGAAGACTTCTCTACGTTTCTTAACACTTACTTCCCTCATGAGAGTGATTCTCCTCCTTATGATTTTGAAGATTATCGTCTTGATCCTACTTTGGATTTGAAGAAAATACTTTCTAAGGAGAAGAAACCGGTCGACACCAATATCCGCAGCACGTATGAGTTAACACCTCTTTGTCCCCCATCTGAGGACGAGGTTGTGCTTCTTCGCGGATCTTCTTCCCATTCTGCTGAGCCTGAGTGCTATTTTCCCTTAAAGGAAAAGGTTTTCGACCCCGGTATTGAAATATTTGAGCCATCTCAGTATCCACCTGATGAAATAAAAGGAAATATCTTTGGAACTTATGGAAATCTCCTTGCACCACTTCATCCTTACTTCCACTGTGCTCCATCACTGCTTAAGGGAACCTTGCCTACTCTTCTTTGGCTTGCCTTGTTCGCCTTAAGCCTCTGCTATTTGATGGACGAAAACTATGTCTTTGATCCTGGTGGATATGTTTCATGCTTCTTCCGTTGATGATCAAGGTCGAGTCAGGCTCACGACTCGGTTAACAAAAATCAAGGGCTTCTTGGGAGGCAACCCATGCATCTATCTTTTCGCTTTCTTCAGCATAAGTGTAGGGGAGACCCTTTTGGTTTGCTTTGCTCTCCTCTTCTCTTCTTAATCAGGGATTCGAGCTTCAATGATCCACGCTTGATGATTCTTGACGACCCGTGATTCCGTGTCCACTTCTTCCCAGTTCTATCCTAAACTCTTTTCGATTCACTATTTTATATTTTCTCAATATTAAAATAGGAATCTCTTTAGTTGTCTTTTCCTTAGCGAGATTTAAACAACGTGCACAATGTCCTAAGTGTAGGGGAGTTTACTCCCACATGCTTAAACATTGAGGACAATGTTTATCTTAAGTGTAGGGGGGACTTCTATCGAAGTTAAGTGGCCTTTTCCGTGTATTTGTCCTCATTTTAACCGGAAAATCAATTTTTTGACATTTTTCAAAATTTTTGATCTATTTTGGCCTATTAGTTTTTACTTCTGTATATTTATTTCCTTTCCTTACTAGAATAAATCGTTAATAAAGTGGTTTTAGTTTTCAAACGTTGTGAATCTTTTGACTCAACCCAAGTTTACTTGTCTAAGTTACTCTTGCTAGTATCCTTAACGTGTTTAAGTCAAGTTTTGCTAGGATTTTATATAGGGAGCTATAAAACGTGAAAGTATTAACTCTCACGGGTTAAGAACAAGAACTTTTCGCAAGTTCCTATAATTGATCCTAGAGAGTCGTTTATCAAGGGAACTTTAAAATGCGATTTCTAAACTTGAAAAAGTCTAAGAGTTTGCAAGATTCTATAGGCGACTCGAAAACCCAAAACTTTGATTTAATAGGCTAAGCATCCATGAGTCTCATTCCTTGAGATTTTAAACTGTGGAGAACGAGAGATGATAGAGTCAATTATAAGTTTGGTATTCTTTCGGGAATTTATGTGAGTTAATTATAAGCCTATTCTCCCATCGCTTTCTAATAAATTTATCTAAAATAAATAAGGTTGTACGATTTGAAAAGTTACTTAGCTTCTAGCCCAAGATCGTTTAAAAGTTGCTCGGTATGGATTAGAGTTCATAGCCAAGGCATAACTTATTGAAGCGGGATGCGAAGATTGGCGAGTCTGAAAAGGCCATAACAAGGCATGAGGGCTACATTTTGTTGCTAAAGATCCAAAAGTGATGTGAAGAATCATTTATCAAAAATCAATATGAAGGATCGAGACACACGACGAAAAGCAAAAACTCCCCAAAAGTTATGGAGAAGTGTATCCGAAAAGACCCTAGCAAGGTATGAGGATAAATAGATCCAAGTCATCAAAGGAGGCGGATCGTTGTATATCAAAGTCCAAAATAAAGATTGGAGAAAAATGAAGAAGTCGTGGTCCAAGTATGAATCTCTCAAAATTTCAAGTGAAGAAATTCCATTATGAAGAGAAGACCATAATTTCATGAACATCTCTCAAGGTTTGAAGTATGAAGTCGCTGCCAAATATCGGTCCGAGAAAGGTCTCAAATCGCGAAGCGAGTTATGCCAAGATATGAACTTTATGAGGTCCCGAGAAGCAGTTTTAAAAGATTTTGTCCTTTAGCTAACTATTGATTAAATCGTTCACTTTATTTTTGGCCTAATAAACTATCGAAATAAGTCAAACAATGTATCCTCGTGATCATTCAAGACAACAATAAAATATAAGAGATACACCTAGGAATAAGGGAGTCTAAGTAAATAATTGGCCCACATGAGTTCGTGTTAGTTTACTAACTTATAATAACAATGATCTGGTTTTTAAGCTTGGTTTGGAGAAAGTGAAAACTTGAGGATGATGATTATTCATGACATTTCCAAAACCCAAGGTATGTTTTTGATTTCTTTATTTTGAATGTTTATAATTTTCTATCTCTTTAATAAAGGCCAACGTGGATTGATTATGATGAAAAATGTAATCTTGCTTTGTAACTAATGCATTGCATGAGGACATTGCAATGGTCAAGTGTAGGGGATTTGATAGGTGTGAAAACACCCATCTTTTCTACCACTTAATTACAATAATAACCGAACCAAAACGTGTATTTTATGTCTTTTATGTCGGAATTATGCGTGGTTTGTGTTTCTGATGTGATTTAGGACGAAATTGTGAAAAGTGGAGAAAACACGACATTCACGGGCTAATATTGAAGAAAAAGACGAAATATGAAGTCGAGAAGTCAAGAGTGCGAAAAGAACGGAAGTCCAAGACCAATTCTGAAGATTTATCAAAGAAAAAGTCAAAAGACGGAAGTTTACTTAAAGCCGAAGAACTCGAGTCTTATTTATTGAAGAATTAAAAGACGAGTTCGAACAAATCCCAAAACAAAGTCAAAGTATTAAGAAGATTAAAGAAGATTAAAGAAGCTTAAGGACTTGATCTTGCAATTAAGAAGAAAGGAAGGAGGGGAGGAAGCTTCCTCTAAACACCTTCTTAATCTCCTATATATAGCCTTCTTTTTCATTTCATTAGTTTTTGTTGGCTAGAGTGACACTAGTTCTTCCACCTTTACTTTTATGCACATTTAATTACTTGCACATTTATTTTATTGCACCTTTAATTACCTTGTCTTGCACCTTAATTTTCAAGTAAGTTACTTTTATCTTTATTGCACCTTTACTTTACTTGTTTGATCTCTCATTCTACCTTTCTTTCTTGCTTGATCTTGTTGTTTACATGCTTATTGTGTTTCTTATCTGATTAAAGATTGTGTTTTTATGCTTGTGATTGTTTTAGATCATTGATTTTTATAGCTTATTGTGTTCATCTTTAAGTTTTTAAAGTTTTTATAAAAGTTATTTTTATATAAAAGTTGTTTTTCGTAAAGCTTATCCATTTGGTGTTATAAAAGTCTTTAAATTTCAGTTTAGTAGCTTATTTTTATACGGTTTGCTTTAGGATTTTCATCTTGTGCTTATTTGATTAGTAGCTTATTTTTCTAGCTTATTTTGTGTACTTTTCTCCATATTCCGATCTGACAAATCAAAAGGTTATATATTCTGATTGGAGTAATCGGATTAGGGTTTTGATATTCCTAACAGCATTCCGATTTGGGAGACTTTGGTATTCCGATCAAGGCAGGTGTGGGTATTCCGATCAGGTAAGTGACAGTTATTCCGATTGGTGCTCTTTACCTCATTCCGATCGAGGTGTTGATTTGATATTCCGATCACTGGTTCTGATCAGCATTCCGACCAGATCTCTTCCATATTCCGATCAGTGTTGGTCCGATACATTCCGATATGGGGGTTTAAGTTCGGTTATTCCGATCAGATTAAGTGACATATTCCGATTGGTGTTTTCCGATCTACATTCTGACAGGTAAAGGTAGTATATTCCGACAAGGTCTGATCGGACTATATTCCGATCTGGGGTATTTTCTGTTTTTGTCTTGTTTAATTTTTACGTTCTCATTTTTATACTTGTCTAATTTTAATTCTCGTCACATTTTTTTTACTTTAAGTCATTTAATTATTTTACTTTTCAAAGTTTTAAATATCGCACATTTAATTTTAATTAGATTTAGATTTTATTTCAACGCCATTTTACTTTAACGACATTTACTTTTAAGTCTTTGCACATTTAAATTTAAAATCAACCAAAAAATATTTTTTTCACCAAAGTCAACTGAGTCGCACTTTAAACCAATAATCAATTCGATTAGACACACATCAAAGAACTTTTTTAACTGAGCAAAACCTAGTTATCAATGGGCTTTCTCCCTTTCTTCTTGTCTTCTCGCCTTTTTGGAAAAGTTGACGTTTTCGATTCTGATTCGGGATTTGTCGACGATTAAATTCAACTCGTCTTTTAATTTCTTCGTTTAATAGACTTGAGTTCCTTCGAAATATGTAAATCTTCCATCTTTGGTCCTTTTTTTCGATAAATCTTCAAATAGGCCTATTGACTTCAAATCTTTTGCATCTCTTGGACAATAGACTTCGTCTTGAGTCTTTTTCTTCGATAAAACATGTGCAATCCCATGTTTTCTTCAATATTTATCCGGTTGGCTCTGAAAACACAACAAACACACAAACCACGCATAATTCCAAACAAATGACATTAAATACGCGTTTTGGTCTTGTTTTAGCAAGAAATAAGTGGTAAAAGGATGGGTGTTTTCACACCTATCAAATCCCCTACACTTAACCATTGCCATGCCCTCATGCAATGCTTAGTGACAAAGCAAATTTACACTTTTCTTATAATCAATCAACCTTGGCCTTATTAACATACTAAACAAAAATTAAAGTACTAAGAGAAATTAAAACTTTAAAGTAAACAAAAGGATAGAAAACCATTTTCACTTGAAAATAGATACATGGAAATAACTTGCAAAGAGATCAAGGACTTACATTAGGGCTTTGGTGCTGCGAAGATTTATCACCCTCAAGTTTCACGTTCCCCAAACTAAGCTTAAAAACGAGATCATTGTTATTATAAGTTAGCAAATCAAACACTTACACACATGGCTTCATTATATGCTTAAACTCCCTTATTCCCAGGTGTATCTCTTATATTTTACTTTTGTCTTAGAATGATCATGAAGATGCATTTTTGGACTTATTTCTATAGTTTATTTAGGCTGAAAGCAAAGTAGGACGATTTGATTAATAGTTAGCTAAAGGACAAAATCTCTTAAAACTGCTTCTCGGGATATCAAAAAGTTCATATCTTGGCATAACTCACTTCACGATTTGAGACCTTTCTCGGGCCGATATTTTGCATGTACTTCATACTTCATATCTTTGAGAGACGTTCTTGAGATAATGGTCTTCTCTTCGTTAATAGAGTTTCTTCACTTGGAGACTTTTGAGGGGTACTCCAACTTTCTTGACCACGACTTCATCATTATTTCTTCAATCGTTAATTGGGATTTTGAGATACAACGATCCGCCTCCTTTTCGGACTTGAATCTATTTATCCTCATACCTTGTTATGGTCTTTTCGGATAGAATTCTCCATGATCTATATGGGAGTTGATTGCTTTTCGTCGTGAGTCTTGATCCTTCATATTGATTTTGGGAATAATGCTTTTCACATCACCTTGGATCTTTAGCAATAAAATGAAATCCTCATGCCTTGTTAGGGCCTTTTCGGACTCGCCAATCTTCGCGCCCCGCTTCATAAGTTATGCCTTGGATATGAACTCTTATCATTACCGAGCAACTTTTAAGCGATCTTGGGCTAGAAGCTAAGTAACTTTTCAAATCGTACGACCTAACTTATTGCAGATAAATTATTAGCAAGTGATGGGATAATAGGCAAATAATCACACCAAGTGAGCTTGTGCAAGAATACCGACATATAATTGACTCTATCATTTCTCGTTCTCCACAATTTAAAATCTCAAGTAATGAGACTCATGGATGCTTAGCCTAATAAACCAATTAAGGTCTACATGGTTAAGGATACTAGCTAGAATAAACTTGGATAAGTCTATTCGGGTTGAGTCAAAATAATCGCAACGGGCCTAATATGTCAAAGATTTCAAAACTAGCTACACCACTTTATTAATATTTTGACTTTATTGTGGGATATATACATATGAAAGCAACGATAAAATTTAAAAATTACGACTAAATGGCCAAAGTCAATTAAAAATTTGAAAAATGTTGAAAAAGATGATTTTATAGTTAAATGAAGGCATTATAATGGAAAAGTCCACTTAAAACTTCGATAGAAGTCCCCCCTACACTTAAGATAAACATTGTCCTCAATGTTTAAGTATGTGGGAAAAGTCTCCCCTGCACTTATGACATTGTGCACGTTGGTTAAAATCAAGTTAAGGAAGAGACGACTAAAGTGATCAATTTCAAATGTGAGTATGAAGAAAATTGAATCACGATAGTTGAGAGATAGAACCGGATTTCGGATAACACGGGATAACGGTTCTTCAAAGGTTCCAAAAGTGCATTCATCCCTGTAATCACATCACCACACAAACACAAACAACCTATAGAGGTCCCCCTACACTTAGGAGGTTAAAACGGAAAAGGATAGATACTCTGGCTGCCTCCCGAGGAGCGCTTGTTTTTTATAACCGAGTCACGAGCCTGACTAGACCCAAAATTAGTTCATGGGAAACGTGGTGAGGGATGGAATCATCTCATGAGAGATGTCCTCACCAAAGTACAACGTCACTCATTGGCCATTCACCTTAAAACTAGGTCCATTAGGTTGAGCGAGCTCGAGAGTACCATATGGAAAAATTTGGGCAATGGTGAATGGGCCGGACCAACGAGATTTCAGCTTGCCCGAAAAGATTTTCAACCGAGATTTAAAGAGTAAAACTTTGTCTCCAACTTGGAACTCTCGGTTTTTAATCTTAGAGTCGTGAATGAGCTTATTCCTTTCCTTATAGATCAAAGAATTTTCATAAGCCTCATTTCGGAGTTCATTCAGCTCATTGAGTTGGATCTTGCGTAGATCACCGGCTTTGTGGATGTCGAAATTAGCCCACTTCAAGGCCCAGTAAGCCTTGTGCTCCAACTCAATGGGGAGGTGGCATGCTTTCCCGTACACGAGACGATAAGGTGTACAACCAATCGGAGTCTCGTATGTGGTACGAAAAGCCCACAGAGCATCATCAAGTTTATCGGCCCATGAGGCACGATGCTCTCCCACGGTTCGTTCAAGAATTCGCTTTAATCCTCGGTTAGAGATTTCAGCCTGGCCATTAGTTTGTGGGTGGTAGGCGGTGGAAAGACGATGATTGACACCATACTTAGCCATGACTCTTGGAATTGATCATTGCAAAAATGAGTCCCGCGATCACTAATAATGGCACGAGGCACACAGAATCTAGCGAACAACAATTTCAAAAAGTTACAAACCACCCTTGCGTCATTAGTGGGTAAAGCTTTGGCTTCAACCCATTTAGAAACGTAGTCAATGGCTACAAGGATGTATTTCTTTCCTTTAGATGAAGGGAATGGCCCCATAAAGTCGATTCCCCATACATCAAAGATTTCACATTCTTGTATGAAATTTTGAGGCATCTCATCTTTATGTGTGATCTTGCCTTGTTTTTGGCAACATCACAATATTTAACCATCTTGTGAGCATCACAATAAATGGTGGGCCAATAAAATCCCGAGTCAAACACTTTTTTGGCGGTGTAGTTGTGACCAAAGTGACCACCGGTGGGTCCTTTGTGGCAAGCTTCGAGAATGTCAAAAGCGGCTGGTCCATCAACACATCGGCGAATAATTAAATCAGCACATTGTTTGAATAGATACGGGTCATCCCAAAAGTAAGTCTTAATGTCTGTGAAGAACTTTTTCTTTTGCTGGGATGTTAACCCGTCAATGAGAATTCCACCCGCCAAGTAGTTTGCAATGTCCACAAACCACGGGGTCTCATCTTGATTTGAATTGATAGACATTAAGGTCTCCAGGGGAAAAGAGTCATTGATCTCTTTGTTCGGATGATCCCCTTGATGAGGATCCTCAAGTCTACTGAGATGATCCGCGGCTAGGTTTTCAGCTCCCTTCTTATCACGAATTTCGATTTTAAATTCTTGAAGTAGCAAAACCCAGCGAAGAAGTCTTGGTTTGGAATCTTGTTTAGTTAACAAGTACTTCAACGCGGAATGATCGGTATACACGATGGTGGTAGAAAGGACAAGATAGGGGCAAAATTTTTCAAAAGCATAGACAACAACTAAAAGCTCTTTTTCGGTTGTCGTGTAATGCAATTGAGCCCCCGTCATTGTCTTGCTAGCATAGTTGATTGGTTGGAAGTGTTTGTTCACTCTTTGGCCCAAAACTGCTCCAATAGCAAAGTCACTAGCATCGCACATCAACTCGAAAGGCAGCTCCCAATTAGGGGTAACCAAGACCGGTGCCTTAGTTAGCTTATCCTTAAGAAGGTTGAAGGCTTCAATACACTCGTTGGAAAAGATAAAAGGAGTATCTTTTTCCAAGAGGTGGGTCATCGGGCGAGCGATTTTAGAAAAATCTTTGATGAATCGACTGTAGAAGCCCGCATGACCGAGGAAACTTCTCACACCCTTCACGGTTGAAGGTGGAGGCAATTTTGCAATAACATCGACTTTAGCACGGTCCACTTCAAAACCGGCTTTGGAGATCTTGTGTCCTAGAACGATGCCCTCTTTTACCATGAAATGGCATTTTTCCAAATTAAGAACAAGGCTAGTGTCTTCACACCGCTTAAGTATACGTTCTAAATTGGCAAGGCAAGTAGAGAAAGAATCGCCATAAACCGAGAAATCATCCATGAATACTTCCATAGTTTCTTCAACCATGTCATGGAAGATAGCCATCATACACCTTTGGAACGTCCCAGGAGCATTGCATAAACCAAAAGGCATACGTTTGTAAGCAAATGTTCCGTAGGGACAAGTGAATGTGGTCTTTTCTTGGTCTTTGGGATCGATGGGAATTTGAAAATACCCGGAGAAACCGTCTAAGAAGCAGTAATAGTCATTACCCGCTAGACGCTCCAGCATTTGATCCATGAAAGGAAGAGGAAAATGATATTTTCTCGTGGCATCATTGAGTTTGCGGTAGTCGATACAAACTCTCCACCTAGTAATGAGACGAGTAGGAATCAACTCGTTGTGTTCATTGGGAACAACGGTTATTCCGCCCTTCTTGGGCACACAATGGACGAGTCTTACCCATGGCGAATCCGAAATAGGGTAAATCAAGCCGGCATCTAGAAGTTTGATAACCTCTTGTTTGATGACGTCATGAATGCGAGGATTAACCCTTATTTGGCTCTGGATTGCGGGTTTAAAGTCGTCTTCCATGAGAATCATGCGAGTACAAAAGTTTGGATCAATTCCGCGGATATCGGAAATTTTCCAAGCAATTGCCTTCTTATGATCTTTAAGCACGACGATGAGGCAAGATTTCTCTTCTTCTTTCAGGTCCTTAGCAATGATGACGGGCGACTTCTTCTTTTCTTCAAGGAACACGTACTCGAGGTGAGATGGTAACTCCTTAAGCTCTAAATCCGGAGGATTTTCGATGGGATGCGGATTCAAATTCGGTTCATCAATAGCAATAGCCTTAGGAGATGGTGGAGAAATATTGTCCTCTTTGAGAAGTTTCTCAATGAGACGAATGTCTTCATCCCAATCGGTGGGAGAATCGTCATATTCTAAGTTCACATCTCCCATGGTGGCTTCAAGATCTTTCCAAAGGAAATCACTTTCTCCAAATAGAGTTAGTGATGAATCGATAGAGGAAACGGTCTCAACATTGGGAGGAGAGGTAGGAATACTTTTACAAGCATCTTTGAAGTGTTCTTCACAAGCCTCATCAAGAACGTCGATACAATTAACACTCTCGTATGAATAAGGCTGTTTAGAAAGCTTTCCCATGTTGAAGATGATTTTATTGTCACCCACTCTCATGATAAGCTCACCCGCTTCAACATCGATGAGAGTGCGACCGGTCCTCAAGAATGGACGTCCAATGATTAATGGCACACGAGGGTCCATATCGTAGTCGACCACAACAAAATCGGCAGGAAAAGTGAATTTGTCGACTCCTACAAAAACGTCTTCGGCTATCCCCACTGGATAAGCAACCGTACGGTTAGCTAATTCCAAAGTCATTTTGGTGGGGACTAGCTCAGGGAGAGATAATTGCTTCCAAACACTTAAAGGCATTAAGTTAATACTGGCACCTAGATCGGCTAGGGCCATGCAATTCTCTACTCCCGGGAAGTTGCAAGGGATTAAGAAGCGACCCAGATCACCAAGTTTAGTTGGCAATTTCCTTAAGAGAACCGCAGAGAAATTCTCGTTAAGTTGGGTATTAGCAATATCAAGAAGCTTCTCCTTGTCGCTAAGAAGATCTTTGAACATTTTCGCATATTTAGGCATGTGAGCGAGAGCCTCAGCGAAGGAGATGTTGAAATTCAATTGTTTAAACATTTTGAGAAAGTTCGAAACATGAATATCGTCCTTGCTTTTGAGCTTCTCTTTCCTCAACCTTGAGGGATAAGGTATATCAGAAGAAGAGGAAGGCTTTGGGATCAAAGGATCACTCACATCCTTGGGTGGAGGAGGGGTAGAAGTAAGAGGTGGAGGAATTGGGGAAGTAGAAGATTGAGGAATAGGAATAGAGGACTCGTTTTCCTTAGTCACAATCACCGGTGGAGGTATAGGAAGCTCGGGTTCCTTGGTACCTTTGCCACTGCGAGTGGTGATTGGTTTCATCTCCCCTCTTGGATTCGCAACGGTGTTACTCGGAAGAGGATTGATTACCTTGGAAGAAACCAGCCATCATGTTCCTTAAGTCAGTCGTTTGACTTGCCAAAGTGTTTCGCATATCAGCTCTGATAGGTGTGAAAACACCCATCCTTTTTACCACTTAATTACAATAATAACCGAGCCAAAACGTGTATTTTATGTCATTTATGTCGGAATTATGCGTGGTTTGTGTTTTTTTTGTGATTTAGGACGAAAAGGTGAAAAGTGGAGAAAACACGGGCTTTCACGGGCTTTTATCGAAGAAAAAGTCAAAAGACGGAAGTTTACTAAAAAGCCGAAGAACTCAAGTCTAATTTATTGAAAATTACAAGACGAGTTTGAAGAAATCCCAAGACAAAGTCCAAGTAATAAGAAGATTAACAAAAGATTAAGAAGATCAAGGACTTAAGTGTGCAATTAAGAGAAAGAAGAAAGAGGGAGGAAGCTTCCTAAGCTCCTCCCTAACCCCCCTATATATAGTGTCCACCTTCATTTTGTTTAGGGTGTTGGTGGCTTGACAACCCATCCTTCCACCATTTTCATTTCCTACACTTCTATTTCTTTCACTTTAATCTTCATGTAATGCACCTTTAATTTCCTTTTAATTCCAAGTAAGTTTACCTTTAATTGTTGTTAATCTTTACCTTATTGCTAATCTCCTTCTACCTTTCTTGTTTGATTTGTTCTTCATGTTAAATGTTCATGTTCTTGAGTTTTTATGATTTTGATCAAGTGGGTTTTGATTTATTTGGCTCTATTTGTTAGTTTTGATGATTTGTTTTGATTAATTATTGTTAGTTGATGTTTTGTGGTTGTTTTAGATTAATCTTTTGGTTTATCTTGGTTATATTATGTCAAATTCGTGTTCTATTTCATCCTACTGTTCTTTCGTTCTTGTTACTTTAACTTGCCCAGAATATTCCGAATAGGTTGTTTTCTTCATTCCTTATGCGGAACATTTCTAATATTCCGGATAGTGTACTTTCTTGGACCCTTATACGGAATATCTAATTATTCGGGATAGGAGTCCCTACTCGGAATGTTTGATTATTCCGGATAGGTTGCTCTATTCGGAATGTTATAATTTTTCCGTATAAGCCTAATGTTCCGCATAGCGTTTTTATTCAGCATATGTCTTTTATTCCGAGTCATCTTTTATTCCGCATAGCATTCAGTTATTCCGCATAGGTCTTTTATTCAGTATAGCATTTTATTATTCCGCATAGCATTTTATTCAGAATAGGGATTTTATTCCGCATAGCTTTTATTTATTCCGCATAGGCTTAGTTATTCCGCATAGCATACTTTTCTCTTTTTATTCCGCATGGAATTTATTCCGTATTAGAGTTTTTTCAGTTTTTAGTTTTGAACTTTATTTTTCCCGCCTTTTTCTTTATTTGCATTTTTACTTGTTTTCCTTTTAGTTTAAGTTTTGATTTGCGTCATTTACTTTATTTGCCTTTTTATTTTCTCGTAATTTACTTTTCGCCAAGCTTTTATCTTTTGATTGTCTCTTTTTACCGTCTTTATTTCTATTTGTTTCTTGTCTTTATTTTTAATTAGTTTTAGACAACGACCATTCCCTTTTTGTTCCACCAAGAACAACTAATCTCGCACAATTAACCGGAAATCAATTCGAAGAGATTCCGAGAAACGAACTTTTTAAACTAGTAAAAATCCTAACATTAAAATGGCCCCGCTGCCGACTCTTTTCGTGAGGATTAAATGTTTTTTGTTAGAGACGCGTTGGCTTTTGGGATCCGTTCACTTGTGAATGTTATTTTTTGTATCAAAAATTTTCAAAAATCCAAAAACATTTGAAAAATCATAAAAAGCATTTCTTTTTCTAATTTTTGCACCAAAAATATTCTTCTTACTTATCTATCTTTCTTTATGGATTTTTATGTCCATTGCGTCCGGTGTGGGAAACAATTATCTGGGAACAACTCTTGTCAAAGGTGTACATGTGAGCGGTGCGGGAACGATATCGACAATACGCAATTCCTATTCGGATTTTGTCCTTTGTGCAACTCGACTAATTCGTCCTTTTTGAACCCACCTCCTCCTGTTCCCCCGTGCATCTATTGTGGAAGCGATTCTCATTGGCATGTTCCGTGCCCGGTTCAATACCCGTATGGACACGGGCAAGAACCGGGGTACAATTATGAAAATGATAATAGCTATCCACAGGAAGCACCCAGTTTCTCCCCATACCCATGGTGCTATATTTGTGGGGGCCCTCACGATGCTTCTTTTTGTGATCCGTCGCAAATCTTTGAGAAAGTACCGTGCTATCATCCTAGTGTCTATAACTTTGAGCCCCCACATCACACCCTCAATCATCAATCCTCTCAGCAAACTAGTCTTGATCAACAACTCACTTCTTTGAATGGCATTCTAGAAAGTCTAGCTCAACTCCGAGCTGACTTGCATCAGGAAAGGCAACCGTTGCTTGATGTGGACGAAACCTTGAAAACCACTGACACCTTTTTGAGCCAATTTAGTCGTTTTCCCTTCTTTTCTACACCAAAATGTTTAATTACAGCGTGGGATAGAATTGGTGAAATTGAACACACTCGGGGCGATGAACAACAAAAGTTGCTGCATGAGCTTCTTAAAGATGTGGAGGTTATCAAGGAAGAGTTAGCCGACTACGTCACTCCTAATTGGACTCGTCCCATCTATTATGATGATGACGACGACGATGATGTCTACACTTTCAACCAATCTTCTGAAGTTGCTGCTCCTACTGTCGATGTTCCTACTGCATCTAAGGATCTAGATTCGTTGAATGAGCTTAGTGATGTTGGTCTCGACAAAGTATTGGATGATGAGGTTTGTGACTTACCTGCTATGGAGCCTGAGGACGACGTTGCTCTTACGGAAGAGGTCGATCCTAGTGATGACGATTTTTCTCCAAGCTATGAGAATTTCACTTTTGAAATTTCTCAATCTCCACCGGGAGATGCGGGTGATGACGATTTATTCTCTCTGGTTTACGAGAAGTTCACCGATGAACATGATCTTGTGGATGAGGTGGAAGACGTGCTTCTTCGCGATAGATTATGGAAAGTGCACCTTCTTATTGCTCAAATCGAAGCGTTGACTTCTCCTCCTCTTTCCAAGTCTTTACCTCCATCTATTCCTCCCGTTGAAGATACTGACCCATTGCTGGAAGAAATCAATATCCACTCCATCCCTCCAGGTATTTATGATTCTGACACGGAGGGGGACATTATTTTTGATAATTTGCTATAGGATGATATTGTCCCAAGTCCCCCTCCCGAGCACCTTTCATCCTCCCCTTTAGCTACTATTACGGAGGATGAGTGCTTTGACCCGGGAGGTGACATTGATTATGCTATGATTGATACCATTACGGCTTTGCCGTTTGCTCAGCATCCATTGTCTTTGGGGGAGGACAATGTGCTTACTTTACCCAACCCACCTCCCGTGGATCTTGAATTCACATACTTCTCGTATGTTGAAAGGACCTTTCTCCCATTCAAGACTTATCCTCCCGCCTCTCCTTTGTTGATGTCAACCAGGAACGAGGACAAGGTCTTTGATCCCGGTATCACATTCGAGGCTTCCCCATGGACCATTTAATTCGGGGACGAGTCAGGCTCGTGACTCGGTTAATATAAACAAGCGCTTTTTGGGAGGCAACCCAATTATCTATCTATTTTCACCATAAGTGTAGGGGGAGCCCCGTGGTGTTTCTTGCTTTCTTTCTTATCATGTGCAGGGATTAGCGCTTCAAAGACACACTCTTGATGACTTTTGACGAACCGTGATTCCGTGTTCCACTTCTTCCCGGTTCTATCCTAAACTCTTTTCGAATCTCTATTTTATATTTATTAAATATTAAAATAGGAATCTCTTTAGTAGTCCCTTTCTTAGCGAGATTTAAACAAAGTGCACAATGTCCTAAGTGTAGGGGAGTTTCCTCCCACAAGCTTAAACATTGAGGACAATGTTTATATTAAGTGTAGGGGGGCTTCTATCGAAGTTAAGTGGCCTTTTCCTTGTATTTGTCCTCATTTTAACCGGAAAATCAATTTTTCGACATTTTTCAAAATTTTTGATCTATTTTGGCCTATTAGTTTTTCCTTTTGTATAGTTATTTCCTTTCCTTATTAGAATAAATGCTTAATAAAGAGGTTTTAGTTTTCAAAACGTTGTGAATCTTTTGACTCAACCCGAGTTTACTTGTCTAAGTTTACTCTAGCTAGTATCCTTAACATGTTTAAGTCAAGTTTTTCTAGGCTTTTATTTAGGGAGCTATAAAACGCGAAAGTCTTAACTCTCACGGGTTAAGAAAAAGAACTTTTCGCAAGTTCCTATAATTGATCCTAGAGAGTCGTTTATCAAGAGAACTTTAAAATGCGATTTCTAAACTTTAAAAAGTCTAAGAATTTGCAAGATCCTATAGACGACTCGAAAACCCAAAACTTTGACTTAATAGGCTAAGCATCCACGAGTCTCATTCCTTGAGATTTTAAACTGTGGAGGACGAGAGATGATAGAGCCAATTATAAGTTCGGTATTCTTTCGTGAATTTATGTGAGTTAATTATGAGCCTATTCTCCCATCGCTTTCTAATAGTTTTATCTGCAATAAATAAGGTTGTACTATTTGGAAAGTTACGTAGCTTCTAGCCCAAGATCGTTTAAAAGTTGCTCGGTATGGATTAGAGTTCATAGCCAAGGCATAACTTATTGAAGCGAGATGCGAAGATTGGCGAGTCCGAAAAGGCCCTAACAAGGCATGAGGGCTACATTTTGTTGCTAAAGATCCAAAAGTGATGTGAAGAATCATTTACTGAAAATCAATATGAAGGATCGAGACACACGACGAAAAGCAAAAACTCCCCAAAATTCATGGAGAAGTCTATCCGAAAAGGCCCTAACAAGGTATGAGGATAAATAGATCCAAGTCCAAAAAGGAGGCGGATCGTTGTATATCAAAGTCCAAAATAAAGACTGGAGAAAAATGAAGAAGTCGTGGTCCAAGTATGAATCTCTCAAAACTTCAAATGAAGAAATTCCATTATGAAGAGAAGACCATAATTTCATGAACGTCTCTCAAGGTTTGAAGTATGAAGTCGCTGCCAAATATCGGTCCGAGAAAGGTCTCAAATCGCGAAGCGAGTTATGCCAAGATATGAACTTTATGAGGTCCCGAGAAGCAGTTTTAAAAGATTTTGTCCTTTAGCTAACTATTGATTAAATCGTTCACTTTATTTTCGGACTAAATAACTATCGAAATAAGTAAAAAAATGCATCCTCGTGATCATTCAAGACAACAATAAAATATAAGAGATACCCCTAGGAATAAGGGAGTCTAAGTGAATAATTGGCCCGCATGAGTTCGTGTTAGTTTACTAACTTATAATAACAATGATCTCGTCTCTAAGCTTGGTTTGGAGAAAGTGAAAACTTGAGGATGATGATCATCCACGACATTTTCAAAACCCAAGGTATGTTTTTGATTTCTTTACTTTGTATGTTTACAATTTTCTATCTCTTTAAAGGCCAACGTGGATTGATTGTGATGAAAAATGTAAAAGTGCTTTGTAACTAATGCATTGCATGAGGACATTGCAATGGTTAAGTGTAGGGGATTTGATAGGTGTGAAAACACCCATCCTTTTTACCACTTAATTACTATAATAACCGAGCCAAAACGTGTATTTTATGTCATTTATGTCGGAATTATGCGTGGTTTGTGTTTTTGTTGTGATTTAGGACGAAAAGGTGAAAAGTGGAGAAAACACGGGATTTCACGGGCTTTTATCGAAGAAAAAGTCAAAATACGGAAGTTTACTAAAAAGCCGAAGAACTCAAGTCTAATTTATTGAAAATTACAAGACGAGTTTGAAGAAATCCCAAGACAAAGTCCAAGTATTAAGAAGATTAACAAAAGATTAAGAAGATCAAGGACTTAAGTGTGCAATTAACAGAAAGAAGAAAGAGGGAGGAAGCTTCCTAAGCTCCTCCCTAACCCCCCTATATATAGTGTCCACCTTCATTTTGTTTAGGGTGTTGGTGGCTTGACAACCCATCCTTCCACCATTTTCATTTCCTGCACTTCTATTTCTTGCACTTTAATCTTCATGTAATGCACCTTTAATTTCCTTTTAATTCCAAGTAAGTTTACCTTTAATTGTTGTTAATCTTTACCTTATTGCTAATATACCTTCTACCTTTCTTGTTTGATTTGTTCTTCATGTTCAATGTTCATGTTCTTGAGTTTTTATGATTTTGATCAAGTGGGTTTTGATTTATTTGGCTCTATTTGTTAGTTTTGATGATTTGTTTTGATTAATTATTGTTAGTTGATGTTTTGTGGTTGTTTTGGATTAATCTTTTGGTTTATCTTGGTTAGATTATGTCAAATTCGTGTTCTATTTCATCCTACTGTTCTTCCGTTCTTGTTACTGTAACTTGCCCAGAATATTCCGAATAGGCTGTTTTCTTCATTCCTTATGCGAAACATTTCTAATATTCCGGATAGAGTACTTTCTTGGACCCTTATACGGAATATCTAATTATTCCGGATAGGAGTCCCTACTCGGAATGTTTGATTATTCCGGATAGGTTGCTCTATTCGGAATGTTATAATTATTCCGTATAAGCCTAATGTTCCGCATAGCGTTTTTATTCAGCATAGGTCTTTTATTCCGAGTCATCTTTTATTCCGCATAGCATTCAGTTATTCCGCATAGGTCTTTTATTCAGTATAGCATTTTATTATTCCGCATAGCATTTTATTCAGAATAGGGATTTTATTCCGCATAGCTTTTATTTATTCCGCATAGGCTTAGTTATTCCGCATAGCATACTTTTCTCTTTTTATTCCGCATGGAATTTTATTCCGTATTAGAGTTTTTTCAGTTTTTAGTTTTGAACTTTATTTTTCCCGCCTTTTTCTTTATTTGCATTTTTACTTGTTTTCCTTTTAGTTTAAGTTTTGATTTGCGTCATTTACTTTATTTGCCTTTTTATTTTCTCGTAATTTACTTTTCGCCAAGTTTTTTTATCTTTTGATTGTCTCTTTTTACCGTCTTTATTTCTATTTGTTTCAAGTCTTTATATTCAATTAGTTTTAGACAACGACCATTCCCTTTTTGTTCCACCAAGAACAACTAATCTCGCACAATTAACCGGAAATCAATTCGAAGAGATTCCGAGAAACGAACTTTTAATGTTACAATTATTCCGTATAAGCCTAATGTTCCGCATAGCGTTTTTATTCAGCATAGGTCTTTTATTCCGAGTCATCTTTTATTCCGCATAGCATTCAGTTATTTCGCATAGGTCTTTTATTCAGTATTGCATTTTATTATTCCGCATAGCATTTTATTCAGAATAGGGATTTTATTCCGCATAGCTTTTATTTATTCTGCATAGGCTTAGTTATTCCGCATAGCATACTTTTCTCTTTTTATTCCGCATGGAATTTTATTCCGTATTAGAGTTTTTTCAGTTTTTAGTTTTGAACTTTATTTTTCCCGCCTTTTTCTTTATTTGCATTTTTACTTGTTTTCCTTTTAGTTTAAGTTTTGATTTGCGTCATTTACTTTATTTGCCTTTTTATTTTCTCGTAATTTACTTTTCGCCAAGTTTTTATCTTTTGATTGTCTCTTTTTACCGTCTTTATTTCTATTTGTTTCAAGTCTTTATTTTTAATTAGTTTTAGAAAACGACCATTCCCTTTTTGTTCCACCAAGAACAATTAATCTCGCACAATTAACCGGAAATCAATTCGAAGAGATTCCGAGAAACGAACTTTTTCAACTAGTAAAAATCCTAACATTAAGCTCTAAGATCGTTTCCTTGTTGCACCATATCTGCTTTCAAGTTGAGCACTTCCCGCTGGAGATTTTCCACGATCACATCATTGGTCCTCATGTAGGTTTCAACATCTTGGTGTAATGCGGTGGGTTGGTTGGGAGGAGGAGCATGGTATGCGGGTAGTTGATAAGCAGGTTGTTGGTAAACTTGGTTGTTTCTTTGAGGTGGATATGGTTGTCTTTGAGGTGGTTGGTATGGTGCACGAGGTTGTTGTTGAGGAGGGCGATTGAGGTTTTGTTGTTGGTTTGGGTTGTGAGGAGGAAAACCGGGCGGTAAGAGAAAGTTGTTTGAGCGATAGCTAAGCAAGTTGCGGTCTCCTTGAGGACGAGCTTGATAAGCGGCCGGAGGATAGGTACCGTATGCTGCGTTAACATTCTCAGAAGGATAGTCTTGGTTGGTGGTACAAGTGGTGTAAGAGTGAGGACCCCTGCATATTTCACATGGTTGGCTTACAGCATTGACTTGAGCGTTTTTAGCGTTGATGGTGTTGGTGTTGCTAGCGGTTTGGGTAGCAAGCGATTCAAGAAGCGACGTAATTTTGTCAAGTCTCTTGTCGTTGTCACTAGTATTAGCACTAGCGGCATTGGTCCGAACACTCTTGGTTTGCACTCTACACTACTACAAAAAATCCCTTAGAGACCCCCTAAAGAGACTGGTTTCGTGAAAACAAGTGTCTATGACCCAAAAATGGTGGGAAGGGAATGAATAGAAACTTGTTTTCTTAAAAAAAACAGTCTCTATAAGGTGAATTCTAAAGAGACTAGTTTTGTAGGTTGCAACCACTCTTTTTATACATTTAAAGACACTGGTTGTTACGTAAAAACCAGTCTTTATGTGTTAATCTTAAAGACACCGTTTTATATCAAAAAACTAGTGTTTTTAGACATTTAAAAACACTGTTTTTTTAACAACCAGTCTTTTTTATGTAAATAAATTTTGTGTTTAATTTTTTTTAACTTACAATCATAAGGACTCAACGGTATCTACTTGTTTTTATAACATATTACGCTTTTAGTCTTTATAAACTTTATATGTGATTAAATTATAAGGACCATTAAATAAATAAAAAATTAAGAATCATAACTTGTGTAAAACTTATTTATAGGCACTTCTTTTTAATCTGATAAAAAAAGCAACATAGGGTCTTGAACCCTTGACCTCTCAACTTTCATCAGATGCAACATCTTTCTGTTATGAGTGGTTATTACCAAAAAGCTGATAAACAAAATAATATTTGAACAAAAAAAGTTGCACACAGCAGGTCTAGAACCCCAGACCCGCAGACAAACATCAAACTCAACATCCACGAATTAACCAACTAGTCAGTGGACTCTTTTTGTTTACATCTCATTATATTTTCTTTTTGTACGTTTTGTGTTTTTTACAAACTGTTAATAGAAAAAATAGAGTTAAAAAAGAGACCACTGTTGGTCTCAAACCCTTGACCCTGCACAATAGAAAGACGCAGCAAGAACCACATTTCACCAACTGTGCTCTCTTTACATTTTGTTTATATTTTCTTTCATACTCTCTTATATTTTTATTTTTTTAGCTGACAATAAAAAGTAACAAAAGCGCCTATAGTGGGACTTGAACCCGTGACCTGCTGCTCAACAACCCAACACCCCAACCATCTGCTCTATGGTCACTTTTGGTTACTTGTTCCTTTTATGTTTCCTTTATACCTTTTTTTATTTCAACTTATTTTTATATTATCAGCTTTTATAGCTTATTTCGTACTTTATTCTTTGCTTATTTTTAGGCCTTTTATTTTTCCTTGGTTTCAAATAGAGTTTATCATTTTATATAATTTTTTTGGATTTTTTTAAAATCGTTTAATATTTTTAAATCATTTAATTAGTTTAAATGGTTTTTAATTCATAAAAAATTATATAAAAGTCAAAAAAATATAATTCTTTTTCTAAAAAATTTCTTTTGTCATTTAGGATGTAGGAAAAATAAATTTGCTTTTGTGGACTTTAAATTTGATAAAAAAAAATTATGTCGCGTTTTTACTTTCGTTACTTAATTTCGTGCTTTCGTTATTTGAACTTTTTAGCCCGTTTGTAATTTTAAACTAGTTTTAATTTTTCTTTTTAAGTTTAGTTAGTTTATTTTAAGTTAAGTTGTCAAAATATTTTTTTTATTTAGTCGAATTTTCGTTGCGTTTTACGTTTTACGTCGTACGTTGTTTTTAGCGTAACTCGTTTCCGTTTTCTTTTCTTTCCCTATTTCCATAAGATATGAGTCGATAGGGTATCGTTGTACATGATATGAGTTGATAGGGTATCGTTTCACATGATATGAGTCGACCGGGTATCGTTTTACATGATATGAGTCGATACGGTATCGTTTCACATGATATGAGTCGATCGGGTATCGTTGTACAGGGTATGAGTCGATAGGGTATCGTTTCACATGATATGAGTCGATCGGGTATTGTTGTGCACGATATGAGTCGATAGGGTATCGTTTCACATGATATGACTCGACCAGGTATCGTTTTACATGATATGAGTCGATACGGTATCGTTTCACATGATATGAGTCGATCGGGTATCGTTATATACCATATAAATCGATCGGTATCGTTGTACACGATATGAGTCAATATGGTATCGTTGTACACGGTATGAGTCGATAGGGTATCGTTTCACATGATATGAGTCGATAGGGTATCATTGTACACTATATGAGTCGATAGGGTATTGTTGTACACTATATGAGTCGATAGGGTATCGTTTCACATGATATGAGTCGATAGGGTATCGTTGTATATTATATGAGTCAATAGGGTATCTTTTCACATGATATGAGTCGATAGGGTATCGTTTCACATGATATGAGTCGATACGGTATGGTTGTACACTATATGAGTCAATAGGGTATCGTTGTACACGATATGAGTCGATAGGGTATCGTCGTACACGATATGAGTCGATAGGGTAGCGTTGTACACGATATGAGTCGATAGGGTATCGTTTCACATGATATGAGTCGATCGGATATCGTTATACACGGTATGAGTCGATATATAGTTTCCCATGATATGAGTCGATCGGGTATCATTGTACATGTTATGAGTCGATAGGGTGTCGTTTCACCTGATATGAGTCGATCAGGTATCGTTGTACATGTTATGAGTCGATAGGGTGTCGTTTCACACGATATGAGGCGATTGGGTATTGTTGTACACGATATGAGAAACCTGAAAGATAATTAATATTTAAACGAAATTACAAGCGATATATAACCTACTTTAGTGGAAAAAATGTTTTAAACGCAATGGCGAAAACTTCGTGTTTTGATTCATCCGTTAACTATTGTAAACGAGACTCGAACCATTAATTGACGAAGATTATATCAATAATTACAATTTGAACCCTAAACTATTTCCAACCTAACACTTTGTTTTAATATAAATAGAAATTTATATTCTTTTTCTCATTTTCATAAAAACAAAAACACACACTCAAACCCTAGCAACTTACATACTCCTACCGTCACCTTCATCTATATTTCTCCTCACCTTATAACTCCCAGATCCACACATAAATCCCATGACCATCTAACAAATCACATCCTAATCCCTCACACATTCTATCTCAAACGAATAAAAAAAAACCCACACACAACATCACCTATTCACTTCATCTTCACCGTCACCTTTAACAAGATCCTAAACCTGATCTATACATCTCACGAATAAACCCTTTATCACCTCCAACACACGAACTCACATAAACCCAGATCGAAAAAAAAACAAAAACTCACATCGAAACCAACATCATAATCGAATATCACAGGTTAAATCGAAATATAAAGATGTTTTTTTTCCTTTGGACACGGGAGAAAAATTGACTTCAGGAGAATCATGATTCGAGATGTGAAACGATTTAATAACATTTTTTTTCGATGTACAGTTTCATTTATTGGAGGGTGTGTTGTTACAATTGGTTGCTGGGATTAGAATGTTTGAGTGTGAACGGGTGATTGGAGTCGGATTCGTGAGTGATGGCATGTATGAATAGGGATTTGAAGATGATTTGATTCTTGGAGCTAAGTGTTCCTTATTGGGGATTGAGGAATACAATGGAAACGGAATGATTTGGATTTATGAGAAACTGATGTCACGTGGTAGCTGATGATGAAACACTGGTATCACACCACTGTGTTCACAGTGTTAGCCAAAAGGTCGCTGGCCCAAATCCCAAGGTCAGCGAATCGTGTGTTGTTACCAAAAAAAAATAAAAAAAATCAGTCATTATGATTGTGTTGATGAAAATAATCAACCAATTATATGGGTTCTTCAGTTCGTTAGAAACTGATGGAATTCACCAGCTTCGAAGAAAAGCTGATGGTGGAAATATGGGTCGGTGTATGGAGTTTGAGCAGTATTAAAGATGCTGAAGAAAAGAACCGAAAGATTTAGGTGTGGTCGTGGTTAATAACTCATGAAATGAGCCGGTGCCATGAACTAAAGATTGATGCTGCGGCTCACCATGAAATGAGCCCGTGTGGTGCTCGTGGGAGTTAATTCATAAGCTGATTATAGCTTATTAATTTTAGAGTAGCCGTTTAAATCAGATAGGTTTTAGTTAAAGCTGCGAGTGTTCAAGGTTTGATTTCATTAGTCGCAAGTTCGGTTTAAATTCAGCATTAGTTTCGTTTGGTTGAGTTAGTTAGATGATTTGGTTTCGATTTATTCATACGGTCCATTTTCTGTTCGAGAGGTATTGGCAAGTGGTTCGGTTCGAGAATAGTTCGGTTTAGATTTGATATTAGTTTCAGCCTAGTGTCGATAATAGTTCAACATCGTAGCTTGCCTAAACGGACAAGCCTGGACGTTTGTTTCAATCGCCGTTCGTGAATATTTGGCAAGTGTTTTAGTGCAGCTCATATCTTCGATTACAGCTTGGTTCATTTCGATTGTTTCATTTGGTCTTGATTTTAAGTACTAAGTGTAGCTTCTAAGATCTCGGTTCAGGTTCGTTCGTCGTTCAGCAGCTCGTAGCACTAGACATTTGGTGAAGTATTCGGTTCGAGTATAGTTTCGATAATCAGTCTCGTTTATTCAGCAACACGTCGACAACGGGCAGGCCTGGAGTTAGGTATAATTTCATTTTACATTTTCAGTTCTTAGTGTAATCTGTTTGTGACATGTTTGATTTGCTTTGTGAATGATGTTTATGATCTGTTTCTGCTTCCAGCTTAGTTTAATGAGATTTTGATTTCTATATTTTGCATTCTTCCTGTATTTTAGTGTTTGGATTAGCCAAATTCTTAGAGTTCAGGTGAGAAATTTTTGTTTTGATAGTTTGATATAGTTGAATTACAAGTAGCTGAGTTTAGATTACTCTATTATAAATCTACTAGTCATATAGCTAAGGATTAAAGCTTTTATCCAAATTTGATCTCAGAATCTGTTTTCCACTGTCTTTATTTCAAGTTCATAGTTTATACACATTAGACCCTTAATCATGTATGTCTCTATTTCAGTCGCAGTCCAAACATATTAATTCTGTTAGTTTTGTCAGCCTCGTTAGTAATATGCTCATGTAAATCCAGTTAGTCGTTAAAAGCCTTGGTTCACTTATTTAAAGTTGTTTGGGCTTAACAGATTTTGTAGGCTCGTATCTTGCCAATTGAATTTCTTTACTTACAGATAGTGGTAATCATTTTGTAATAGAGAATTAGTTTAGCAATTTCAGTAGTAGCGGTTTAGTTTTATAATAATAAAAAAATAATAGTTTAGAATATTATAATAATAGTTTAATTTTCGTTTTGTGTGCCAAGTAGTATAAATACCAAATTTACGATATCTTAACCCGAAACAAATAAAGTCTTAACGATAAAATCTGATTTCAATTCGACACGAGTCGAGAGACAAAACAATATACTAAAAAAACGGACATTAGTTAACTTTTTGAACTTACTAAGGCAACAAATATTTGTTTCTTTTAGTGTATAAATTAACATCTATATTCGGTGGTTCTTTTTTTTAATCCTAAAACGTATACAATAAATGCAGCGGGCATTATGTACTACTCATAATATGCCACAAGGATGGTAAATGTTTTATTTTGAATCCGCAAAAGGATTCACAAACGAATGAGAACTGTTACAGACTCGCTGGACTTGTGAACTCGTAAGTATTATTTAAAAAAGTTTAATATTTCACATTTGTTGTTGTGTAATTTAACTTGCACATGTTCTTTACTTTTTAGGGTCCTTGTTACTATGGAGTGGGATTTTCCTCTAGTGAATCGTCAGCCTGAAGACTAGGAGTGTGGATATTACGTCATGAAATGGATGCATGACTTCGTCCTGAAATATCAAAACAATAACTTCCCAAACAAAGTAAGTCTTTTTTAAACCGCGTATACGTTAGTTAGATAAGCTGTTAGTTTAGTTTAGGTTAAGTCTTTTATTTCCTTCATTAGTCAGATAAGCTGTTAGTATAGTTTAGGTTAAGGATACGCTGAAATTAGGATCATTTGCTCTTTTTTGGTCTGCACATTAGTTTAAGACAACTTTAGTAGCTAGTTTCTAGGATAGATTTTAATAAGCTCTTGCGGTTAGTTTAAGATAAAATTTAGTATCAATAAGCTATAGTAGTTGTGTTAGTATCTGTTAGTATCCTTAACAACTCTTTTCCACAAGCCAATGGTTTAGCTTTTAATTCCCTTGGTTGGTCTGATTTGCATGTTGCTTTTATCTACCTTATTGTGTTAATTTGATTAAATTACTTGTAGCTACTGTGGAATAACGAGCGTCCGTTGAATAAGAAAGAGTTGAACGCGATTGTTGGAGCTTGGTTTACATTGTGGCGACAAGTTAAATAAAAACAAATTTGATTCGAAATATGTATTTGACAATTTTAATCCTTCCAATTAATTAAGTTCTCTTTATTTACATACATTTTTTGTTTATGACAATTCAAGTCCTTTAATTTGGTTTTTTTTATATAATTCTTGTATTTACATTATTCTATTGTAGAGGGTTAAATTTGTAAAATTTGGAATTTAATAAAAATTCCAATTTTTTTTTTTAAAAAAAATTAAGTAAAAAGAGACTGGTTTTAAAAAAAACACATTTTTTTACTCCATAAAAAGACTGGTTAGATGCTCTTAAAAAGACTGCTTTCTATAGATTAGTATGGAGACCAATCTCTAGAGAGACTTGTTTTTATGAACATAACCGTGTCTATTTTTTTAATAGAGACTGGTTCCAAAAACAGTCTATTTATGTTTCGAGCAAGGAGATCCTCCACATAGAGACGTCATACAAAACCAGTCTCTATTGCCTTTTTGGACCAGTCTCCATGGACTTTTTTGTAGTAGTGCTAGAATTATTCTCAATAATATCCCAAGCGGCATTAGAGCTTTTAACCAAAATATTACCCCCCGAGGCACTATTTAGTGAATCTTGGTCATTCATGCTTAACCCATTGTAAAAAGTATTAATTTGGTGCACTTTGGTAAAATCATGTTGTGGGCACTTTCTTAAAAGGTCTTTAAAACGGTCCCAAGATTCACTAAAAGTCTCATCGTACTTTTGTTCAAAGTTAATAATTTTATTCCGCAAAGCGGTAGTACGAGAGGGTGGGAAAAAGTAGTTTATGAATTTGGTCTCCAAATCCGTCCACGTCAGAAAACTTTGTGGTGGTTCCTTTGCAAGCCAATGACGGGCTTGTCCCTCTAAGGAGAAAAGAAAAAGTTGTAAGCGGATTACCTTATGTGGAACACCATTGAATTTGACCGTATTTGTGAGTTGCAAGAACCTTTTGATGTGGTCATGTGGATCATTAATGGTACGCCCCGAGAATGGTTGAGCAGAGACCATCTGAATAAAGCCGGATTTGAGCTCAAATTGTTGGCTGCAATCGCGGGTATGACAATTGGATCGTTGTTGCCCTCCACATGTGCTTGCAAAAGTTCAATCATAGGGCGATTGTCCGATAGAGGTTCATTGTTGTTGTTATTATTGTTGTTTTGAGGTGGATTGTTATTGTTGTTTGTGTACAACGGCTATGTCTAAGTCTTCGAGAGGCTCGGGCTCTTGATAAGACGTTGATCGTGTACGCATGCACCTGCAAAAGAACTAACAAAGAAAACAAGAAATATTTTTGATTTTTATGGTTTTTTAATTTTTTTGTAGTTTTGAAAATTTTATATTTTTAGGGTTTTTGAAATTTTTTATGAAAAAGTAACGTTCACGGTGCACGGATCCCAAAATCCAATTTCTCACAAAAAACTGTTAATCTTTATGAGAAGAGCCGGAAGCGGCGCCATTTAATACATTGGTTTTGCATTGGGGTTCAGATTATCTCTCGGAATCTTCTCGAATTGATCACGGTTCAAAGTGGAATAGTTGTTCTTGGTTACAAAAAAAGGGGTTTGGTTTTCTAGGCTACTAAAAAGGTAAATGCGTGAAGTAAGTAAAGATAAACTAAAAAGCAATTAATTAAAAGCAATTAATCAAAATAAAACTTTACTTAAAATAAAATAGATAAAAAACCTTAACTCAGAAAATCACTGATGCGGAATATCACTCTTCACTCAGAATAATTAACACAGCCTTCATTCGGAATAATCGTTGATCCGGAATAAGAGCTTGATGCGGAATATATAACCTTCATGCGGAATGTTTGTTCATGCGGAATAATCTTTGATCCGGAATAAAAAGCTCATTTGGAATAATTAAAAACAGAACTTGATTTGGAATAAATAAAGAAAAGTTGGTGATCCGGAATAAAGGTTGATCCGGAATAAAATAGTTGATTTTGAATAATGGTTGATGCGGAATAAAGGAGTTGATCCGGAATGTTATGGTTGATGCGGAATTTCGAAGTTGATGCGGAATAACTGGTGTTGATCCAGAATAATGGTTGATGCGGAATAAAATGGAAAGGAGCTTGATCCGGAATATTAGATATTCCAGATGGAAGAGGTTGATTCAGAATGTCTGACACAAAATGACTGATCCGGAATATCCGGTTGATCCAGAATAAATAATGAAAAATGACTGATCCGGAATAATGATTGATTCAGAATCTGGGGAATATGAAGAACTCAGAAAAAACAGGGAATGCGATTTTAATCAAAACAAGCCAAATTTAACCAAAAGATTTAAACCAAACTAACCAATAATCATTTAATAACCATAAACAACAAATCAAAACAATAAAAACACAAAACCCACTTACTTTTGAAGATTAAAATCAACCAAATAAGAACATTAAACTTTAAATCAAAAAGATGAAGATGAACAAGATTAATGAAAGGATTATATTGATTGATTAAGGTAAAGTAAACAAAAGGAAAGATTAAAAACTTACAAGATTAAGGATTCAACAAAAATGAAAAATCACCAACACCTTAATGGTGTTGGCTTCCTAGGAAAGAAAAGAAAGAACTGAAAAAAAAAACTCCAAAACTCGCTCAAAAAGTGTGAGGGGATGTCTTTATATAGGTCTTCTCTTTGGTTGGTGAGTGGGCTTTCTCCCTTTCTTCTTGTCTTCTCGTCTTTTCAGAAAAGTTGATGTTTTCGATTCTGATTCGGGATTTGTCGACGATTAAATTCAACTCGTCTTTTAATTTCTTCGTTTAATAGACTTGAGTTCCTTCGACATATGTAAATCTTCCATCTTTGGTCCTTTTCTTCGATAAATCTTCAAATAGGCCCATTGACTTCAAATCTTTTGAATCTCTTGGACAATAGACTTCGTCTTGAGTCTTTTTCTTCGATAAAACCCGTGCAATCCCATGTTTTCTTCAATATTTATCTGGTTGGCTCTAAAAACACAACAAACACACAAACCACGCATAATTCCAAACAAATGACATTAAATACGCGTTTTGGTCTTGTTTTAGCAAGAAATAAGTGGTAAAAGGATGGGTGTTTTCACACCTATCAGCCCTCTTTCTCAAAACACGCATAAGCAAGCGGGGGAAACGAGGCAGCGCTAAGCACTCAAGAGCCTTTTTCCCTTAGGTCGTGAAATACAACCGCCTTATGCCCACCTTAGAGTTTGTGTTAATCAGAATTAAGCCTCACGAAAGTATTTATCTATTTTTCCTTTTGATTTTTTCTTTAGATTCGAATACAATAATTGAGTGATGAAATCCCAATTAAGGTTGCGTTTTAACGCTTTTGGAGATATTGCATATTTAGTGTGATACGTAGTACAATATATTAATAATATTCACAAAGAAAACGAAAACCAATATATCTACAATATAGAAAAATGATTGTTTTATGTTTAGTTTGGGAAAACTAAACACGATTTATTTGGATAATATAATATAATAGAGAAAAAATAAAAATGAGTATGTACGATATTTACGCTTTCCAAAAATTGAAAAGCAAAAACGCACTAATCACACAAACACGATGTGTATAATGGCTAAACACCTCCCCGGCAGCGGCACCAAAATTGATGTAGTGTAAATCGTACACGTTTTAGGAAAAACGCATATGAGCGGCAAGTACAAAACTCGACGGTTTAGGAAAACCGACGAATCGAATAAGTGCGAGGTCGTTCTCGGTGGAGGTGTAGTTGTTAAGCCAATAATATAAATTCAAAGTTTGGACTAGTGTCATTTTTGGGTTTAGAGAAGAGAAAATTAAAGACGAGCTACACTACGATTACACTACGATGTATGACGTAAAACGATGACGTAATTACGTAAAACGCGACGAAATTAAAAATTAAAGCTAAAAATTAATTAAAAATCAAAACTAAGTCTAAATTAATATAAATAATAATAAAATTTCAATAAATAAATTTTGAAACCTTTTATTAATTAAATATTCAATTTTAAATGCTAATTCAAGCCCTAAAATAAATATTATTAAGAAAAAGCCCAAAATATATTTTATCTAACAAATATCTCATTTATATTATTTAAACACTAAAAAGTACTTTTCCTAAATTTTAGAAACAATTTTTCTATTTTTAAAACACTAAAAACACTTTTTAAACTAACATAATGATTAAAAATAATAAATAATGCTAAAATTAATTTTACTTTTTCAAAAATCCTATTTCATATTACTAAACAGTAGAAAAATTTAAAAAGTTGAAAAAGTAAATTTTTACCACTAAAAGACAAAACAGTTTAATTAAAATCCTATTTAAACCTTAAATTAAATCTAAAAAATAACTAAAAAGAGTGAATAGTGAACTTTTATACTAAAAATCTTAAAATATTTTACTTTAACTAAGAAAATTTTTAAAACTTAAAAATAATAATTTTTTTGCACTAAAAGACAAAAAATATATTAAATAAAACCAATTAAAACTGAATTAATTCTAAAAAATACAAAATGAACAATAAAATAAAATAAAACTTTATGAAAAATCAAAAACTAAATAATTAAAAACAGGAAAATTAAAATGGATGAAAAACTACTGAAAAAGACCACTAGAGACAAAAAAATCATAGGTTTGATAGTGACTGCTGGGACTGGTTTGTCCTTATCCCCAGTAGTGGGAACTCTCCCACTAGCAGTGCGTAGTTTTACCTACTGCTATTAAACAAAAATCACAAAAGTGGACGAATTAGACTTGTTTCTTGGTTTCTTTTAGAACAATTGGCACCCCTACACTCAGTTGAGTGTAGGGAGTCAAGATAAACAAGAAAAACATTAAGTCTAAGCAAGAAAATCACAAAAAAGGCAATTTCAAGTTACTGTATTGGTTATAGGGTCTTGTGGGTTATTGTCTAATGCAATTGGCACTTGGGTGAGATTTAAGAAGGCAAGACTTGCTCAATACACTACCAAATCACAAGTAACAAACACAAAACCCTAAATAACCCTATACTCTAACAGTGAGACAAGATTTGAAAACACAAATGAATTAAAACCACCTATTTAAGCCTACTGATATAACTTGACAGTTTTTACTCAAATTTTAACATGGAAACTTTCTATCTAACTTAACAACTCTTAAACAAACTACCAATATATCCCTATACTAACTATTTGAGTGTGTTTAGTCAAGGTTTCAGAAATCATGTGGTCACTCACACCTCTTAATCCACTGAACCAAACACCCCCTTATAAACTGAAATCAAAGATTTTCAAAAGAACTTTAATCTAAACACTACAAAGCTGATTTAAACTTACTCTAACATGCATATGAAACATAAACAAGCATTAAGACTAACATTCTAACAGATTTTACTACCAAGAATCATGAAACTAGGCCAAATCATACAAAAACACATAAACAAGAAAAAGAAACAATAGAGTGTTCAAGCCCTTACTTGGGTGATGCCTTCTCCATGTTTTTTGAAGCTTATGAGAGATGTAGAGAGTCCTGCTGATGGTCTACAACAGACCAAGGGTAACAATATATTCAATAATATGAATAGAAAATGGAATATCGAATGAAATGTTTCTTCTTGACATGCACAAATGGAACAAACACAAGAAAGATAACAAGAACAAGCTTCTCAAAGAGCTTGTGTTTAAGCTGATTGCCAGTCAGCTTAAATTCAAGGCTCCTTTGATAAGCTGTTAGGATAAAAAATGAAAATGGATTTTTTTTTTCGAAAGAAAACTTTGATGAGACCTTGAAAATACACCAAAACTTGCCACCACAATTGGTAGTCAAGCTAAAACATGGAACTTATACAAGCTTAAGTGTGTTTGTTTGGATGTCAATCAAACAAATACACAAGCTCCTATAAGCTAGGACTTAAAACTCAGGTAATGGCTAAGTGTCTTTATACCAAAACCAAGTTTTGAGGAAAAATTACACTAATGCAACAGAATGTAAAGATCTTAGACTAAAAACATAAATTAAAAAGTGGAACTCAGTCTTGGATGCAAAGTTTTTATACAAAAACTGTAAATATTTATTCATAAAAAAAGTCTTACAAACAAGGCTGGAACAAAGTTATAAGAGGCACAAGTCGCCTCTTATATACTACTCTATAGAATTATCTAGAAAGCTAAGAAATTAAACCCTAATAGCTCTTGAAAATCTAGAAATGCCCTTGGTCTTCTTTGTTCAAATCTTGGTCAACTTGGACATGTGATGAGACAGATGTATACTTGATCTTGAGCATTCATCTCTAGTTTTTGGACAAAGTTTAGTGATATAGCTGTTGATTCTCTATGTAAATTCCTTTTTTTGCCAAATATGAGGTGACAGGGGACCATGGTGGGGGCCATTAAAGGTCACGGGGTGGTGAAATTGTGAGTGTGATTGGTTTAGGGTGGGGTTAATTACCAATATGGAGGAGATTAGGTAAAACCCCTTTGTTTAGAGTGGGATTAGTTTTTAGGGTTCTTGTGGAGGGGATGGTTAAACAGGGACGGTTTGATTTGATTTAGTTTTAAATCACTTGTTTCCCACTAATTATATAACTGATTAATAAAATCAGTTAATAAAAAGTATAGTGGATGGTGACTGTGATGGGGGGATGATGTGGTGTTGTGTTATTGGATGGTGGAAGTGACGTGGTGTATTGATTGGCTGGGAGGAATATGCTTGTCTGCCCAACTTTGGTCCTTTTACTCCCTTCTTCTTGTCTTTTAAGTTTATAACAGCCAAAACATAGTATTACCTTTATATCAAAGTTTAATTTTCTCATTTTGACCACAAAAAGTCTTGAAAACTTGTTTCAAGGACCAAATATGCATTCTTTAAGGGGTTCTTTTGACATGCCTTCAAACTTGGAGGGTATATCTTGTACAAATGAATAATGGAGGGTCATTTGTGACAAGTCTTCAAAATTGAGGGCCCAAACTTGCCAAATCTTCAAACTTCAAGGGTTTTTTTGGAAAATCATTGCTCGGGTCTGGTTCTTTGTGCGGCTTCGTTTCCCGTGTTTGTTTTTGCTTGATTCTTGTGATCTTTTGTTGATTTCACGATATCCGTACCTAAAATACACAATGAACAAACACAAGCATATTTTGGGGTATTTTAATGATATTTTAAGCGTTTTTAGCCCGATTTGGACGATGAGACTATGTATAATTGTAGTCTCATCACTCGGTCAATCCAACGAGATACATCTAGTATGGGCTCGTGATCTAATATGTAAACATATAACCCATCAAGCCCACATGTAGGGTGGGCTATATATACCTCCTCCTAACATGTTAGGAGGGGTTGGTTGTTGATTCTCATATTCATCTAATCTAAAATTTCCTTTTTCTCTCCAACCTCTCTCTATTTTCTCTTTCTAACTTCTTCATCTCTTTCTCTCTCTTTTAATCATTCATTGATTTAGATAATCAAGGATTACGATAAACTAATACATGTTTTTACAAAAAACTTAAAACCATTTATAAACTAAATCTTTGATTTAGTTTAAAGTTTAAATATTATTTAAAACTAAAATCTTGTTTTCATAATAACTCTTAACGTGTTTTGAATGTTATTTCTTTTATGTATTATCTAATCTAATATTGATTCCATTTAGGTTTTATATTAGTATTTAACATGGACAACTTGACACACATAAATTAAAACAAGATTAGACTTAAGTTAAGAATTTTTTTTAACTTGTGTTATGATGGATAAATGCATGCTCCATCGTACACACTTTTGATTTTTAAATCAAACTTTTATACCCGTCTTAAATTTAAGTCATACCGTCCAATCATTTTAGATCACTTGCAATTACTTTTTGCATCTTGTAGGATGGATGTGAATTGTAACCCAAGGTGATTATTATCTATTTGTGAGACCTAGACTTATTCTCGCACATTCTCAAATTGGATGACTTAATCGGTTAAGTGGTGAGACCTTGACCGCGGCAAGGATGGGACTAAACATGCCAGTTTGACATTTTGTGAATTGTTCACTTATGTCATGAGTCCCATAAGTATTTAAGAATTTCACATGATTTGCAATCGATGAACGTCATCTACCTATTAAATCCATCATAGCTAGCAGATCAACTGATGTGATGGTAGAACCTCAATGAGGATCTTAGCCTTTTCGTAAAATTAATTGTTTTTATATAAACTTGGGTAGTTAATTTTTAAAGTATTAATTTTTGAAAATACTAAAACTTTGAACTTTTTTTATTTTGTATATGGCAACGAATCAATCCATTAACAATCAAATCAGATCAATTCTCGATAAGGAGAAATTGAGTGGTACGAACTTTCTTGACTAGTTGCTAAATCTGAGGATTGCCCTTAGATCCAAAGGAAAGTTGCACCACTTGGAAGAGGCCTTACCTGAAGCGCCTCCTGCTAGTGCCTCTCTTACTGTTCACAATACCCACACTAAAAGGGTTGGTGAACAGCAAGAAGTGGCAGGCTTAATGTTGTACAGTATGGTCCTTGAAATCCAAAAACATTTAGAAGACTTTACTTCATATGACATGATTGAGGAACTCAAGACAATGTTCCAACAACAAGCATAACAAGAACTCTTTGAAAAGGTCAAAGCGTTCCATAGCTGCAAGCAGGAGGAGGGCCAATCTGTCAGCACTTATGTGTTGAAAAAGAAAGGCTACCTTGATCTAACGGACAGACTTGGCTACCCTATGCCACAAGTCTTAGGATTGAACTTGATACTCACTTCACATTCCTAAGACTATGATCAGTTTGTTTAGGACAATCATATGTATGGCATGGGGAAGACTATACCTGAACTGCATGCCACGTTGAAGCTTGTAGAGAAGGGTATGCCCAAGAAAGCTCCCTCTGTTCTTTCTATCAAGAAAGGTCATATCCAAAAACCGAAGCCACAAGCTAAAGGAGGCAAGGGTAAGATGTTCAAGGGAAAAGCCACTATGGTTCATGACCCTAAATGCAAGTTCCCCCCACCTAGAAAAAAGGAGCATCCTGCTAAGGATGTAGAGTGTCGTCATTGTCATGAGATTGGACACTGGAGAAGGAATTTTCCTCACTACCTGGTAGAAGTGGACAAAAAGAAGAACAAATCCGGCACGTCCGGCATATCAGGTATCTTCATGATAGAACTCTACCCATTCCCTAAAACTAAT
The DNA here is from genome assembly GCA_025667525.1 of Glebionis coronaria. Lineage (NCBI taxonomy): Eukaryota > Viridiplantae > Streptophyta > Magnoliopsida > Asterales > Asteraceae > Glebionis > Glebionis coronaria. The sequence goes on from JANFOE010000171.1 coordinate 919,888, forward strand.
ACCTGGATATATGACACTGGTTGTGGTACTCACATTTGTAATACTATTCAGGGGCTTTGAGGGATCAGAAAGTTAAATAAAGGTGCTTTGGACTTGCACGTGGGCAATGGCAACCGTGCAGCTGTCGAAGCCATAGGGAGCTATGATTTTATCCTTACTAGTGGAATGATTCTTGTACTAGACAATTGTACTTTTTCACCCTCTATTACTATAGGAATTATTTCTCTTTCACGTTTATGGGATAATGGTTTTTCACATAAATTTACTTATTATGTTACTATTCAAGTTTCCAAGGATAATCTATTTTATTTTAATGCTATTCCTCGTGATGGAATTTTTGAGGTTGATATGCATAATCATGTATCAAATGAGTGTTCTAATTATACTTGTAGCAAAAAGAAGTCCAAGTACAACTTGGATTCTAGTTTTCTATGGCATTGCCGACTTGGCCATATAAACAAGAAACGCATTGCAAAGCTTCAACATGAAGGGATTTTAAAGTCAACTAATATGTGTAAAAACACTTATCCTTTTACCACTTAATTATAATAATAACCAAGCCAAAACGTGTATTTTATGTCGTAAATGTCGGAATTATGTGTGGTTTGTGTTTTTGTTGTGATTTAGGATCAAAACGAGAAAAGGTAAGAAAACGCGGTCTTTCACGGGCTTTTATCAAAGAAAAAGACTAAAGACGAAGTCAAAAGATCAAGAGTGCAAAAAGAACGGAAGTCCAAGGCCTATTCTGAAGATTTATCGAAGAAAAAGTCTAAAGACGGAAGTTTAATGAAGTCGAAGAACTCAAATCTAATAAATGAAGAAATTATAAGACGAGTTCAAATAATCCCGAGAAAAAGTCGAAAAATTTGAAAATGTCGAAGAATTTATAAAGACGAAAAGACGAGAAGAAAGAAGAAAAGATCAAGACATACTAATCCTCCTATAAATACCCTCCTAATGTGTCATTAGGAGGTGTTAGCTAATTTGACACATTAGTCTTTCCATTTTATTTTCCAAGCACTTTCATATTGTCATTTACTTAATTGTCATTTAAATTCTTGCCTTTAATTTCAAGTAAGTCTCTTAATTTTATTTTTGAATCCTTAATTTTAATAAAGTTTTATATTAATCTCTCATTCTACCTTTCTTGTTTTGATTTAATCTTTATGTTATGTGCTTATTGTTATGCTTATTTTATTAATTGTTATGTTTTTATGTTTTTGATTGTGTTAGCTTATTGATTTTATAGCTTATTATGTGTTTGATTTGATTTTAGTTAAGTGTTTTTATTAGTTTATTTTATTAAAAGTTGATTTTTAAATTTTTGTTTTATTAGCGTTTTCAAGTTTTTTATTTGTGGTTTAATTAGTTTTTCTTAAAAGTGTTTTAGATTAAGTTTTGGTAAACTGCTTATTTGATTTTTGCTTAATTGTAGCTTATTTTCTGATTTTTTTAGATATTACTGTGTCTGTTTTCATATTTTCGGATTAGGGTTTATTATTCCGAAGATCTCCCTTATTCTGAAATTGTTTTTCCTGAAATTGTTCATTTCTCTGAATTTGTTTTCTCTGAAAAAGTTTGATATTCCGAAAAAGTCAAAAACGCTGAAAAAGTAAAAAAATCTGAAATAACATTATTCCGAAAAAAAGAAAAAAAAGTTCTTAAAACATAAAGTTCCAAAAAAGGGAAAAGTCCGAAAAAAGTTGTGAAAATGATAATATTCCGAAGAAGCTAGAATTGCGAAAAAACAAAGTTCCGAAAAAGAAAGTAAAGTTCCGAAAAAAATAAGTTGCGAAAAACAGGAATTGCGAAAAGTACTGTACCTATTGCGAAAAAGTGAGCAGCCTTCTTACTTGCTTAGTGCGTTTGGCGCCAAATTGAGCAGCTAGCCTGGCTGCTAGGCTGCTAGCTTGTTTATTATTTAGTATTGTTCCGTAAGTGTTTAGTTTTATCTGAAAGTTGTTCCGATTTTAATTTTGAAAGTTACGTATTTTTAGTTGAATTTTTCGTCTAATTTTAAAATTAATATTTTTTCGTAAAGTTTAAGTTTTATCTTTTATTTAGTACCCGCTTTAGGGTTTGCCTCGTTTAGCTTTAAAGTACCATTTTAGTTTTATTCTCTCCTTTTTATTAAGTAAACTTAATTTTCGAGTCGATAGTTAATTTCGTCTGTTAGTTTTATTTTTATTAATTGTTTCGTTTTAAATTCACGTTTTATTATTTGTTTCGCTCCTTTATTATTAGTTATTTGTTTTTAATTTCTCGTCATTTACTTTTTAATCATTTATAGCTTTATTTACCTTGCCTTTTACTTTAAAGCTTTGCAATTTTATTTTACAACAACGGCCAATCTATTTCTTTTTCACCAAAAACGTCCGAGTCGCACTTTTAAACCAATAGTCAATTCGAATTGAATCGTGACGAACAATTTAACTGAGTAAAATCAAGTTATTAAATGGCGCCGCTGCCGACACTTTTCGTGAAAATTAACGGTTTTCTGTGAGAGACGCGTTGAATTTTGGGATCCGTTCACTCGTGAACGTTATTTTTCTTGCTTAAAAAATTTCAAAAATCACTAAAAATAAAAAAATTTCAAAAATACAAAAACATTAAAAAAACTTATAAAAAGCACTTCTTTATCAAAGTTTTGCACCAAAAAGATTTTTATTTTTATTTTTACACGTACATATATATTCTCTATTTCTTTGGTATCTTTTTCTTTTGTTTTTACAGGTGTATGCGTACTAGATCTTCAACTTATTCTTAGCCCGATACTCGTGAAGATTTAGATATGGCTGGTGTGAACAACAACAATAACCCACCGCACCTCAACAATAATAATAACAACAATGTTCCCCCACCTGATCTTAGAACGATGGAGGAGCTGTGTCAACCTAGGATGAATGGACGCGGAGGACCGATTGCGCCGATGCAAATCACGGCTCCAGAGTTTTCGTTGAAGCATCACATGATCCAACAAATTCAAAACACTTGTCCATTTCGCGGATTACCGGATGATGACGCCAACAAACACCTCGAAAAATTCATTACCGTTACTCAAAGCATGAAGTTGCCTGGTGTTACTATGGATTTTCTTCACCTTCACCTGTTTCCACACACCTTATCCCACCATGCCGAAAAATGGTTTGATCGTCTTCCAAAGAATTCAATTCATACTTGGGATGAGATGACTCAACTATTTTTGTCGCGCTACTTTCCACCATCCATGGTCACGAGCCTTCGAAATCAAATTAGTGGATTTACCCAAGAACCTGATGAATCACTTTTTGATGCTTGGGAACGATATAATTTTTTGATCGATCGATGTCCAAACCACAACATGCTCCCCGTCACCTTAATTTATACTTTCTATAACGGTTTAACTTTTCGTGATCGTGATACGATTAATGCAGCCGCCGGTGGCACATTTATGAAAAGAAGACCTGAGGAGTGTAGAGAGCTTATCGAGAACATGAATACTCACCAAAAAAATTGGGATTCATCCGCATCCTCAAGATCAAAACCGAGAGTCAATGTTTCTTCTACTTCTTCAAACCCTGATATCACCGAATTGACCCGCGTAATGGTCGAAATGAGCAAGAATATGCAACTCTTGGCAACAAATCAACAACAAGTTAAAGCTGTTGCAACTTCTTGTGAGATCTGCGGCGGTCCTCATTCATACACTGATTTTCCTTCTACTCATGACAATCCGGAAAACGTGTATGCGGCTCATGGTAACTATTCAACGGAAAACTACCAAGCACGACCTCAAGGTGACCGTAACTTGCTAAGTTACCGTTCTAACAACTTTCTTTCACCTTGTTTTTCTCCTCGAAACCACAACCCCAACAACTACAATAGAAGCAAACCCAAACACACCTCGAGCTTCTAATCCTTATCACCCACCCGCTCAACAAACACCACCCATTAATCATGATGTTGAAGCTTTCATGAGAACCCAAGGAGAGCAAATCAAAAATCTGCAAAGCCAAATCATCAACTAGAAAGGAGATATCACTAAGCAAGGGAATGATATTAGAGCCGAGCTTCGATATGATATGCAAACCTCCTTCAGCAATCAAACGAATGATTTGAAGAATATGATGGCTAGTTTCTTTCCAAGTACTCAACCCTCTACTTCGGGCTCTCTTCCTTCTAATACCGTCACCAACCCAAGAGCGAATGTAAGTGATATTACTACACGCAGTGGAGCTACTCTTGTAGGACCATCTATCCCTCCCCCAGTTACTCCATCTACACCTCCTCCACCACCATTTATCCCTCCTACTCCCACGCCTAGTATTAGTTCTCCATTACCGTCTCCACCTCTTACTGAAGCAGTTCCCAAGAAACACCCTTCACCATCCCCACCTTCCACCTTTAAACCTTCAACATCTCAACCTTTACCTGCTACACCTACACCACCTAAACCCAATATCCCTTATCCTTTTCGCTTAGACAAGTACCAATTGCTCACCAAGGATAACATTCAAGTGTCAAACTTTTTGAAGAAGATTTCGGGACTGACCGTCACCTTTAGCCTTGTTGAAGCTCTAGCCCAAATGCCTAAATTTGTTAAGATGTTTAAGGAATTGCTTAATAAGAAGGAGAAGAACGCCGAGTTTGTTAATACTCGATTGAATGAGAATTGTTCTGCAACCCTTCTTAAAGAACTTCTGGACAAACTTGGAGATCCCGGTCGTTTTGTGCTACCATGTACTTTTAACCAAACCGACGAATTTACTGCCTTAGCCGATCTCGGGGCAATTATAAATTTGATGCCTTTAAGTGTTTGGAAAAAGTTATCATTACCGATCTTACTCCAACAAAGATGACTCTTGAGCTTGCAAATTGCACTCTCGCTTATCCCGTTGGTATTGTCGAAGATGTGTTTGTTAAAGTTGGCACCTTCACTTTTCCGGTCGACTTTGTTGTTGTTGATTATAAAATGGACCCTCGTATTCCGTTAATTCTTGGTCGGCCATTCTTGAGAACCGGAAAAGCCTTAGTCAATGTTGCCGAAGGTAAACTAATCTTAAGGGTCGGGAATGATGCTCAAGTGTTTAAAATGGGGAAGATCACAACCAAATGCAATGGAAGAGAATCAACGAATATGATTAATGTGCTTGATGATTTTGTCGTCTACGACAATCCTCTATTTAATTCTTGCTATGATAATCTACTCTTCCAAGATGATATGGATGATTCTCTCTCTAATTTAGATCATCCACCAATTCATGAGTCTCCTCCAATTTATGATGACTATGATGATGATTCTAGTTCTGACATGGATGATTCTGATGATTTTTCTTCTGAGTATAAAGACATGCCAACATATGATGATTTTGAGGATGTTGATACTCTTTCGAGTGATTCTTCACATGATGACTTTGCACCTAATTTTGATGAAGATCCTCCACCAACAATACTTGATCCTACTTTGGATGACTACTCATTTGAGGAAGATTTTGCTACTCTTCTCAACACTTACTTCCCAAATAAGAGTGATTCTCCTCCTTTGGACTTTGATGATTATGGTCTTTATCCTCCTTTGGATATGAAGAAACCCGTTTCCAAGGAGAAGAAGCCGGAAGACACCTATATCCGCAGTACTTATGTCTTGACACCTCTCTATCCACCTTCTGAGGATGAGATTGTGCGATTTATGAGAGGATCTTCTTCAAGGTATACTGAGCGTGAGTGTTATTTTCCCCTAAAGGAAAAGGTGTTCGATCCCGGTATTGAAATTTTCAAGCCATCTTAGTATCCATCTGATGAAATAAAAGAAAGATTTTTGGAACTTTTGGAGATATGCTTGCACCTCATCACCCTTGCTACCACCGTGCTCCATCATTGCTTCAGGGAACCTTCCCTAATCTTCTTTGGCTTGCCTTGTTCTCCTTAAGCTTGTGCTACTTGATGGATAAAAACCATGTCTTTGATCCTGGTGGATGTGTTTCAAGTTTCTTCCTATGCTAATCAAGGTCGACTCAGGCTCACGACTCGGTTAACAAAAACAAGCGCTTCTCGGGAGGCAACCCGCAGTCTCTATCCTTTTTCTTTGTTTTTATAATAAGTGTAGGGGAGACCCTAGTATGTGTTTGTTGTTTTATTTCTTATCATGTACATGGATTCGAGCTTTCAAAGATCCATTCTTGATGAATTTTGACGATCCATGATTCTGTGTACCCGTCTTCCCAGTTTTATCCTAAACTCTTTTGATTCACTATTTTATATTCTTCAATATTAAAATAGGAATCACTTTAGTTGTCTCTTCCTTAGCAAGATTTAAACAAAGTGCACAATGTCCTAAGTGTAGGGGAGGTTACTTCCACATGCTTAAACATTGAGGACAATGTTTATATTAAGTATAGGGGGGACTTGTATCGAAGTTAAGTGGGCTTTTCCTTGTATTTGTCCTCATTTTAACCGTAAAATTTGATTTTTCGACATTTTTCAAAATTTTTGATCTATTTTGGCCTTGTAGTTTTGCCTTTGTTATAGTTATTTTATTTCGTTGCTAGAATAAATTTTAATAAAGTGGTTTTAAATGTTTCAACGTTGTGAATCTTTTGACTCAACCGGAGTTTACTTATCCAAGTTTACTCTAGCTAGTATCCTTAACGTGTTTAAATCAAGTTTTGCTAGGCTTTTATATAGGGAACTTTAAAACGCGAAAGTCTTAACTCTCACGGGTTAAGAACAAGAACTTTTTGCAAGTTCCTATAATTGATCCTAGAAAGTCGTTTATCAAGGGAACTTTAAAATGCGAATTCTAAACTTGAAAAAGTCTAAGAAGTTGCAAGATCCTATAGATGACTTGAAAACCCAAAACTTTGATTTAATAGGCTAAGAATCCACGAGTCTCATTCCTTAAAATTTTAAATTGTGGGGAATGAGAGATGATAGAGTCAATTATAAGTTTGGTGTTCTTTCATGAATTTATGTGAGTTGATTATGAGCTTTTTCTGCCATCGCATGCTAATAAATTTAATTGCAATAAATAAGGTTGTACGATTTGAAAGTTACTTAGCTTCTAGCCCAAGATCGTTTAAAAGTTGCTCGGTATTAATTAGAGTTCGTAGCCAAGGCATAACTTATTGAAGCGGGATGCGAAGATTGGCGAGTCCGAAAAGGCCCTAACAAGGCAGGAGGGCTACATTTTGTTGCTAAAGATCCCAGGTGATGTGAAGAATCATTTATCAAAAATCAATATAAAGGATCGAGACACACGACGAAAAGCAAATACTCCCCTAAAGATCATGGAGAAGTCTATCCAAAAAGGCCCTAACAAGGTATGAGGATAAATAGATCCAAGTCCTAAAAGGAGGTGGATCGTTGTATATCAAAGTCCCAAATAATGATTGAAGAAAAATGAAAAAGTCATGGTCCAAATATTAAGAATCTCTCAAAAAGTTCAAGTGAAGAAATTCCTATTATGAAGAGAAGACCATTATATCATGAACGTCTCTCAAGATTTTGAAGTATGAAGTCGCTGCCAAATATCGGTCCGAGAAAGGTATCAAATGGTGAAGCGAGTTATGCCAAGATATGAACTTTATGAGGTCCCGAGAAACAGTTTTAAAAGATTTTGTCCTTTAGCTAACTGATGAGACTGTATTTATACATAGTCTCATCGTCCAAATCGGGCTTAAAACGCTTAAAATATCATCAAAATACCCAAAAATGTGCTTGTATCTGTTTATTGTGTATTTCAGGTACGGATATCGTGAATTCACCAAAAGATTACAAGAATCAAGCAAAAACGAACACGGGAAACGAGGCCGCACAAAGAACCGTACCCGAATCATGATTTTCCATTGAAGTCCTTGAAGATTTGAAGATTGTCAAGAATGGTCCCTCAACTTTTGAAGACTTGTCACTTTAGACCCTTGTAAACCTCAATTATTACAAGTTTGGTCCTAAAGTTTCAAGATATTACATTATTGGCCCTAGAATTATGCAAAATTTGAATAATTAGTCCTTGGAGAAAGTTTGCAAGAAGAATGTTCCAAATTTGACAAGTACATGAAACTTGTTATAAAAGGAAAAACTATGTTTGGCTAAATAAAGAGGAAATGAAAAGAAGAAAGAACATGGAGGGCCATTTGTGGCCAGACAGCATTCTTAAACCCACCACTCCTACTACACCACGTCATCCCCCAACACCCTTCCAACCAATCAACGCCTCCCTTTCCCCCACGTCATGTTTCCACTTACCCTTTTTTTAATAACTGATTAAATCAGTTATTTTCCCCCTTCCCTCCTTAAACACCAATTTAAAAACAACTTAATCCTAAATAGAGCAAAAGTGCCCCTAAACCCACATAAACCCTAATCCCTAATCTCCTTCATAACAAAGGGGTTTGACCCAATTGACTCCATGATGTTGATTGGTATTATCCTCACTCAAACCCACCAACAAAAACCCCTTTCCCGTGACTCAAGTGGTCCCCACGACCCTCCCCTGCTTCACCATTTTGGGAAAAGAAAGAATCCAGCAGAACATCAACGATTCTCATCAAAACCTTGTTCCCAAAGGACCAAATAAGCGACCAAGATCAAAAGACTCCAGCTGGACTTCACATGTGGCCACTTTTGACCAAAGATCAAGACCAAGACCAAAGGGGCTTTTCTGGAAATTCATATAGCTAGGGTTCACGTTTTTTTAGCTTTCTAGGACCTTCTATGAGTTGTATAAAATGAGATGCATATATCTCATTTAGACTGTTCCAGTATTTTGTAAAAAAGCTTTTATTATTAATGAAAATGAAACTTTAAGTTTATGCAAAATAATTAGTTCCATTTTAAATGCTTTCTAGTGTAAGTTAGTTTAAAGAATCACTGTTTAAGCAAGTTTGGTTTAAAAGTTTCCAAGTTTCTAGTTTTCAAAGAAATTTCAGAAATTCGTTTTTTTTTAGCTTCAAAGTTTGGTTGTTAAAAAGGTTTTCAAAAACTTGAGGTTAATTTAATATTGAAGTGAAAGTGGAAATATTAAGTTAAACTTAGTTTTGTTACAAGTTTTTATTAATTTCAAGATTGAGTTCTAAAAAGGTTTTGTCTAAGATTATTTTTCAGAATAATCTTATTTTCAGTTTTTTTCTTACCACTTACTGTAGCAAAAGCTACAAGCCAAAAGCTTGTAGCCTTTGCTACTTGAAGGTTGTTTTTTTTATGTTTTTGGTGGTGTTGTGTAGGAACAAGGAAGCAACAAGCAAGTTTTCCTATTCCATTTCATTTTTGCATTTTCAGAAGATATGTTCATGCCCTGGGTCTCTTGTAGATTCCAACAACTGGGCTTCTCTACATGTTTGTCATAAGCTCACCACTTCAGTAAACACATCCTTGGAAAAGGCATCAGCCCAGGTTTGGCTTGAACCTTCTAGGGTAGTATTTTGCTTGTTTTGGGTGACTTTGTGATGATTTGCATTCTTACTATTTGGTGTTAGTATAAGTATTCTTTTATGTTTGTTTTAGTCCTTGAAGCATATTAGACTAGGTAGAATTCAGATTTGAAGGCCTTTATTGGAAAAATCTTTGCTAAATTTGTTAATCAATCATATAAAGGGGTGTTTGGATTTGGATTTTAGGGCTAAATTGGTGACAAGTTTAAGCTTAAGACCAACCTGAACACATCTCACATGTTAGTATTAGGATATATCACTAGTTGTCTTTGAGTATAGTAGAAGAAAGAAGTAAATGGCATGATTAGTGCTTAAAATTGCTTGAAAATCAGTAATCCACTATGCATGCTTTGTCTTAGTTAATTGTTGTTCCAAATCTGGTTATTTGTTAAGAGAGCTGATAATATATGATTGTGTGAAGTTAAATTGTGATTGGGTGTTGGATTGAGTAAGTTTTGGTAAGCCTAAACTCACCCTTTTGCCAAATAGATCAGCAAAAGTACCCCAGCCTCCATCTTAGCATACAGTAACTGCTTTTGGTGCCTTTTCGTGTTATATCTGTTAAGAACTTGGTGTTTTTATAATTTTTGTGACTCCCCACAACCCAACTGGATGTGGGGGTGTCAATCATTGTCCACAAATCCAACTCAATCTCAATCTACAACCAAAAAGGTCCACAGACCTTGATATTGCACTAGCAGTGGGAACTCCATTACCCCTGCTTGTGTATTTGTTCCCACTGCTTTGCTAAAAGACAGAAAGTCCACAAAGGTCACTTTCAGATACTTGTTTTTTTTGTCTTTTGTGGTGCAAAATAGGAATTAGGGGTTCAAACTGGTTTCATTATTTTTCTTATTTTATTTTTGATTTTTCAATATAAATTATTTTAATGTTACTGTTCATTTGATAATTTTTAGATTAAATTGCTATTTTTAATTACTTTTTATTATTCTGTTTTTGTCTTTTAGTGACAAAAAGTTATATTTTTCACTTTTAAAAATTTTCTTAGATTTAGAAAATTAATTTAAGATTTTTAGTTTAAAAATATTTCATTGTTCACTTTTTAATTATTTTTATAATTAATTTAGCTTAATTAGGGTTTTAATATTAAACTGTTTTGTCTTTTAGTGCAAGATTTTACATTTTTCAAACTTTTTCAATTTTCTACTGTTCTTTAGCATAAAATAGGATTTTTCAAAAAGTCAAATTAATTTTAGCATTATTTTATTATTTTTAATCATTATTTTAATTTGAAAATAGTTTTTAGTCATTTAAAAATAGAAAAATAGTTTTTAAAATTTAGGAAAAATACTTTTTAGTCTTTAAATAATATAAGTGAGTTATTAGTTCAATAAAATAATATTTTGGACATTTTGTTAATTATATTTAATTTTAGGGCTTTAATTAGCATTAAAAATTGAATATTTAATTAATAAAAGGTTTTAATATATTTTTGTTGGATTTTTATTCTTATTTATATTATTTTAAGACTTAGTTTTAACTTTTAATTAATTTTTAGGTTTAATTTTTAATTTTGTCGCGTTTTACGTATTTACGTTCGCGTTTTACGTCAACGTGGTAGTTTAAATCGTAGTCGTAGCTCGTCTTTACTTTTTCTCTTCTCAACCAAAAACGTCACTAATCCAAACATTGTTATTTTATATATTGGCACATTAATACACACACCTCCTTCGAGAACGAACCCGCATTTATTCGGTTTTACGTTTTTCCTAAAGCGTATAACTTAATACTTACCGCTCATACGCGTTTTTCCTAAAACGTGTACGATTTTCCTACATCAATTTTTGGCGCCGGTACCGGGGAGGTGTTTAGTGTGCCATTATTATTAGTATCGTGTTTGTGTGAGTAGTGCGTTTTTGCTTTTCAATTTTTGGAAAGCGTGAATATCGTACATACTCATTTTTGTTATTTTTACTTATTATATTATAGTATCCAAATAAATCGTGTTTAATTTTCCTAAATTAAACACACAAAAATCTTTTACTATATTGTAGATATATTGGTTTTCGTTTTTCTTGTGAATATTATTACTATATTGTATTTACGTAAGAACAATAAAAATACAAGTACTCCAAAAGAGTGAAAACGCAACCTTGATTCGGGATTTCATCACTCGATCATTGTATTCGAATCTAAAGCAAAAGTTTAAAGGCAAAATAGATAAATACTTTCGCGAGGCTTAATTTCAATTAACACAAACTATAAGGTGGGTATAAGGCGGTTGTATTTCACGACCTAAAGGAAAAAGGCTCTTAAGTGCTTCGCGCCGCCTCGTTTCCTCCGCTTGCTTGTGCGTGTTTTGAGAAAGAAGGCTAATCGAGGGTTTGCCGCCCAAGTATTATCTACGTATATTATATTTGCTTGTTTTCAAGATTAAACCCTCTTGAACGTTTTGGTGTTCCACCAACGTTCTAAAGTCATCGAGAACGTTCACTCCACGTGATCGTTTTCATTCTTTGAGGCTCCTTTAATCGAGAAAGTCGATTCGAGGGGAGATTTTTAGATTTGTGTCTACGTAATACATTCAAAAATCCAAAAAAACTAAAAAACAATCAAAAACCAAAAAAAATGAAAAAATCGAAAAACCGCAAAAAGAATCTTCTTTGCTACCACCCATTCTACGCTTAGTGCATGCGCACTCGATCGAAGGATTATTCCAATTCTAGCGAAGCTTCGAATCGACGCAATCGTAATCGAAGGAATCGACGACGTAGATGAGAGTTAAAAACCGACGTTCCTAATATCGTTGTTGAAGAAACCTTAGACGAGATGGCCGACAATCGTTCGATGATGGAATTGCTCCAAGCGCCCACCGAGGGTTATGGAGACGCGATCGTAATTCCCGCTATCGTAGCGGAGAATTTTGAGATTAAGAGCGGAATGCTTTCGTTAATCCAAGCTACGAAGTTTCGAGGTCGTGAAGCCGATAATCCTCACGACCATATTCGGAATTTTGATTGTCTTTTGGCCACGAGCAACTTTAAGAACGTCGACACCGATGTCGTCAAGCTTATGCTTTTTCCGTACTCGCTCGATGGTGCCGCCAAGGATTGGTACGAGAAAGAGCCACATAATTCGATAGTTACGTGGAAGGATCTCGTTTCCAAGTTCGTTAATTATTTTTTCCCACCGTCTAAGACAACGTTTTTCAAGAACGAGATTACGAAATTTGAGCAAAAAATGAAGGAATCTTTTAGAGACGCGTGGGATCGTTTTAAGGAATTGCTTAGGCAATGTCCTCACCATGGTTTTTCCGAGTTGCACCAAATTGATACGTTTTACAACGGTCTTAATTTTCACGAACAAGATTTGTTGAATTCCGCCGCCGGTGGCAACTTTTTGTGTAAGACTCCGAAAGATGCATTGATAATTATCGAAAACCGATCCAAGGTTTACCAACTCCGCAATGCACCGAGTGTTGCCAATGTCGCCAATGTTAGTAGTTCTAATCGCGACATTGAGAGGGTTGATGCGAAAGTCGACAAGTTAACGAATGTGTTTACGTCTTTTCTCGTTGAGTTGCAAAAGAAAGACGCTCCCGCTACGGTGAAAGCGTTTGAGGTTTCGTGTACGTTTTGTGGTGGACCTCATAATTATTACGAGTGTGCGGCTACGGATGGCCAAACGTCGAATGTGAGTGCGTTAAATGGAAACAACAATTTTTCTAATCAAAATAACGCGGGTCCATCACAACAAGGCAATTATAACCAAGGCAACAATTTTCAAAATCGAAACAATTTTCAAGGAAACAATCAACAAGGAAATTTTTCGAATCAAAATCAAGGAGGTTATAATCAAGGTCGTAATATAACTTGGAAAAATCGAGACAATAATCAAAACTCGAATTTTTCAAACAACAACATTCAAGGAAACAATTTTTCAAGTGGGAATCAAAACAATTTTCAAAGAAACAATCAAAACCAAGGGAACTTTAATTCAAATCAAAATAGTTCGTCAAACGATTTTCAAAATTACATGAAAACGAATGAGGCTAATATGAGACGATTAGAGGGAGAAATTGGTACTTTGAAAAATGACTTTTCTAATACATTGAAATTGCAAAACACGAAGATTGAGCAAGGGCAAATTGACATAAAAAAGATGTTTTCGGCCATAATGAACAAGTCCTCGGGTGCGTCATCGAGTTCGTTACCTAGTGACACCGTTGCAAATCCAAAGGAACAATGTAAAGCCGCCTCGTCTCGTGAGAAAGGTCGTGTGATTACCCCTAACCTTGAAGGATTCCGTGTTGTTTATCCCTCTCAACCCTCGACTTCTAAGACGTCTTCTTGTTCTAAAGTCGATGGGGTGAACGTGGCGACCAAGGAAAAGAGTGCACACCCTCGTGTACCTCAAATTCCATCCACGGTTCAAAAAGAGAGCTTTGTTGACCTTACCAAAGTAACCCTTGAAGAAACTTGTGCATCAATCCTTCTTAAAAAACCCAAAAGGCGTATGCCGAGAAAGGAAAAGGATCCGGGCCAATTTCTACTACCTTGTGATTTTTCCGAGATTGAGGGATGTTTAGCCCTTGCCGATTTAGGTGCTAGCATCAATCTTATGCCTCATTCTCTTTGGAAATTGATGAGATTGCCTTCGCTTACCCCCACGAACATGACAATCGAGCTTTCAAATTGTACACCTCTAATACCAATTGGAATAGCCGAGGATGTCTATGTTAGGATTGGAAAGTTCGTTTTTCCCGCGGATTTCGTTATATCCGATTACGAGTGTGACCCTAAATGTCCCATTATTTTAGGCCGACCATTCTTATCGACGGCTCGAACTGTAATCGACGTTCACGAGGGGAGACTTACTATGAGATATGGGGATGAGAAAATAGACTTTTTCGCTAGAAAATCCCAAGGATTTTATGAGAATGAAAAAACCGAGGTTTCAAAACCTAATGATTCAAATCCTAATGATTTCAAAATGTTCACTTTTGCGGAAAGAATGAAGCTTAATGCATGTTTTGAAAGAATTAAGAAAAACGGTTTTAAAGATGATGATTTTAATGATAAAGAATACGTGTACCTAATTCAAAAGGGTATGAGTAGATTTATGGATGAAAACTCACTTTGGGATGTTTTTAGCGAAACAAGTGAAACACCAATTCCGAAGGGCGACGTTAGTGCCATCACGACAAAGACCAATATGGACTCGTCTTCACCACCTTCGAAGGACCACGTCTTTGAGGCTTCAACTTCTAACTCCATCGAAGTGCCTCCTTTGCCTAGCCCAACACCCGTTGAGGCTAAAGGGTTTATCGACATTGATCCTCTCGTCTTAGAAAAGTCACCTTAGCATAGTCATTCGACTTGTAAGACCATGGTTGTGAGTGCTCACATCGACTCTTTCTTTGACGATGACGATGGCGATTTTGCCGAGATTGATCACGTACTTCGAAATTCACATGCCATTTTTGATTCTCCTAAGAAGAAACATGTGAAGTACGATGATTACGAGTTTGATCCCGAGATTGAGGAAATCATTGAACGAGAGCTAGCTCTTATGCCTTCACTTCCACCTACGAGTGAGGTTGATCTTTCCAAAATCGAGGATGAACTTAATGAGTTGGAACGCCTTATTTTCGATGACGAACCAACTCATGTGACCACTATAAATCCCATTCTCGAGGAGTTACCTTATAAACACTCCTCATTTGAGAATGACGTTTACCACATTCGTGAGGATGTAACTTATCAACGATCCCCACAAAACAATGATGGTTTCGTGCTTGATCGTGATCTTTTCGAGAGAGTTTCTAAGATACTCAAGGAGGGGAATGACAAACCATGGTTTGACAAGTCTATCTTTGATGAAGAAATCGATGAGATCGACGTTCATGAGGATGACGAGTGTGTTGACCCCGAGGGGGCGGTGTTCTTTATTGATAAACGTTTTGAGAACTTATATAATCCGCCACCCCCTCCCACCAAAGACTTAAATGTGAGGATTTTTAGCGCGACTAATTTTGAATTTGACACGCCAAATATTTTCGACATTATTCAATCGGGTTTTCATAAAGAGTTTTTAAACGATGAAAAAGGAAAAGATTTTAAAAATGTTTTAAAAGATTTTTCTACATGTTTAACTCCGTCATCACCGCGTTTTATGAGTGCTACCACCTCGTCTACTCCTTTTGACGACGGTTGGTGTGTTTTTAGTGTGGGGGAAGCCCCAAATGTTCCCTCACATTTCTCCACCGAGGACGAGATTTATGATCCCGGAATTGCTTGTAAAGGGAAATCTCGGTCTTCCACCGATGCAATAAATGGAAAATATATTCATTTGCTTGGTGTGAGTCTACCTCGAGTAGCTCATGATTTTGACTTACCCATTGCCCCACCTTTCTACTTCTCATCTATTTTCTTCTACCCCTTTGGGGTTCTAGTTCTAGTTGGAGTGGCGTTGTTTCGTCTTTCATCCGAAAACGAGGACGCTATCTTTGACCCCGGTATACGTTTATCGGGTTTTTTAAAGTACTCCACGTACTTTTGGGCCTTGTTTATCATGTAAGCCCCATCAAAAATGACCATACCAAGATTATCCCTAAATGATCACATTTATGGGGATTCGACTCGAGCTTTTGACTCGGTTATCAAAAACAAGGTGCCTCGTGGGGGATTCTCATGCTTATCCTTGTACATATTATTGCTTTCTTAGTTAACGTAACGAGGGGACTTGTGCTCTTCCAACCTTTGTTTCATGGTTGTTTGTGATTGTGATTCATTAGGTTCATCGTCATCATTGAAGCCTCTCGTGTTCGTTTTACGGATCACTCGAGCTTCGATCGTTGCCTTTGGAGATTCCGATATACGATGATATCCTTTTATGTTATAACGTTTATCTTATTAGCATAATTCATAAACGGCTTTTAGGTTATTCGTTTTACCCTTTCCATGCTCGAGATTAAGCATTCGACTTAGTCTCTGGTATGGGGGTGTTTACACCCCTAGACTCGAAACATTGAGGACAATGTTTAGTTTTAGTATGGGGGGGGGGGGGGGTGAGTAGATACTTCACCTTGCCTACGTCACCACGCTATCCAATATTCATCTTTTTGTTATCGTTTTATGCAAAATAAGGCTAAAAATGGCCAAATTTTAAAATTTTTCTAGTTTTTCATAAGTGTTTAAGCCACGAATGTAGGTTTTCCGATAGTGAGAATAAGAGTAATTTTTGACTCGACCGTGCGTGTTGAGCACTTAGCTTCGATTCCTTAACTTTTTAGGCTAAGTCTCTTAAATGAGGACGAGAAATGATAGAGTTATTTATAAGTCTCGTAATCGTCACGATCTTATGTGTAGTAATTATTAGCTTATTCTCCCCACGCTTTTGCATAATAAATTGTTAATAAATATTGATTTGGCGGTTTAGTCACTATTGTTGGTTTCTATTTGTTTTGGTAGCTTGCATGTAATTAAATTGGGAAAACATTAAGGTATCGCCAGCGTCACGGTTTTGAAGTATTGGCACCCAAATAATCGAAAGCTTCACCTAATAATAAGATTTCAAGTGCTCACCTAAATTAAGCAAAAATTTGAAGCTCACAAGGCCAAAAAATCTATTCCCAAATTGAAAGTGAATCAAGCCTTAATCTTCGAAGCTTTAAAGATCCAAAATTCGCTTTAGCGTGAGGATATACGTCTTTGGCTAATAAAACCACCGATGAGGCGGATAATAAAAGGCATGGCAAGACCGAAGTCATAATAAAAGCTTCATGGCGAAGTTGAATAAAAGATGGAGGTAAACCAAAGATAATAAGGCCCTTCCGTTAGGGGGCGTATAAAAGTCTTGGTAAAAAGTCTCATGTTCAAAACTGTTATAAAATCGTGTTTATCTATCCTTCTTGTTGACTTAATTTTTTAACATCATTGTCTATTAGGGTGAATTATTAATTTAATTATTTTGGTTACACCGTTAAGTTTCTATTTTTAGACTTAATCTCTATTCACGCATAAGTCAATGATGTATCCTCGTGATCATTAAGACATAATAAAATATAAGAGATACCAAGTAGGAATAAGGGAGTTTAGGTTCGTAATTAACACTCATGAGATGTGTTCGTGTTGCTAACTTATAATAACAATGATCTCGTTACACGCTTAGCATGGAATGGGGTGAAAATCGAGGACGACGAAATTATTTCTAACGAAGCATTCACGTGTTCTTGTTCTATGATCCCAAAAGTCACTTTATCGTGATGAAAAAAATACATTATGTCTAAAACACGTGTAATAGTTTATTTAAATTTATTTCTTCAATAAAAGTCATCATAAAATGAATTTTGGAAGTGCTATGATACTTAATTCTAGTATTGCGTGGGGACACGGCAATGGTTTAGTATGGGGGAGTGATGAGACTGTATTTATACATAGTCTCATCGTCCAAATCGGGCTTAAAACGCTTAAAATATCATCAAAATACCCAAAAATGTGCTTGTATTTGTTTATTGTGTATTTCAGGTACGGATATCGTGAATTCACCAAAAGATTACAAGAATCAAGCAAAAACTAACACGGGAAACGAAGCCGCACAAAGAACCGGACCCGAATCATGATTTTCCATTGAAGTCCTTGAAGATTTGAAGATTGTCAAGAATGGTCCCTCAACTTTTGAAGACTTGTCACTTTAGACCCTTGTAAACCTCAATTATTACAAGTTTGGTCCTAAAGTTTCAAGATATTACATTATTGGCCCTTGAATTATGCAAAATTTGCATAATTAGTCCTTGGAGAAAGTTTGCAAGAAGAATGTTCCAAATTTGACAAGTACATGAAACTTGTTATAAAAGGAAAAACTATGTTTGGCTGAATAAAGAGGAAATGAAAAGAAGAAAGAACATGGAGGGCCATTTGTGGCCAGACAACATTCTTAAACCCACCACTCCTACTACACCACGTCATCCCCCAACACCCTTCCAACCAATCAACGCCTCCCTTTCCCCCACGTCATGTTTCCACTTACCCTTTTTTTTAATAACTGATTAAATCAGTTATTTTCCCCCCTTCCCTCCTTAAACACCAATTTAAAAACAACTTAATCCTAAACAGATCAAAAGTGCCCCTAAACCCACATAAACCCTAATCCCTAATCTCCTTCATAACAAAGGGGTTTGACCCAATTGACTCCAGGATGTTGATTGGTATTATCCTCACTCAAACCCACCAACAAAAACCCCTTTCCCGTGACTCAAGTGGTCCCACGACCCTCCCCTGCTTCACCATTTTGGGAAAAGAAAGAATCCAACAGAACATCAACGATTCTCATCAAAACCTTGTTCTCAAAGGACCAAATAAGCGACCAAGATCAAAAGACTCCAGCTGGACTTCACATGTGGCCACTTTTGACCAAAGATCAAGACCAAAGGGGCTTTTCTGGAAATTCATATAGCTAGGGTTCACGTTTTTTAGCTTTCTAGGACCTTCTATGAGTTGTATAAAATGAGATGCATATATCTCATTTAGATTGTTCCAGTATTTTGTAAAAAAGCTTTAATTATTAGTGAAAATGAAACTTTAAGTTTATGCAAAATATTGAGTTCCATTTTAAATGCTTTCTAGTGTAAGTTAGTTTAAAGAATCACTGTTTAAGCAAGTTTGGTTTAAAAGTTTCCAAGTTTCTAGTTTTCAAAGAAATTTCAGAAATTCGTTTTTTTTAGCTTTAAAGTTTTGTTGTTAAAAAGGTTTTCAAAAACTTGAGGTTAATTTAATATTGAAGTGAAAGTGGAAATATTAAGTTAAACTCAGTTTTGTTACAAGTTTTTATTAATTTCAAGATTGAGTTCTAAAAAGGTTTTGTCTAAGATTATTTTTCAGAATAATCTTATTTTCAGTTTTTTTCTTACCACTTACTGTAGCAAAAGCTACAAGCCAAAAGCTTGTAGCCTTTGCTACTTGAAGGTTGTTTTTTTTTGGTTTTTGGTGGTGTTGTGCAGGAACAAGGAAGCAACAAGCAAGTTTTCCTATTCCATTTCATTTTTGCATTTTCAGAATATATGTTCATGCCCTGGGTCTCTTGTAGATTCCAACAACTGGGCTTCTCTACATGTTTGTCATAAGCTCACCACTTCAGTAAACACATCCTTGGAAAAGGCATCAGCCCAGGTTTGGCTTGAACCTTCTAGGGTAGTATTTTGCTTGTTTTGGGTGACTTTGTGATGATTAGCATTCTTACTGTTTGGTGTTAGTATAAGTATTCTTTTATGTTTGTTTTAGTCCTTGAAGCATATTAGACTAGGTAGAATTCAGATTTGAAGGCCTTTATTGGAAAAATCTTTGCTAAATTTGTTAATCAGTCATATAAAGGGGTGTTTGGATTTGGATTTTAGGGCTAAATTGGTGACAAGTTTAAGCTTAAGACCAACCTGAACACATCTCACATGTTAGTATTAGGAGATATCACTAGTTGTCTTTGAGTTTGGTAGAAGAAAGAAGTAAATGGCATGATTAGTGCTTGAAATTGCTTGAAAATTAGTAATCCACTATGCATGCTTTGTCTTAGTTAATTGTTGTTCCAAATCTGGTTATTTGTTAAGAGAGCTGATAATATATGATTGTGTGAAGTTAAATTGTGATTGGGTGTTGGATTGAGTAAGTTTTGGTAAGCCTAAACTCACCCTTTTGCCAAATAGATCAGCAAAAGTACCCCAGCCTCCATCTTAGCATACAGTAACTGCTTTTGGTGCCTTTTCGTGTTATATCTGTTAAGAACTTGGTGTTTTTATAGTTTTTGTGACTCCCCACAACCCAACTGGTTGTGGGGGTGCCAATCATTGTCCACAAATCCAACTCAATCTCAATCTACAACCAAAAAGGTCCACAGACCTTGATATTGCACTAGCAGTGGGAACTCCATTACCCCTGCTAGTGTATTTGTTCCCACTGATTTGCTAAAAGACAGAAAGTCCACAAAGGTCACTTTCAGATACTTGTTTTTTTGTCTTTTGTGGTGCAAAATAGGAATTAGGGGTTCAAACTGGATTCATTATTTTTCTTATTTTATTTTTGATTTTTCAGTATAAATTATTTTAATGTTACTGTTCATTTGATAATTTTTAGATTAAATTGCTATTTTTAATTACTTTTTATTATTCTGTTTTTGTCTTTAAGTGACAAAAAGTTATATTTTTCACTTTTAAAAATTTTCTTAGATTTAGAAAATTAATTTAAGATTTTTAGTTTAAAAATATTTCACTGTTCACTTTTTAATTATTTTTATAATTAATTTAGCTTAATTAGGGTTTTAATATTAAACTGTTTTGTCTTTTAGTGCAAGATTTTACATTTTTCAAACTTTTCAATTTTTTACTGTTCTTTAGCATAAAATAGGATTTTTCAAAAAGTCAAATTAATTTTAGCATTATTTTATTATTTTTAATCATTATTTTAATTTGAAAATAGTTTTTAGTCATTTAAAAATAGAAAAATAGTTTTTAAAATTTAGGAAAAATACTTTTTAGTCTTTAAATAATATAAGTGAGTTATTAGTTCAATAAAATAATATTTTGGACATTTTGTTAATTATATTTAATTTTAGGGCTTTAATTAGCATTAAAAATTGAATATTTATTTAATAAAAGGTTTTAAAATATTTTTGTTGGATTTTTATTCTTATTTATATTATTTAAGACTTAGTTTTAACTTTTAATTAATTTTTAGGTTTAATTTTTAATTTTGTCGCGTTTTACGTATTTACGTTCGCATTTTACGTCAACGTCGTAGTTTAAATCGTAGTCGTAGCTCGTCTTTACTTTTTCTCTTCTCAACCAAAAACTTCACTAATCCAAACATTGTTATTTTATATATCGGCACATTAATACACACACCTCCTTCGAGAACGAACCCGCATTTATTCGATTTTACGTTTTTCCTAAAGCGTATAACTTAATACTTGCCGCTCATACGCGTTTTTCCTAAAACGTGTACGATTTTCCTACATCACTAACTATTGATGAAATCGTCCTACTTTATTTTCAGCCTAAATAACTATCAAAATAAGTCAACAATGCATCCTCGTGATCATTCAAGACAACAATAAAATATAAGAGATATACCTAGGAATAAGGGAGTATAAGTAAATAATTGGCCCACATGAATTTGTGATAGTTTGCTAACTTATAATAACAATGATCTCATTTTTAAGCTTGGTTTGGGGAACGTGAAACTTGAGGGTAATAATCATTCATGACCTTCCAAAACCCTAAGGTAAGTTTTTGATCTTTTTACTAGTTTTCTTCCTTTAAATATTTTGTCTCTTTAATAAAGGCCAATGTGGATTGATTGTGATGGAAAATGTATAACTTGCTTTGTAATTAATGCATTGCATGAGGACATTGCAATGGTCAAGTGTGGGGGATTTAATAAGTGTGAAAACACTTATCCTTTTACCACTTAATTATAATAATAACCAAGCCAAAACGTGTATTTTATGTCGTAAATGTCGGAATTATGCGTTGTTTGTGTTTTTGTTGTGATTTAGGATCAAAATGAGAAAAGGGAAGAAAATGCGGTCTTTCACGGGCTTTTGTTGATCCCAAACTTAGATCGATTTAGCTTTATGTATACGAGATTAGATCAAGTAATACACATAGAGAAACCTTTGTATATGTTTATGATAATCTAAGTGTTATGCGGAATTAACACTTAAACAAGAACACACAAGATATAAACAAACTTTCACTTTGATTAATGATATCAAACTTGCTTACAATGAAAGTATTTTAAGAATGAAAACTTATGTTGAACATTAACCTAAAGGTCTTCTTTTATAGACATAAGAAGCCTTGTACAATAATCTACGTATCAGCTATTCTAGGAAAAGATAAATATAGAAAATACATTGTTGTTCCTATCTTTACTAGAAGTAATCTAGATTACAATAAACGCGTAGAGTATATCTTCCCATCAGTGCTTGTCTTCAATGTATCAACGCTTGACTTTATCTTATCAATGCTTGAGCTGTCAGCGTTTGTTTTACTCCTGTCAACGCTTGTTTTACTCTTGTCAGCGCTCAAGTGAACTTGCCATAATTTATTCCCAACAATCCTCCCCTAAACTTGATATCTACTCCAATGATCAAGTTTCTGAATAAACATTAAGTAAGAGGAGGAATCTTACAAACCTTCTCATATTGGTAATAAATAAATCTGATCAATTCTTTTGCCACGTCACTTGAATAGTCAATTTCCAGCTGAGTGTTCTTCATCTTCTCCAAGATATCCTTGGACATGAAATACTGACCATCCACAAGTAGATACTCAACAAACTTTGTAGAACTCAAATAATAAACACCAGCAGCTGAATACAATCTCTATTGAAGACCACTGAGATCATCTTCAAGATCCTTCCAAATAGCAGGATCCTCATCTTTTGGTCCACACATTCTTTTGAATGTGGACCACAGTTTTATTCCATTAGCTGATGTTGGTGCTTCAGCCTCATACTTGGCCTCTAACAACCTCCATAGGTCTACCAAGTCTTCTCTATCACAACTTGCAAACAAAGATATAAGGGTGGTAAAAGTGTGCACATCTTTTCCATACTTGCCAATCTTCCAAAATCCAAATTCATCTTCTTCATAGCTCACAATTGGATTTCTAGAATCTAGTGGTAACACTTGTACCATATCTGAAGCTTCTAATGGTGAGAGCTTGAGACTCTTTCTTATGACAACTTTACTTGGATGTAATGGATCCATATCTTTGGGAAACTCAAGAGAAACTCCCTTTTTCACTGGTCTGGGAATAAACATTGTAATAAGTGTGAAAACACTTATCCTTTTACCACTTATTTCCAATAATAACAAGACCAAAACGTGTGATTTATGTCGTAAAAGTCGGAATTATGCGTGGTTTGTGTTTTTATTGTGTTTTAGGACCAAAATGTGAAAAAGGAAGAAAACACGGGCTTTCACGGGCTTTTATTGAAGAAAACGAGAAAAGACGAAGTCAAAAGATCAAGAGTGCAAAAAGAACGGAAGTCCAAGGCCTATTCTGAAGATTTATCGAAGAAAAAGTCAAAAGACGGAAGTTTAACGAAGTCGAAGAACTTAAGTCTAGTAGAAGAAGAAAATTTAAAGACAAGTTCAAATCCCGAGACGACAAAGACGAAGAATTAAAGTCGAGTCGAGAAAACGTGAAGAAAGCAAGAAAGAAGATGCAACACATGCACTCCTTCCACCTTCCCTATAAATACCCTCCTAATAGTCATTAGGAGGGGGGTTTAGATTTTTAGTTAATTTTTCACTTTTTAGTTTTTAGAGAGAGAAAGTCTTAAACTTTCTCTCACTAGTTCATCTTTTTCTTTTAATCTTTCAAGATTAAACATCTTTGTATTGCTTATTTCATTAATAAAAGTTCCATTTTAAGCTTTTATCTCTTAATCTCATTCTACTTTTCTTTGATTTAAGATTGATTTTGGTGCGTATATCATAAGATCCGTGTTGTTCTAGTTGATTTCGTGCTTAAAAAGTTAATCTTTTTATCATTTCATAAGTTTTCATTTGATTAAGCTTTAAGACTTTTGTGCTTAATGGCTTATTTTTATGATTAGCTTATTTTTCTCATTAAAAGGTTTTATTAAAAAGTTTATGTTTTTATTGTTTAATCTAAAAAGTTGTTTGATTTGGAGTTAGATAAGTTGATTAAAGTGCTTATTTGATTCGGATTTGTAATTGATTCGGATTGGTTTGGGTATTAGCTTATTACCTTAGCTTATTACCTAGCTTTTCCCCATTTCCACAATTTTCGGAAAGGGTGGTAAAGCCCCTTTCCGATTGGGTCATTCCGACCGGTACACCATCATAACCAATTTCCATAATTTTAGGAAAGGGTTTAAAACCCCTTTCCGATTGGTCTTCATATTCCGACGGCACCACTTCAGCATTCCGATTGATCCAATCGGATTAGGGTTTGATATTCAGATTGGTTATCTTCGCTTATTCCGATTAGTAGCCCGTTTCATTTTCCGATTGACCCTTTGTCCCGTATTCCGATTGGTGTTTATTGACAAGTATTCCGATTGATTCCATTGTGGGGGATATTCCGACCAGTGTTACCATATTCCGATCTGTCAATCGGAAAACATTCCGATCGGGGGCCTTTTTGGCTTGTTTTGGTTTCTTTCGATATCACTTTCTTATAGTGCTTTTTATTTTTCTGAAAATTTCCCAAGTGTTAGTTTTATCTAGTGTGTTAGTACTTTTCCATTGTCACCTTTAAGTTTTATGCATTTATTTTTACTCGTCATTTAAATTAATCTTAATTCTTCCATTTACTCAACGACACTTTATTTACTTGCTAGTAGTTTAAAACAAACATAACCAAACCATTCTCTTGATTCACCAAAAGACAATTGAGTCGCACTTAAGACCGGTTTTCAATTCGAAAAGACTTGGGACTTCAAAATTTCATACTTTGGTTGTAAAACTAAGTATTACATTGCTTTCTTGAGCTCCATTTCCTCTGCAAGTTCTTCTTTTCTTTCATCAGAAAGAAGTCTTATAGTGTTTGCTTCCTGCACTCTAACCCAAATGGGATAAGCTCTACATTCCAACTCATCAAATGTCAATGCCTTCAATTTCTGATAAGTCCACCCTACTCCATGACACCTGAGCAACATGCAGTACAACTCCCTTCTATTCCTTTTCAACTCGGAGAGAATATTGCTTGCCTTGTGTTTCAAAATGACCTGGCAATCCGTTTGTACTCTGAGAAGAATCTCCAAACCCCATATCTGATCTGAAATGGTCAAGTGTAGATTCTCCATACATCTTTCTTCCCAAGCATGATACATTTGAACCACCTTTGGCATATCAAAATCAACCTGTAATTTCAACTCTCTCAATTTCTCCTTGGCCAACTCATCTCCATACTCAAGTCTTTCTGGCTGTTCTATGATCATAACACTTGAGTCTGAGCTAGCTTCATCACTTCCCTCTTGCTCCTCTGAAGTGACAACAAAAGGTGATTCACCCACCTTTTTCTGTTCTTATTCAACAATTTGTGCAGCCAACCTTCTATCAAATACAATTTGTGCTGCATTCTTTGGAACAACCTCTTCTACCATAATACCCTTACCCTTATCTAATGGATCAATTGTTGGTAAGGTAGATGGTGATACCTGTGAAGAAACCTCTTTAATGATGGATGATGACTGGTATACATCACCCTCATTTGCAGGTCTGTCAACGCTCACTTTTGCTCTGTCAGCGCCCAAAATACTCATGTCAGCGTCCAAATTCTCCTTGTCAACGCTCAAATTTCCTGCCTCAGCGCCTTTTGCAATTTCCTCCTTAATGGCTGTAAATGATAAATTTAAGTTTGTAGGAGAGACTAGAGACGTATCAAAACCTGTTTGTTTCTTCAAACTTGTTAGGGCCTCAGCAACATCCAAAGATTGACCATCATGGCTGCCCTTATCACTCAGATTTATTTGATCATCCTCCCCTTTGGAAGATTCCTCCATCCCTCTCCTTGCACTAGCAGTCTCCAAAATAACAATCCTCTCCCTCAATTGCTTGAGTTCAAGGCCTTGTGTGCTAACAACTTGTACCAAGTCTGCATTCTGCTTTTGCAAGCTCATGCAGACTGCCGTCAATTCCATTAGGGTCATTCGTTCCAATCTTCCCTCTTCTAAAATGGGTATTTGACCTCCCAAGTCAGATTCATTGGGAAAGGATGAGGACTTAATGATGGTGGGACTGCCTTGGCCAGCTTCTAAGCCAGAACCAATAGTCCCAGCCTCATCCATAACACCAGCCACACTTGTGGTGGTGGTTCTCTCTGCTACATGGCTAGGACCACCAGAGGAGAACACTCTAGTAGTCCTTTGGCGTTTAATCAACCTATATTCAGGGGGTGTAGAAGATGATGTGGATTGGGTGGATGTGGGTTGGTGAAGGGGTGTTTGGGTCTGTGAAGGTTGTGTGTCAACGTTTGAAATAGGCACATCAACGCCAACATTGAATGTGTCAGCGTCGAAGGGTTCTTGGTCAATTTGCATATGTTGGGGTGAAGGTAATGGTTCAGGTATTGGGTCAATTTGAGGTTGGGGGTCTGGTTGGGGTTGATCTGCTTCAATAACAGCAAGCATAGCTGGGGCGAGGGTAGGACACGATGTGGGGGTGAGTTCATCTTCATAAAAATTGCTTTCTTTTTGCACAGGGATCTCATAAAAATCATTATGATCCCTTGTGCAGTATTCTTGAACATCAAAAACCATTTGTAAAAATCTGGGATATGCTAAAGTCATTTTGCTCCCTTTATTTTTACACATGCCCTCAAAAATCATTTTGGAATTATTAAATTTTTTCCCAGTAGCAATACACACAATAGCACTGGCAATAGATCTATTGATCTCATTGTGTGCAGTGCATTTGGGACTCAAACATTGTAGGAGGACATGTATGAGGTACTTCCAGGCTAGGGGAAACTCCTGTTTATGATATTTATTTAAAGTTCCTTCATCAGGAAAAGGATAACCCAAAGCCCTTAGTCCTTGTTCTATTTCACTAATGGGAAGAGTGGTTATACCATCAGCATCATCAAGATGCAAGGCTTGGCGTATCTAAGCCTCAGTAACCACCCAAGTTCTCCCATGAACAATAGAAGATAATGTAGTCACTCTATTAACTGTTGAGGAACTGACAGTGTTCCAAAATTGTTTAATATGTGTGACAGGAATGAGTGGTGCATGAGAAAGAGCATACCTAATGGGGGATGCGTTTATATACGCCACCATTTGTGTGTATTGGGGAAACAGAGTATCATCAGCTTCAAGATACGCGATCATGTTGTGTTGACTTCTGAACCCCAATTCCAATTCTGATGGTTTAAACTTTGGTGCCATTGTTGAAAGCTATGAAAATGATTGATGAAGATGAAGTTGATAAGAGAAAATTGTGTTAGACAAGAATAATAGGTACCCTGTTTAAAAATAGGAGCCAAATATATAGGAGAAGAAAATGCATGTGAGTGGCCCAAAAATAGGCAAGTATTTTCAAAATGTAATCATGAAAATATTGAAAAATAATAAGTTTATCGCATGCATTAAAGGAAAGTTATCAACTCCCAAAATTACGGCCTAAAAATATTTCAAAAACAACTGGGTAGGTCCCATTGAGTGTCAACGGTCAAAAACAACCTATCAACGCCCAACGGCTATATTCTTGTCAACGTTTGCCATAGCCATGTTAGCGTCTAAATTGGTCACAACAACGCTTGAAAAATACTTGTCAGCGTCCAAAAATAAAAATGTTTAAAAATGAAAAATGACCTTAACAAAGTAATTTATCCTAGAGAAAATAACCAAAAAGTTGATAATTATTATAGGGCGGCAAGCACTGTCCAGTTATGCACACTTGCTTATGCAAGATAGACATAACAGTCCTCTAGTGTCCCTTGCTAACCAAAACTCTTAAAAACTAAGTTACCTTATAAAATTCCTTGTTACTCCTAGGTAAATCCCATAACAAAATCATTCCCAAGTCTCCCAACAGACCACAACCAATTCTAGGCCAAAAATGTCTTGGCAGCATGCATAGTATATCAACTTTGCATGCTACAGTGCCTCATGATTTAGTAAAACTAACTCATACTCACCTGTGGACACAATCTAGAATCTTGATAAGAGTATCATATGGATACCCAAACATCCTAAAGGTTCCTAAAACCTCCCCTTAAACTATGATACATAAATTGCTAAAAAACATGCATGAACATAAAAAATTTATGTCAAGATAGGAATTAAAAATTCCACCCATCATCGATAAACAAAAACATGCTCAAATGCTTCTCCAATGATCCATAAGCAACTCTGTATCCAATGGTATACTGCTAACACCACCTGCACATTTAGATTAAAAACCACAAAACTAACATTGTTGCTGACAACGCCCCGATAACACATAACAGCGTTGAGGGAAGCTTTGTCAGCGTTAGACAATTATATTGCTGACAATGTCACAAAAACACTTATCAGCGTTCAAGCAACCTTTGTCAGTGTTAGAAAAATATCGTGGAAAATCTAAATCTTCAAAAAGACCAATAACAATGCATCATCCTGTACATACTTCTACAAAAAGACTCCAAAACACATATTATGTGAGATTGATCATTCCAATACTTGTTACCAAGTATTGAAACCTCCCAGCATCAAAAGGTTTAGTTAGTAAATCTGACACATTTTCTTCTGTGTCAACCCTATTGTGTTAAACCCTTTTCAAAACAATTTCTTATAAAATGGTGTCTAATTTCTATGTGTTTAGTTTTAGAATGATGTACAGGATTCATAATGATGCATAAAGTGTTGTTATTGTCAACAAATATCTTGGTATGTATGAAATTATACCCATAGTCCAACAGCTGGTTCTAAATCCACAAAACTTGTCTACGACAAGCAGCTGCAGCTACATACTCAGCTTCAGTTGTAGAATTAGCCACCACTGTTTGTTTCTTGCATTGCCAAGATATCAACCTGCTCCCAAGAAACTGACATCCACCAGTTGTGGATTTTCTATCAAACTTATCACCTCCATAGTCACTGTCTGAATATGCAATCAGCTCTAATGGTGAATCCTTTGGGTACCACAAACCAAGACTAGGATAGCATCTTAGGTACCTAAAGATCCTCTTCACAGCATAAAGGTGACATTCTTTGGGAGTCACTTGATGGTGTGCACAAGCACACACAGCAAACATGATGTCAGGTCTGGAGGCTGTAAGGTACATCAATGATCCAATCATGGATCTATAGTGTCTGACATCAACATCTTTCCCATCTCCAATCTTTCCTAAGGGTGTTCTCTATCCATAGGAGTAGTAGCCCTCTTTTCATGTGGAGAAAAGCCAAACTTTTTCAAGATCTCAGCCACATATTTATCCTGGGAGATGAAGATACCTTCTTCTTTCTGCTAAAATTGTAAACCAAGAAAGAAGTTCATCTCCCCCATAACACTCATCTTGAATTTGTCTGTCATAAGCTTGGAGAAATCCTCACTCATCTTTGGATCAAT
Organism: Glebionis coronaria; assembly: GCA_025667525.1. Classification (NCBI taxonomy): domain Eukaryota; kingdom Viridiplantae; phylum Streptophyta; class Magnoliopsida; order Asterales; family Asteraceae; genus Glebionis; species Glebionis coronaria. Next base: position 949,332 of record JANFOE010000171.1, read on the forward strand.
AGACCCAAAAATGATGTCATCAACATAGACCTGAACAAGCAACACATCCTTACCTTTCTTCTTTGTAAATAGTGTCTGATCTATGGTGCCCCTTTTAAATACATTGTCCACTAAATAAGTAGACAAAGTACCATACCATGCTCCTGGGGACTTGATGAAGTCCATACATAGCCTTCTTGACTCTATACACTTTATCTGGATTCTCTGGATCTTCAAAACCAGAAGGTTGCATCACATATACCTCCTCAACAATTGTAACATAGAGGAAGGCACTCTTGACATCCATTTGATAGACAGTGAATCCCATGCAAGATGCATAGGCTAAAAAGATCCTAATAGCTTCAATCCTTGCAACTGGTGCAAAGACCTCCTCATAGTCTATCCCCTCCTCTTGTGTATATCCCTGAGCCACTAACCTTGCCTTGTTTCTGACCACAATACCTCTTTCATCTCTCTTGTTTCTTAGAACCCATCTTGTCCCTATAGGTCTGACATATCTGGGACAATCAACCAGCTCCCAAACATCCTGAATTGCAAATTGGTGAAGCTCATCCTGCATTGCTTCCACCCAACTTGGTTCTTTGAGAGCATCAAATATCTTCTTGGGTTCCTGTTGTGACAGAAAACAGGCAAACAAACATGCTTGCACAAGAGGGGTATCAACCTTCTTGTGAATATTGGCAATAAACCCACCAAGACCTTGATGAGATCTTCTAGTCTGAACAGGAGTCATAATATCACCAATGATTTGAGAAGTGGGGTGATTCTTCATAGTAGAAGTGAGAACTCCTCCTTCAAAAAGTCTGGTGTCCTCAACCTCATTCTCCATGTTGTCAATATCTTCTTCATCAGACTCTCTTTCATCAACATGAGGATGAACCTCTTCATATAAATTGGAAAGTTCACCTTGTTCAAAAATGGAAGAGAAAAGATGTGCAGAAGTGTTATCAACGCCTGAACCTTGTTTGTCAGCGCTTGGGCTAACAACGCTTGAACTGTTGTTGTCAACGTCTGAGCCATCAACGTCTGAATTGGTCTTGTCAGCGCTAGATTTGCCTTTGTCAGCGCCTGAAGGACCATGCATGTTTGTATCTGGTGGTACTTGGGGACCACCATTATTTTTACCAGTAGCAGCAACAGCAAAAGCATCTGTCCAAATGGGGATTATAACATATTCTTGGATAGGAGATGACTTCTCTGCTTGTGATCCAACCTTTTCATGAACCTGTGTACCTGTAACATCAACAACTTGTTCTTCCACAACATTTGAAGTTACCTTCACAATGTCTGGATTAGTGACAGGCATATAATTCAAAGTTCTAGATAAAGGTTCCAAGTCAAACAACCAATTTGGACCACTTTCAGGATCACTAGGTTTATTCTCTAAAAAACTAACATGTACTCTTTCAAGTATACGTTTTTCCTCTTTAAGATAAACCCTATATCCCTTGCTCTGCTGATAGGTGTGTAAACACCCATCCTTTTACCACTTAATTCGGGCTAAAACGAGACCAAAACACGTATTTAATATCATTTGTTTGGAATTATGCGTGGTTTTTATGTTTATTGTGTTTTCAGAGCCAACCGGGTGAATATTAAAGAAAACATGGGATTGCACGGGTTTTACTGAAGAAAAAGACTCGAGATAAAGTCTATTGTCCAAGAGATGCAAAAGATTTGAAGTCACTGGGCCTATTCGAAGATTTATCGAAGGAAAGGACCAAAGATGGAAGATTTATATAAGTCGAAGAAACTCGAGTCTATTAAACGAAGAAATTAAAAGACGAGTTGAATTTAATCGACGGCAAATCCCGAATCAGAATCGAAAACGGAAACTTTTCTGAAAAGACGAAAAGACAAGAAGAACGGGAGAAAGCCCACTCACCAACCAAAGGACAAGGCTATAAATAGCCCTCCCCTCACACATTTTAGACTAGTTTTTAGTTTTATAGTTTTCTTCTTCTCCCCCATTTTCTTTCTCTCTGTTCCGTTTCATCACCATCACCACTAGGGTGATTGGTGATTTTAATCTTTGTTTTCTAAATCTTGTTATTTTAATTCTTGCTTGATCTTGTTAAAACATCAATCATTCAATACTAAGTTCTTGTTTAATCTTTCCATTTAATCTTGTTCATCTTTATCTTTATCTTCAAGTTCTTAAGTTTTTTATTTTTCTTGATTTGATCTTCAAAAGTTGTTGGGATTTGTGTTTTTGTTGATGGGATTAGTAGTTTATGATTAGTAAATGCTTTGTGATTGATTTATTTTAGTTTTTGGTGAAAAACTTGGTGAATTTTGGATTAAAAATAGTCTCCGTGTTCTTCGTTTTCTGCTACTGTTCTGGGTTTCCAGAAGTTCCGAATCAAGCTTAAGTTCCGAATCAAGACACTTCATTCGGAAGTCTAAAGACTTCCGAACCAACCCTTCATCCGGAAAGTTCCGAATCAACCAAGCTAAGTTCCGAACCAACCATTTTATTCGGAAGTCCATAAGTTCCGAACCAAACACCTTCATTCGGAAGGTTCCGAACCAACCAGTAAGTTCCGGATCAAGACAATACTTCCGAACCGAACCTTCATTCGGAAGGTTCCGAACCAAGCAAGACTTCCGAACCAAACCTTCATTCGGAAAGTTCCGAACCAAGCCAGTAAGTTCCGAATGAGAAAGTTCTGGATGAATGAACAGTAACTTCCGGATGAGTTGTCTTTGAGTGAGTTCTGAATCAAAGGTTAAAGTTCCGGATCAATTTTTCTTTTAGGTTACTGTTTGTTTGCTTTACTGTTCCTTTATGCTTATTGAACTTTAATTTCAATTTTAATTTTAATCTTAATATTAATCTTAAGTTTAATACAAGTCTTTGTTAATCATAATTAAAGTAATTGTCTTTGATTTAAATTTTCATTTCCACTTCTTATTAGACTAGAAAACCAAACCCCTTTTATTTAGTAACCAAGAACAATCATTCCACTTAAGACCTAGATCAATTCGGGAGGATATCGAGAGTAAAATTGAACCATACAAAATCACTATATCAAATGGCGCCACTGCCGGCTCTTCTCGTTAAGATCAAAAGTTTTTTGTGAGAACTTGGATTTTGGGATCCGTTCCCCGTGAACGTTACTTTTTCATAAAAATATTCAAAAACACTAAAAAATATAAAATTTTCAAAAATCCTAAAAATTAAAAAACAATAAAAACCAAAAATATTTTTGCTTTGTTTTTCTTTGTTCGTTCTTTTGCAGGTGTATGCGCACTCGATCCACGTCTTATCAAGAGCCCGAGCCTCTCGATAACTTAGACATGGCTGGTGTACAAAACAACAATAACATACCACCTCCGAACAACAATAATAACAACAACAACCCGCCTTTCAACAACATGAACAATAACAACAACAATGAGCACCTTCCGGATAATCGCCCAATGATTGAATTGTTGCAAGCTCATGTCGATGGCAATACGGATCCAATTGTTATACCACCAATTGCCGCCAACAATTTCGAGCTAAAGTCAGGTTTTATCCAGATGGTCTCTGCTCAACCATTCTTGGGACGAACCATTGATGATCCTCATGACCATATCAAGAGATTTCTACAACTCACCAACACGGTCAAGTTTAATGGCGTTCCACAGGAGGTTATAAGGTTACAACTTTTTCCCTTTTCTTTAGAGGGACAAGCCCGGCATTGGCTTGCTAAGGAACCGCCACAGAGTATTCTCTCGTGGACGGATTTGGAAACAAAGTTTATCAACTACTTTTTTCCACCCTCTCGTACTACCGCTTTGCGGAATGAGATCATAAATTTTGAACAAAAGTACGATGAGTCATTCAGTGAATCTTGGGATCGCTTTAAAGATCTTTTAAGAAAATGCCCACAACATGGTTTTACCAAAGTACATCAAATCAATACTTTTTACAATGGTTTAAGCATGAGTGACCAAGATTCACTGAACAGTGCCTCGGGGGGTAATTTATTGGCTAAGACTTCCAATGCTGCTTGGGACATCATTGAGAATAAATCTCGTGTGCAAACCAAGAGTGTTAGGACCAATGTTGCTAGTGCTAGCACTAATGACAGCGACAAGCGACTTGACAAAATCACCACGCTTCTTGAATCACTTGTCACCCACACCGTCAGCAACAACAACAGCAACAACGCCAAAAACGCTCAAGTGAACGCTGTCAGCCAACCTTGTGAGATATGCGGTGGTCCTCACTCTTACACAACTTGTACCGCCACCTAAGATTACCCTGCTGAGAATGTGAATGCGGCATATGGCACCTACCAACAACCTGCTTATCAAGCTAGACCTCAAGGTGACCGTAACTTGCTTAGCTATCGATCAAACAACTATCTTTCACCACCTGGTTTCCCTCCTACCAACCCAAACCAACAACAAAACCTTAACCGCCCTCCTCAACAACAACACCAACCACGACAACCATACATCCCACCTCACAAGCAACAACAACCACCTCAACGTAACAATCAAGTCTACCAACAACCTGCTTACCAACCACCTGCATACAATGCTCCTCCTACCCAAACCAACTCTACATTACACCAAGAGGTTGCAACCTATATGAGGACCAATGATGTGATAGTGGGAAATCTCCAAGAGGAAGTGCGTAATTTGAAAGCAGACTTGGTCAAGCAAGGAAATGATTTGAGAGCTGATATGAGAAATACGTTGGATAGCCAAACCAACGACCTGAGGAACATGATGGCTAGTTTCTTCCAAAGTAGTCAACCCTCTTCTTCGGGTACTCTTCCGAGTAACACCGTTGCGAACCCAAGAGGGGAGATGAAAGCAATCACTACTCGAAGTGGTAAAGGTACCAAGGAACCCGAGCTTCCTATACCTCCACCGGTGGTTGTGACTAAGGAGAACGAGTCGCCTGCTCCTATTCCTCCTCCTTCTCCTTCCCCAATTTCTCCACCTCTTCTTTCTACCCCTCCTCCACCCGTGCTTGTGAGTGATCCTATTCCCCTAAAGCCTTCCTCTTCTTCCAATATACCTTATCCATCTAGGTTGAGGAAAGAGAAGCAAAACAGCAAGGATGATATTCAAGTTTCGAACTTCCTAAAAATGTTCAAAAAACTGAATTTCAATATCTCTTTCGCCGAGGCTCTCGCTCACATGCCCAAGTATGTAAAAATGTTTAAAGATCTTCTGAGCGACAAGGAAAAGATCCTCGATCTCGCCAACACCCAACTTAATGAGAACTGCTCTGCAGTACTCTTAAGGAAATTGCCAATCAAGCTTGGTGATCCGGGTCGTTTTCTTATCCCTTGCAATTTCCCGGGAGTAGAGAATTGCATGGCCCTAGCCGATCTAGGTGCCAGTATTAATCTCATGCCTCTAAGTGTTTGGAAGCAATTATCTCTCCCAGAGCTAGTCCCCACTAAAATGACTTTGGAATTAGCTAACCGTACGGTTGCTTATCCAGTGGGGATAGCCGAAGACGTCATTGTAGGAGTCGACAAATTCACCTTCCCTGCTGATTTTGTTGTCGTCGACTACGAGATGGACCCCCGTGTGCCACTCATTGTTGGTCGTCCATTCTTGAGGACCGGTCGCACTCTCATTGATGTTGAAGCCGGTGAGCTTATCATGAGAGTGGGTGACGATAAAGTAGTCTTCAACATGGGAAAGCTTTCTAAACAGCCTTATTCCTACGAGCACGTTAATTGTATTGACGTTCTTGATGAGGCTTGTGAAGAACACTTCAAGGATGCTTGTAAAAACATTCCTACCTCTCTTCCCAATGTTGAGACCGTTTCCTCTATCGACTCATCACTATCTCTATTTGGAGAAAGTGATTTCCTTTGGAAAGATTTGGAAGCCACCTTGGGTGATGTGAAGCAAGACAATGACGATTCTACTGCCACTTGGGATGACGATCTCAGTTTCATTGCAAACCTCCTCAGAGAAGACAATCCTTCCCCTCCATCTCCCACTGTTATTGCTATCGAGACTCCGACTTCGAATACGCCTCCCGTCGACAATCCTCCGGATTTGGAACTTAAGGAGTTGCCACCCCATCTTGAGTATGTATTCCTCGAAGAAGAGAAGAAGTCGCCAGTCATCATTGCTAAGGATTTGAAGGATGAAGAGAAAGCCCGACTTGTCGCTGTATTGAAAGATCATAAGAAGGCTATCGCTTGGAAGATCTCCGATATTCGTGGAATTGATCCTCACTTCTGCACACACAAAATTCTCATGGAGGACGACTATAAGCCCACTATTCAAAGCCAACGAAGGGTGAATCCAAAAATCCATGAAGTCATCAAAACAGAGGTTATCAAACTTCTTGATGCGGGTATGATTTACCCTATTTCGGATTCCCCATGGGTTAGTCCAATCCATTGTGTGCCCAAGAAGGGCGGAATAACCGTTGTTCCCAATGAACACAACGAGTTGATTCCAACTCGTCTCGTTACTGGGTGGAGAGTTTGTATAGACTACCACAAACTCAATGATGTCACGAGAAAGGATCATTTCCCTCTACCTTTTATGGACCAAATGCTTGAACGATTAGCCGGTAATGAATATTACTGCTTTCTTGATGGTTTCTCGGGTTATTTCCAAATCCCCATCGATCCCCAAGATAAAGAGAAGACTACATTCACTTGTCCCTATGGCACTTTCGCTTACAAAAGAATGCCTTTTGGCTTATGTAATGCGCCCGGGACTTTCTAAAGGTGCATGTTAGCTATCTTCCATGACATGGTTGAACAAACCATGGAAGTCTTCATGGATGATTTCTCGGTCTTCGGGGATTCCTTCTCTTCTTGCCTTGCCAATTTGGAACGTATGCTAAAGCGGTGCGAAGACACTCGCCTAGTTCTAAATTGGGAAAAATGCCATTTTATGGTAAAAGAAGGCGTCGTGCTTGGACATAAGATCTCGAAAGCCGGTCTTGAAGTAGACCGTGCTAAAGTCGATGTTATCGCAAAGTTGCCTCCACCTTCAACCGTGAAGGGTGTGAGAAGTTTTCTGGGTCATGCGGGCTTCTATCGTCGATTCATCAAAGATTTTTCTCAAATCGCTCGCCCGATGACCCATCTCTTGGAAAAAGATACTCCTTTTATCTTCTCCAAAGAGTGCCTTGAAGCCTTTGACTCGCTTAAGGATAAGCTAACTAAGGCACCCGTCTTGGTTACCCCTAATTGGGAGCTTCCCTTTGAGTTGATGTGCGATGCTAGCGATTTTGCTATTGGAGCGGTTCTTGGACAAAGAGTGAACAAACACTTCCAACCAATCCATTACGCTAGCAAGACAATGACTGGGGCACAATTGCATTATACGACAACCGAAAAAGAGCTTTTAGCTGTTGTCTATGCTTTTGAAAAATTCCGCCCCTATCTTGTCCTTTCTACCACCATTGTGTACACTGATCATTCCGCGCTGAAGTACTTGTTAACAAAGCAAGATTCCAAACCAAGACTTCTTCGCTGGGTTTTGCTGCTCCAGGAATTTAAAATCGAAATTCGCGATAAAAAAGGAGCAGAAAACTTAGCCGCGGACCATCTTAGCAGACTTGAGGATCCATACCAAGGGGATCATCCGACCAAAGAAATCAATGATTCTTTTCCCTTGGAGACCTTAATGTCTATACACTCGAAGCCGAATGAAACCCCGTGGTTTGCGGACTTTGCAAACTACTTGGCGGGTGGAATTCTCAAGGAAGGGTTGACGTCCCAACAAAAGAAGAAGTTTTTTACTGACATCAAGACTTACTTTTGGGACGACCCTTACCTATTCAAACAATGTGCTGACCTGATTATTCGCCGATGTGTTGATGGACCGGCAGCGTCTGAAATCCTTAATGCTTGCCACAAAGGACCCACCGGTGGTCACTTTGGTCCCAACTACACCGCTAAAAAAGTGTTTGATTCCGGATTTTATTGGCCCTCCATATACCGTGACGCTCACAATATGGTCAAACGATGTGATGTTTGCCAAAAGCAAGGCAAAATCACACATAAAGACGAGATGCCTCAGAATTTCATTCAAGAGTGTGAAATTTTTGATGTTTGGGGTATCGACTTTATGGGGCCATTCCCTTCTTCTAAAGGAAACAAATACATCCTTGTAGCCGTTGACTACATTTCAAAGTGGGTTGAAGCCAAAGCTTTACCCACTAATGACGCAAGGGTGGTTTGTAACTTTTTAAAAGCTCTTTTCGCTAGATTCGGTGTGCCTCGTGCCATTATTAGTGATCGTGGGACTCATTTTTGCAATGACCAATTTGCTCGAGTCATGGCTAAGTACGGTGTAAAACATCGTCTTTCCACAGCCTACCACCCACAAACTAATGGCCAGGCTGAAATATCAAACCGAGGGCTGAAGCGAATTCTTGAAAGGACCGTGGGAGAGCATCGTGCCTCATGGGCTGATAAACTTGATGATGCTTTGTGGGCTTTCCGTACTGCTTACAAGACCCCGATCGGCTGTACGCCTTATCGTCTTGTGTACGGGAAAGCGTGCCACCTCCCCATTGAGTTGGAGCACAAGGCTTATTGGGCCTTGAAGTGGGCTAATTTTGATATAAACAAAGCCGGTGACCTACGCAAGATCCAACTCAATGAGCTGAATGAACTCCGTAATGAGGCTTATGAAAATTCTTTGATCTATAAGGAAAGAACTAAGCTCATTCACGACTCCAAGATCAAAAACCGAGAGTTCCACGTTGGAGACAAAGTCTTACTTTTTAACTCTCGGTTGAAAATCTTCTCGGGAAAGCTCAAATCTCGTTGGTCCGGCCCATTCACCATTGCCCAAATTTTTCCATATGGTACTCTCGAGCTCGCTCAACCTGATGGACCAAATTTTAAGGTGAATGGCCAACGAGTGAAGTTGTACTTTGGTGAGGACACCTCTCAGGAGGTGATTCCATCCCTCACCACGTTCCCCATGAACTAATTTTGGGTCGAGTCAGGCTCGTGACTCGGTTATAAAAAACAAGCGCTCCTCGGGAGGCAGCCCGAGTATCTATCCTTTTATGATTTAATCCCCTAAGTGTAGGGGGGGATTTCTATATGTGTTTGTCTTTGTTTGGTGATGTGATTACAGGGATTAGTGCACTCTTGGAAGTTTTTAAAGAACCGTGCTCCCGTGTTATCTGAAATCCGGTTCTATCTCTCCACTATCGTGATTCAATTTTCTTCATACTCACATTTGAAATTGATCACTTTAGTCGTCTCTTCCTTAGCTTGAGTTAACCAACGTGCACAATGTCATAAGTGTAGGGGAAACTTTTCCCACATGCTTAAACATTGAGGACAATGTTTATCTTAAGTGTAGGGGGACTTCTATCGAAGTTTTAAGTGGACTTTTCCATGAAAATGCCTTCAATTAACCGGAAAATCCTATTTTTCAACATTTTTCAAATTTTTTATTAACTTTGGCCATTTAGTTGTAATTTTTAAATTTTTATCGTTGCTTTCATATGTATATATTCCGCAATAAAGTCAAAAATATTAATAAAGTGGTGTAGCTAGTTTAGAAGTCTTTGACATATTAGGCCCGTTGCGTTTATTTTGACTCAACCCGAATAAACTTATCCAAGTTTATTCTAGCTAGTATCCTTAACCATGTATACCTTAATTGGTTTATTAGGCTAAGTGTCCACGAGTCTCATTACTTGAGATTTTAAATTGTGGAGGACGAGAAATGATAGAGTCAATTATAAGTCGGTATTCTTGCACAAGCTCACTTGGTGTAATTATTTGCCTATTCTCCCATCACTTGCTAATAATTTATCTGCAATAAGTAAGGTCTTACGATTTGAAAAGTTACTTAGCTTCTAGCCCAAGATCGTTTAAAAGTTGCTCGGTAATGATAAGAGTTCATAGCCAAGGCATAACTTATGAAGCGGGGCGCGAAGATTGGCGAGTCCGAAAAGGCCCTAACAAGGCATGAGGATTCAATTTTATTGCTGAAGATCCAAAGTGATGTGAAAAGCATTATTCCTAAAATCAATATGAAGGATCAAGACTCACGACGAAAAGCAATCAACTCCCATAAAGATCATGGAGAAGTCTATCCGAAAAGACCCTAACAAGGTATGAGGATAAATAGATCCAAGTCCGAAAAGGAGGCGGATCGTTGTATCTCAAAATCCCAAGTAGAGATTGAAGAAATAATTATGAAGTCGTGGTCAACAAAGTTGGAGTACCCCTCAAAAGTCTCCAAGTGAAGAAACTCTATTATGATGAGAAGACCATTATCTCAAGAACGTCTCTCGAAGATATGAAGTATGAAGTACATGCCAAATATCGGCCCGAGAAAGGTCTCAAATCGTGAACCAAGTTATGCCAAGATATGAACTTTTTGATATCCCGAGAAGCAGTTTTAAGAGATTTTGTCCTTTAGCTAACTATTGATCAAATCATCCTTGCTTTCGGCCCTAATAAACTATCGAAATAAGTCCAAAAATGCATCTTCATGATCATTCTAAGACAAAAATAAAATATAAGAGATACACCTAGGAATAAGGGAGTTTAAGCATTTAATTAAGCCATGTGTGTAAGTGTTTGAATTGCTAACTTATAATAACAATGATCTCGTTTTTAAGCTTAGTTTGGGGAACGTGAAACTTGAGGGTGATAAATCTTCGCAGCACCAAAGCCCTAATGTAAGTCATCGATTTCTTTGCAAGTTATTTCCATGTAGCTATTTTCAAGTGAAAATGGTTTTCTATCCCTTTGTTACCTTTAAAGTTTTATTACTTTAATTTTTGTTTAGTAGAATTTTAAATAAGGCCAAGGTTGATTAATTATGAGAAAAGTGTAAGCTTGCTTTATCACTAAGCATTGCATGAGGGCATGGCAATGGTTAAGTGTAGGGGATTTGATAGGTGTGTAAACACCCATCCTTTTACCACTTAATTCGGGCTAAAATGAGACCAAAACACGTATTTAATATCATTTGTTTGGAATTATGCGTGGTTTTTGTGTTTATTGTGTTTTCAGAGCCAACCGGGTGAATATTAATGAAAACATGGGATTGCACGGGTCTTACTGAAGAAAAAGACTCGAGATAAAGTCTATTGTCCAAGAGATGCAAAAGATTTGAAGTCACTGGGCCTATTCGAAGATTTATCGAAGAAAAGGACCAAAGATGGAAGATTTATATAAGTCGAAGAAACTCGAGTCTATTAAACGAAGAAATTAAAAGACGAGTTGAATTTAATCGACGGCAAATCCCGAATCAGAATCGAAAACGGAAACTTTTCTGAAAAGACGAAAAGACAAGAAGAACGGGAGAAATCCCACTCACCAACCAAAGGACAAGGCTATAAATAGCCCTCCCCTCACACATTTTAGACTAGTTTTTAGTTTTTTAGTTTTCTTCTTCTCCCCCATTTTCTTTCTCTCTGTTCCGTTTCATCACCATCACCACTAGGGTGATTGGTGATTTTAATCTTTGTTTTCTAAATCTTGTTATTTTAATTCTTGCTTGATCTTGTTAAAACATCAATCATTCAATACTAAGTTCTTGTTTAATCTTTCCATTTAATCTTGTTCATCTTCATCTTTATCTTCAAGTTCTTAAGTTTTTTATTTTTCTTGATTTGATCTTCAAAAGTTGTTGGGATTTGTGTTTTTGTTGATGGGATTAGTAGTTTATGATTAGTAAATGCTTTGTGACTGATTTATTTTAGTTTTTGGTGAAAAACTTGGTGAATTTTGGATTAAAAATAGTCTCCGTGTTCTTCGTTTTCTGCTACTGTTCTGGGTTTCCAGAAGTTCCGAATCAAGCTTAAGTTCCGAATCAAGACACTTCATTTGGAAGTCTAAAGACTTCCGAACCAACCCTTCATCCGGAAAGTTCCGAATCAACCAAGATAAGTTCCGAACCAACCATTTTATTCGGAAGTCCATAAGTTCCGAACCAAACACCTTCATTCGGAAGGTTCCGAACCAACCAGTAAGTTCCGGATCAATACAATACTTCCGAACCGAACCTTCATTCGGAAGGTTCCGAACCAAGCAAGACTTCCGAACCAAACCTTCATTCGGAAAGTTCCGAACCAAGCCAGTAAGTTCCGAATGAGAAAGTTCCGGATGAATGAACAGTAACTTCCGGATGAGTTGTCTTTTTGTAAGTTCCGAATCAAAGGTTAAAGTTCCGGATCAATTTTTCTTTTAGGTTACTATTTGTTTGCTTTACTGTTCCTTTATGCTTATTGAACTTTAATTTCAATTTTAATTTTAATCTTAATATTAATCTTAAGTTTAATACAAGTCTTTGTTAATCATAATTAAAGTAATTGTCTTTGATTTAAATTTTCATTTCCACTTCTTATTAGACTAGAAAACCAAACCCCTTTTATTTAGTAACCAAGAACAATCATTCCACTTAAGACCTAGATCAATTCGGGAGGATATCGAGAGTAAAATTGAACCATACAAAATCACTATATCATCTGCACTGAATACCCCATGAAGTAACCTTCATCACCTTTTGCACTAAATTTACCTAAGGCATCACTAGTGTCTAAAACTACTACATGACAACCAAAAGGTCTGAGAAAACGAATATTAGGTTTTCTTCCCCAAAGTAACTCATAAGGTGTTTTGTTCTGAATTTTGTTGACCAATGCTCTATTTTGAACATAACAAGTTGTATTAACAGCCTCAGCCCAAAAGGCTATAGGAAAATGAGCATCAGCCAACATGGTTCTGGCTGCTTCAATTAGGGTTCTATTTTTCCTCTCAGCAACCCAATTTTGCTGTGGGGTTCCGGCAACACTAAATTGCCTAGTAATTCCTTTCCTGGCACAGAAATCATCTAACTTTTTATTCCTAAATTCACCACCATTATCACTCGTAAGTATTTTAACTTCATTGCCAGATTTCTTCTCAATTTAAGTGATAAAATCAATTAAAGTATCAGCTGTATCACTCTTCATAGCTAGAAAGAAGGTCCAAGTAAACCTAGAAAAGTCATCTGTGATGACAAAGCAATAGGACTTTCCATTCAAACTTTCTATATTGGTTGGACCAAAGAGGTCCATATGAAGCAAATGAAGAGGTCTAGAACTAGAATGCACCTGTTTGGACTTGAATGAGACCTTGTGCTGCTTGCCTTTAAGACATGCAACACAAGAGTGGTCATTGTGGAAGGCCTTCTCAGGCAAACCATCAACCAAGCCAAGTCTCACAAGCCTATTTATATTCTTAAAATTTATGTAAATATTGTTATTCATTCTAATCCCATTCAGATTCACATTGTATATGTCTTTATGCCTAGGTGTTCTATATTCAATATATTTCTCATCAGGGATCTTATAATCCTTGCTTAACACCAAACATTCAGTATCAGTAAACAGAACTTTATTTTTGTTATCACAAACTTGTGATACACTAAAAAGATTGTAATCAAGTTCCTTTACCAAAAATACATTCTCAAAACGTAAATTCTTGGTGAGAAGGGTTCCTTTGCCTATGATAGTACCATATCCTCCTCCAAAGTAAACCTTATCACCATCCTTAATGGGAGTGAAGTTTGTAAGATAATCTTCCTTCCCTGTCATGTGCCTTAAGCATCCACTGTCCCAATATCCATAATCATTGACCTGTTTTTGAATGCCCTGCACATAAAGAAAACAAATTAGTTTTCTTTGGGAACCCAAGCCTTAGAAGACTTGGATTCATCTGGTTGTTCAATAAGAGCAAACTTAGTTCTCACAACAACCCCATTTTCATCCTTCCTAGGATGAAATACCCAGTTAACCCCAATAGGTTTTGTAATGACCTTTGAAATGTAATTAAATCTATTGCAGGTCATTGAAATCCCATTATCATTAGGGTTTTGATCTTTCTTTGGTCTCCATGTCAAGCTTGAAGAAGCTTTAGACCCCTTACCCTGTGGTTGCAAATATTTAGGTCTGGTCACGTTTCTTTCAGCGTTGGAATTGGTCTTTTCAACGCTGAAATTACCCTTGTCAGCGTTGAACCTAGGGTTTGCTACAGAAACCCATTGCCTATTAGACCAAGTGTTTGTCTTTTGAAATGGTCTTTGTCCATGAGTGTTAGACACTCTAGTGAAGAATGGGGCAGGTCTAATCACTTGTGGACTTTGTTGCACACAAGGTTTGGGTCTGACAACGTTTGACTTTCTAACAACGTTGACTTTGTTCCTGTTAGCGTTGAATTTGTTCCTGTCAGCGCTGACTTTGGGAGCGTTGACACACTTATATGCCAAGTGTGAAAAGCTACCACAAGTGTAATAGGCTTTTCTAGACACAACCCTAGGTCTAGAAGAGAAGAAGCATGTTCCATCATTGCTAACTTGGCTCTTAGGTGACCTAGTATTCCTATACATCTCTGCATACTTAATGCTAGGTTTTCTAACAGTGTTTGAGCCAAGGTCAACAACCTTACCAGTGATTGGGTTTGTAACCTTAATGGGAGTTGACTCATTAGGACTTTCACATAGCAATCAACCCTTAACAAATAATGTAGGGTTAGCTTTCTTCCATTCATTCAGGTCAGTCAACTTTTATTGATACTCTTCAACTGGGGTGACAACTCTTGATGGAGGAATGAATTCCTCCTCTTGGAGTTCTGGCAAACCAGTCCAAGATAGGTCCTTTTGTCGGACACCATTGAATTCACCAGCTGGTGGTGGAACCACAGAGTAGTCTTTCATCCCAATCCCAGTCATGTCCGTAGGATCCCTTTGTTAACTCACACATTCACCTACGGTTTGTGTGGCCTTATCAAATCTTTGAATTTTAAGGCCAACATTATCTTTGTTTTTAATGGCTTCATCTAATTTAGCCTGTAACTCACCATTAACCCTTTCCATAATGTTTCTAATATCCATACTAGCATTTAACTCATGTTTTAAGATATTGATTTTATCTTTTAAGTCAAATTCCATTTTCTTGTATTCAGAAACTGTCTTCTCAGTTTGAGTGAGAGCTAGTTGGTAATTAGACAGTTTGCATCTTTCAGTACTCACATCACTTAACAATCTTAACACCTCTTTGTTAAGTTTCTCAGTGTTTAACCTACAACCTTTACTACAAAAAGCATCATCGTATACCTCATTATCAGATGAAGAGGAGGAGTGTGCCATGAGAGCATATTCAACATGCTCTTCTTCTTCAATTTCAGCAACCAAAGCTTTATCCTCTTCCATGTCCTTAGCCAGATAGCTCCAATCCCATCCCATACCATCAATTCCTTGAACTGCAACCATGGCTTTAGGATCCTAAGCCTTAACAATTTGACTTGAGAGTTTACCAGCATCAGATCTTCTAGGAGATCTGCATTCCCTCATGAAGTGCCCCATACGATGACAATTGTAGCACTCAACTTTGGATTTATCAAATCCAGTTGTGTCTTTTGCATTGAAGGTCATCTTCTTCTTAAACCTTCTGTTCCACCTATTTGCTTTTATACTAGCAAGAGCCATGTTCCACTTAATGTCCATCTCTTCTAAGTGCTCATCACTTATCTGCTCAAGGTCCTCATATGTAATCACTGAACCATTGGGCAAAGAAGCAATATAAGCACATACAGTATCCAAATCCAAACCAGCAGGTTTAACTCTTGGTGAGTCACTTTTGAATGTGTCAGCGTCTGAAAAGGAGACGTTGACAGGACATGTTCCAGCGCTGACACATGATGATCCAGTAACTGGATGCATGTAGGAGTCCTTATGATTGAATTGACCTTCACTATGAGAGAAGAAGGCCATGTTACTGTTGGTAGACTTGCTTCCATTCTCTAACAGAGTTTCATCTTCCAACAGCCTCAGTTTGTTGTAGATGTCATCAAACGTGGAACTTTTGTAAGTATTATTGGCAAGAATAGATCTTGCCTCAATCTTCCACGCCTCACCAAGACTTTTAAGAAAGGTAGCATTAATGTCAACATCACCAAGTTGTGTCCCCATGAAGGACAATTTTCTTGTAATGTCAAGCAATCTGCTTCTCACACTACTCAGCTTCTCATTGGGTTGAGCTTTGAAAACAGCATAATCATGCATGAGTTGTTTCTTCTTTTCTCCCCTAGTATCTTCATTGCCACCATATGCAACTTCACGAGCTGCCCAAAGGTCTTTAGCAGAATCATAACCTCTGTATTTATGCTGGTTCTCTTGTCCCAAAGAGACTTTCAGCATATTTAGGGTTTTCATGTCAACCCTTTTCTTTGCTATGTCTTCAGCAGACACAGCTCTACCATCTTCAGGCTTTTTTTTCTTATCTTCTTCAGAACATCCAGCAACTGCTGCTCTTCCAGCAATAGCATCAGCAATCTTTTGGGCTTTATTGAATGTGTTACCATATTCAATAATCTCCCAGAGTGTGTAGTCATAGATCCCTAGATATTTCTCAAAGTTGAATTTCCACAATTCAAAGTTGGTTGCATCAAGCATGGGAATCTTGATGTTTGGTAAAGGTGAGGAGGAGGAGGTTATTTATTAATTTGACATGATGTTGTTAGGGTTTTGAGAAAATTAGGGTTTTGGTGATTCTTAGGGTTCTTGTGTTCTTTAAGATCAAAAGTTCCTCAACAAGCTCTGATACCACTTGTTGATCCCAAACTTAGATCGATTTAGCTTTATGTATACGAGATTAGATCAAGTAATACACTTAGAGAAACCTTTGTATATGTTTATGATAATCTAAGTGTTATGCGGAATTAACACTTAAACAAGAACACACAAGATATAAACAAACTTTCACTTTGATTAATGATATCAAACTTGCTTACAATGAAAGTAGTTTACGAATGAAAACTTATGTTGAACATTAACCTAAAGGTCTTCTTTTATAGACATAAGAAGCCTTGTACAATAATCTACGTATCAGCTATTCTAGGTAAAGATAAATATAGAAAATACATTGTTGTTCCTATCTTTACTAGAAGTAATCTAGAATACAATAAACGCGTAGAGTATATCTTCCCATCAGTGCTTGTCTTCAATGTATCAACGCTTGACTTTATCTTGTCAATGCTTGAGCTGTCAGCGTTTGTTTTACTCCTGTCAACGCTTGTTTTACTCTTGTCAGCGCTCAAGTGAACTTGCCATAATTTATTCCCAACAATCCTCTATCTTCCCCTAGTTGATGGTGGCAAAACTCTATGTGTATCTCTTGTAAGTTGTACATGATCTTCAAATTGCTTCCTGTCAAGTGTAGCATGTATTTCTTCCCCTTTTTGTCACATCAACAAGGAAGTAAACAATGTATGCAATCTTTGAAGATTCTCCAAATGTAGCTCTATGTAATGATCTTGAAGAAAAATAACTATAATATTTTTGATGTAGAAGTAGAATAACCCAACCTTGTGTTCCATGTCTTATACTATCCACGTGATGAAGAACTTATACCTATAGCAAATTATAAGTAGACATCGATCCCTTGTCAATATTCTCATCCTTTGTGAGACACTGAGCACGATAATGTAACTCCTTCAAGTGTTATGACAAGTCTTCATCACCAACCATGTAAAGCACGAACAAGTTACCTTTAAATTCGCTAGTGCATGACTTTAAGATATGATAGAACACAAACTCGCGAAAATCTTCTTCAATCATCAAACTTACCATAAGAATTCTTCCCCTTAAGTCAACACCTCTTCATGACGATTTTAATGGAATCACATCTTCATACCATATGTAAAAGTATTTGGATGGATAACTCTTTCACAAGGCTATCCCGATTACATAGTTTAAATATCCATCAAATTCCCACGAATAATGGCTAACTCGCTTTAAGATCATTAATCCATTTTAAAAATATCCGACCCATAAATATCAACATGATATTCTGAATAAAAACGGAGATTCCATGTACCTTCGTGTGTAAATTCCACCTTTTTGTGTGCTCAAAACGTACTAATTTTCTCAACAGCAGTAATCATTGTGTTGTCCAACATCCTCTTTCATCTAAGATCTTCATCAGATGTATTGTCCGATATCGGACAATACATGTCAGCGTGTGAATTCATATATCGGACAACACTGTCAACGCTGTCCGCGTTGACTTATTCTGTCAGCGTCCATTCAATACTTGTCAGCGTCAAAACAATATGTGTCAGCGGCTCAATTTTCTACTGACACCTTCGAGGGCTACAATTCTCAAAAGCAGCTAAAATATATAATATAAATACATGCAGCTCATATATCAACGTTTTATATTGCTGTTTTCACCATAATAGTAGCCCAATATTCTTGCAGCCCACATAACTGAACGTATCATCCAGTTATATCCCTTTCATCTCACGTATACATACTATCCAAAAATATATATATTATGAATTTTAGCAACCAAATATGGAAAATATAATCTCATTAATAGATATATACTCACAATATACGGAACCAAATCCATTCCCTAAAACTTAGGGTGTTGTTTCTCCCACATATATTTTCAGATAATATGAACCAATTAATCTACGATCATGTGAATATTCACAGTAAAGAAATCACGTCCTTGTTGTATGCTTCCAAGTCGTTGTATGTTAACTGTATACACATAATATTCACCATACGTGTATAAAACAGTAACAGTATCTTCCCAATGATAGAAACACCAAACGACCACCAACGTAAGATGAAAAATGAATCTTCTTTGTTGACATATTCTGAATAAAGAAGCTATCGCTTCTTGTAAGTAACTACTTACCAACCTACGATCAAACCATTTGTTTTGAATTTTATCAGACCTAGGGTTTTCATAAACCCTAATATTCAAACCGGCCTCAATCTCACTACCTAGGACTTGATCTGCTGCAATCATGTTGCTAGGGTTCATCATCAGCTCATAAAGAACTGATTCCCCAAAGCTAACAACATGTAATCATCATCAACAGTAATAAACCATGAATCTAGGGTTTTTAAACAAAACCCTAAAAAAATAAATATTTATTATGTTGTGAACTTTGATGCCTAATAACTTTTGATTGAGGGCTAATCTGGACAATCCCTCCAGTGGGTGTTTAGATATATGTGTATAGAACACACATATAAAATTTCGTGACGATCCAACGGTTCAATCAAAAGTTATGACCTTCTGAATACTGATGCGCACACAAAAACGTCTAGAAAAACCCTAGACGGATTTTTCTTCTTTTTACCATACACGAACACCTTGTTGGTCCTAGCATCACGAGCCACGAGGCTCTGATACCAATTGTGGAAACCTTGGTTTCCGGATCTTTGAAGCTACTAGGAATGCATCATGTTCATATGATAAATAATCAAAGCGGAATTAGAACATGATACATTAACAAGGTGTTTAGGGCACAAGAACATGAATTAAAACAAAAGGGTTGTTCATTGTATTAATAACAAACAACCACTAGACGTGTATACATTGAATCCCACGTCTATTCGACACACGCTTTAGGTTTACATTGTGAATATGAATGATTATTAAAACCTAAGACCCTTGGTTCCTTTTATAGTGTAAGGATTAGGGTTTACAAGAGATAATAACAAATAAACAAGTAAATCTTCTATTTAAATAAACTTATGCAGAATATATCCTGCATATATATCCAAATAGAATCTTCTAAAAGCTTCTTGTCTACGTTTCTGTCAATGCTTGAATTGCATGTGACAATGCGTGGATTGCTCTTGACAATGCTTGCTTCCATCAACGCCTAATTTGTTCTTGTCAACGCCTAGAATACTCTTGTCAACGCTTAGACAATTACCTTCATGTTTTCTTCGTTTTTGAGTTTCTGCCACATCAACTTTTTGACCCAACAGCTTTTATCGAAGAAAAGGACAAAAGACGAAGTCAAAAGATCAAGAGTGCAAAAAGAACGGAAGTCCAAGGCCTATTCTGAAGATTTATCGAAGAAAAAGTCTAAAGACGGAAGTTTAATGAAGTTGAAGAACTCAAGTCTAATAAATGAAGAAATTATAAGACGAGTTCAAATAATCCCGAGACAAAGTCGAAAAAGTCGAAGAATTTATAAAGACGAAAAGACGAGAAGAAAGAAGAAAAGATCAAGACATACTAATCCTCCTATAAATACCGTCCTAATGTGTCATTAGGAGGTGTTAGATAATTTGACACATTAGTCTTTCCATTTTATTTTCCAAGCAATTTCATATTGTCATTTAAATTATTGCCTTTAATTTCAAGTAAGTCTCTTAATTTTATTGTTGAATCCTTAATTTTAATCAAGTTTTATATTAATCTCTCATTCTACCTTTCTTGTTTTGATTTAATCTTTATGTTTATGTGCTTATTGTTATGCTTATTTGATTAATTGTTATGTTTTTATGTTTTTGATTGTGTTAGCTTATTGATTTTATAACTTATTGTGTGTTTGATTTGATTTTAGTTAAGTGTTTTTATTAGTTTATTTTATTAAAAGTTGATTTTTAATTTTTAGTTTTATTAGTGTTTTTCAATGTTTTAATTTGTGGTTTAATTAGTTTTTCTTAAAAGTGTTTTAGATTAAGTTTTGGTAAACTGCTTATTTGATTTTTGCTTAATTGTAGGTTATTTTCTGATGTTTTTAGATATTACTGTGTCTTTTTCATATTTTCGGATTACGGTTTATTATTCCGAAGATCTCCCTTTTTCTGAAATTGTTTTTCCTGAAATTTTTCATTTCTCTGAATTTGTTTTCTCTGATAATTTCTCTGAAAAAATTTGATATTCCGAAAAAAGTAAAAAACTCTTAAAAAGTAAAAAAATCTGAAACATTATTCCGAAAAAAAGAAAAAAAAGTTCTGAAAACCGAGAAGAGGGATGTGTACCTCCAGCAACAACAAGATGGAACCATAGGCTTCTATGCTGGGAGCATTTCGGGGTATAGGTCTAACCATCTCAACTCCCCGTTTCTGGCATATAAAGTTCCGAAAAAGGGAAAAGTCCGAAAAAAGTTGTGAAAATGATAATATTCCGAAGAAGCTAGAATTGCGAAAAAACAAAGTTCCGAAAAAAAGTAAAGTTCCGAAAAAAATAAGTTGCGAAAAAACAGGAATTGCGAAGAGTACTGTACCTATTGCGAAAAAGTGAGCAGCCTTCTTGCTTGCTTAGTTCGTTTGGCGCCAAATTGAGCAGCTACCCTGGTTGCTTCCAGCTGCTAGGCTGCTAGCTTGTTTATTATTTAGTATTGTTCCGTAATTGTTTAGTTTTATCTGAAAGTTGTTCCGATTTTAATTTTGAAAGTTACGTAATTTTAGTTGAATTTTTCGTCTAATTTTAAAATTAATATTTTTTTCGTAAAGTTTAAGTTTTATCTTTTATTTAGTACCCGCTTTAGGTTTTGCCTCGTTTAGCTTTAAAGTACCATTTTAGTTTTATTCTCTCCTTTTTCATTAAGTAAAATTTATTTTCGAGTCGATAGTTAATTTCGTCTGTTAGTTTTATTTTTATTAATTGTTTCGTTTTAAATTCACGTTTTATTATTTGTGTCGCTCCTTTATTATTAGTTATTTGTTTTTAATTTCTCGTCATTTACTTTTTAATCATTTATAGCTTTATTTACCTTGCCTTTTACTTTAAAGCTTTGCAATTTTATTTTACAACAACGGCCAATCTATTTCTTTTTCACCAAAAACAACTGAGTCGCACTTTTAAACCAATAGTCAATTCGAATTAAATCGTGACGAACAATTTAACTGAGTAAAATCAAGTTATTATCAACTGATGATGAATCATTTGATATATGTGTATCTTGTATATCTGGCAAGATGGAAAGAAAGCCTTTTACTCATGCAAGTGAAAGAGCTAATGATCTTCTTGGACTCATACATAGTGATGTATGTGGTCCATTTAGAACCATGTCAAGAGAAGGAGCTAACTACTGCATTACATTTACTGACGACTTTAGTAGATATGGTTATGTTTACTTGATAAAACATAAACATGAAGTTTTTGAAACGTTCAAAACCTTCCAAAACGAGGTAGAAAATCAACTCGGGAAGACAATTAAAGCACTTCGATCTGATCATGGAGGCGAGTATTTAAGCCTTGAGTTTTTAGACCATTTTAAGAGTCGTGGGATTGTCTCACAACTTACTCCTCCCTATACACCACAACATAATGGGGTGTCAGAGAGGAGAAATCGAACATTGCTTGATATGGTTCGATCAATGATGAGTCCAACCACTTTGCCAATGTCCTCTTCGGGCTTCGCTCTAGAGTCTGTTGCATGCATACTCAAGATGGTTCCAACTAAGAAGGTTGATAAGACTACATATGAAATATTGCACGGGAAAGTCCCGAACTTGTCTTATTTGAAATTATGGGGTTGTGAGGCTCTCGTTAAACGAGAAACACCAAACAAACTTGAGCCCAGATCTATCAAGTGTATCTTTATAGGGTAACCAAAGGAAACAATGGGTTACTACTTCTATTACCCACCTCAGAACAAAACATTTGTTGCTTGAGATGGTGAGTTTCTTGAGAGTAGTCTCATATCACAAGAAGCAAGTGGGAACACCATAGACTTTGATGAAATTCAAAGTCAAGATGCACAACCTTCTGAGAACACTAGCGAATGTCACCATGAGGTTGAACATGAAAATTTCGAATAGCAAAGGGATGTAATTCCCATTCATATATCCGCAACACCTTGTGACAATCCTCAAATTTCACTTATGTGTTATAAGCTATAACTGTCTCAATATGAAAATTTGGCTAGAAATTTTTGCCTTTGTACCTTACTTGGTAAGATGAACTGCTTCTCACAACCTGAACTGCCATTACAACATATTCCCTTATGTTGTCAATACAATGTATATATCAAGTCTAAGATCTAAAAGTGATCTAATAAGTTCAATATCAATAAGAACATCTCATGATGCCCTAAATTCCCATTGAAACCCTAGAATCCCTATAAATGACTTGTAAGCTCAAGAATGGTAAGCTATGAATGGAAAACACATATGAATAAGTTATTATGGAATATAAACAAGTTGTAAGCTATACTTTGAAGAAATAATAATACCTAAGAATGGCAAGAACAAACCATACAAAGCTAAGTACAAGTAATTATACATAATAGTCTAGGTCACCACCTAGAAACCCTTTATAAACAATATTTCAAGCAATGTAACTACATAAAATCCATGTACTATTATAAAAAACAATATACTAATTACAGTCTATCAAATAAAGGAAAGCTAATTGTCACAAAATGCTAATATTCACAAATCCAAAGTAAATTACAAGTTAAGACCTAGTAACCAAGATTACCATATAAAATCTATGTCACATTGAATTAGAGTCTAATATTTTGCCATAAATTATAAAACTAAACTATGCATCATATTATGATTATACATTTATTTCAAGTCAAGTTACAAGTTGTTAAAGCATAAAGTACAAGTTATCAAAGCATATGATCTTAAGCTCCCATAATTGTCCCTAGAATATGATCAACCCATACAAACCCTTAAACTAAAAATGTAGAATACCTAGAAGTCATAAACATACTATATAAGCCCTATAATAAGTGTTTATAAAGGTACAAACACTAATTACCCGAGATAGAAAATTATTAGGATTAATGACCTAAAAACCCTTGTATTAAGAAAACTACATGGAATCATCACCTAGTTCTTTTTGGAAAAGTATATTAATATTCATAGGACTTCATTAAGGTTATAAGATTATGTTAATACAATGTAAAAGTACCCTAATGTACAAGGTACAAGATTTCAATGCATGGCTTGTAAATTAGGTCAAAATGGGTATTTTCACCCTTTAGACATGTTTACTTAGAATAACTTAATAAAACCAATGTAGGGACTTCATGAACACATTGAGGACAATGTAGGATGTATAAATGGAGTTTACATCAGTAGTTAGTTGAAGGATAATCACATTTACTAAGGCTTAACCATAAATCATTAGAAACCCTAAGCCGCCTAAGTTTTCTTCCCATTTTCACATCAAACCATTGTTAAACTTCAAACCAAAGACCCAAACTTCTTAATTACAATGTAAATACCCTAAGTAAACCCTAATCCATCACTAATAACATTCCTAAACCCTTAATCACCAAAATCACAAAGTATAAAGTTACAAGCCCTAATATTGGATCCGACTAGGTTTTCCCACAAAAAACACATTCAAACGACTTCCCTCCCTTATTCAAACATTCAAAACAAAATATATAAGATATTAACAGCCTATAGCAGCCTAAAAATTAGGTGCATCACCTACTGTGACAACCGTGATTTTGAGGTTCGTCATTTAGTTTTATTTTGTGCAAGTTACGTGTCTGTACGTGTTTATGTGCTAATTGGTGTGTATAGATTGTGGTTTGGATATCGTTTCGGGTACAGGGTACCTTGTGATTGAAACGATGTGTGATGATTTCATGCTCATGAGCTCACTATGAAATAAGATGGCGTTGTTTAGTGGTTTTACGTATACGTATATGTATTATAGAAAATCATATTTTTACGGTTTATGGTTTTGCATTTAGGGGTCTCGGAAGAGGTATTTAGTCACGGGAATAATTTACGGGATGGTTTTAATTCATTTAGGACTTAGTTATATAGTTTTGTTATATATTCTAAGAGTTTTTATAAAACTTTATATTTTTACGTCTTGTACGGTATACGCGTAAATTTGACTAGTTTTGCGGTTTTAAGGTTTCGGTGGCTTTAGGAGCTGAAATAAATTAAGTGAATTTAAGGTAATAATAATAATAGTTAATTTACAGTAATATAATTTAAATAGTCGGCCATAGGGTGTTGGACTTGATTTTGGGCCGAATTTTGCTTAAGGAAAGGAAGGGGAGCCCAGTTTGAGTACTATTAGGCTTCCTGGTTAGTTTTAATTACCCATATTACTCTCTTTAGCCCCAAAAACGAATTTATCCTTTCCATAACTCTAATATCAGTGGTTTCTATCAATGGAGGATCAAGAAAACCCAATAATTCAATTAGGGTTTAAGGTACACACTAAAACTATGACAATTAACGTTTAATTTACATATATGTAAATTAATATGATGGATTAGGGTTGAGACTCATAACTTTTTTATTAGGGTTTGTTAATGACCTGTAATTAGTGATGTAATTAATGGGTTTTTATCATTGGAAATCGTTTTTAGGTTTTAATTAGGGTTTATGTATTATTAATTAGGTTAATCATATTAAATTCGTCATTAAAAACTGGGCAGAATTTTTGGGTTATTGTTTTGATCATATCTAAAGTTTTTTTTAACTTTTTGTGACAATCCGTCAATTTATGGTTGATATTTTATTCTCAAGTATTATTTAAAAATGTTATTTTAATGTTATATTATGAACTCGCTTATTTTTGGGAAGAAATTTTGATTCACGTCTTGAAGTAGCATCGACTACGTCTAAACTGGAGGATTCTACGTTACGTGCTTACGTTTACATACACCGTTTTGGTGACAAGTCCGACACTTCAGGAAATAAATTTATCCCTGAATATTATTTTGACATTTTAAATTTGTGTTGGTTCATAAACTCACAAATTTACGAGAAGAGATTAGGACTTACGATTATAATACGTCCTTTACGACTAAAACGGAAACCTTAGGATTACATATTTACGTTTTTGAACTCCGTTTTTGATGAGACAATTTTTATTAGATTCATTTTGTGTCGTTGATTCATAATTTATAAAAACGTTTTTCGTAAAACGACCCGAGGGCACGTAAATCGAGGAAACTAGAATCGAAGGATACCCGTAAAATAATGGGGATGAGACAAGAAAAATCTTGCCCCACCCCCACTCATGGGTGACAAGCTTATCAAACACACTTGAAGTGTGTCAAGTTTCTAGCAAAAGACTAGGACACTTGTCCTAAGTCTTCCACCTAAACCATCTAACATCAAAACCACCACCACAAACCATTTACTTCATTTTACAACATGCAAATCTCACACACAACTCTCTCCTCTCCCCTTGAACGTCCAACACCACCATTATATCACCATCATCATCAAATTTTGACCATAAACAAAAGATATAATCAATATATGTTGATAACCACACCAAAAGATGAAGATTGGAGGTGATTTTAACATATAAAAAGGAGTTTTCATGGAGGTATTTGGGCTGATTTTCAAGAAGGAGTTTAGGGCTGATTTGTTGAAGGTGTCTTCATATCCTTGGCAATCTTGAAGGTGATCTTGATATTTCATAAGATTGGTTACCAAAACCAAGCCTTGTTCATCCAAAATCTCAACCTTTTCATCACTAATGGTGGTATAGAGATTGTTTCTTCCTATCCTCTTGTTATTTTGATTATGTAATCTTGTATTTTCTTTATTTATGTATATTTATATGATGATGAATGATGATAAAAATATTATGTGTGGATTTGGTGTTGATAAACATGGGTAAAAAGATGGAAAACCACATGTAAAATGGTTAAAATCTTGCTAAATATGATGGCTGTATAAAAACAGTAGGTAACCAAATGTTAAACTGATAAAATGGTAAAGTGGAATCAATATACAGTAAGTATTAGGTGCTATACACATGTGAGAGTTGGCCATGCAATGGAATCATCAAAATGAGTGAGATATGATCAAAACAAGTTTAGAGTGCAAATCTGCCTACACTGTTTTGGATGAATTTTATAAAATACTTAGAAGTTGATTCATCAGTAGCTATAAAGGAATAAAATGAAGCACATATCATTTAGTTTCTGTGATAAAAATTTGGGGTTCTATCTCCGTGTAGAACTCTAGATATGACCATTTTAGTAAACTAGATTTTTAGGACTGATTTTGTATAAATAATATATAATATAAGCACTCAAAAATTTATATAAAATATATATAAATACAAATTCCACTAGTTGATAATAATTATAATAAAAAGAGTTATATAAATATTGATATCAAAATGGGACATGTTATATAATTTACAAGTATAAATGTTTTTCCAAGTTATAAAAAACTATATACTAAGTTTTACGTCTTTTCGGCTAAAACCGAAAAAGTAACGTTTTTATCAAATAAAACTTAGACGGTCGGACCCGTCTAATGTAAACTTTTATAAACTCACATACTGATATATGAACTTATATAACAAGTAAAAACCGATAAAACCGATAAAACCCGAGCTATATAACATACGGACATTAACGGGCTAAGTTAACATTATTGGACTATAAACCCGACTAGTTAGTAAAACACTTATAAACTTACTTATTGGGCTTAACCCATTTGGGCCCAACATGTAAAGTATAATACTGATAAGAAAAGTATAATTGGGCAAATATAATATATTGGGCTTGTAATGGGCCCATTGGGC
Organism: Glebionis coronaria; assembly: GCA_025667525.1. Taxonomy (NCBI): domain Eukaryota; kingdom Viridiplantae; phylum Streptophyta; class Magnoliopsida; order Asterales; family Asteraceae; genus Glebionis; species Glebionis coronaria. Next base: position 976,585 of record JANFOE010000171.1, read on the forward strand.
CTCAAAATATAAATAAGTTGAACTAGTGTAACTAGTCTTGAAAATTACCAACACATAAACACTGTAATGAATGAGTAAAAATGTACAATCCTACTTGATCATCGTCATATTTACAAAATCATCATATGTATACATAATTGTTATTTCTATAAATTCATTGGACAAAAGTCTAAGACGAGTATTATTTGTCTAGGTTTCCGTGATTGAAGCACGTACCGTACATCCGAATCGCCGATAACCGCCGATAACCGCCTTCCCACATCAACGTGAGTTCATAGCCTCGCACTCTTTTAAATGTTTTTATGAAATATTTTATAAACCCGCGAGGGAGATATCATGTTAGTTTTGATAAAATAGGACACCATTTGTCCCGATTGTTTGTTTATTTATTGATTTGGACCCGAATGATTGTATGACCCGATGAATAATTATATGACACGATGTGTGAAATAAAATGGATTATTAAAGTTAGGTTATTTCACTAAAAGTCCCATTAGCATGAATTGTGAACTACCGGGATTTGGTAGACGCTTATGCATATAATAGTACTATTTGGGGACGATCACCCCAGTTCGATCCTTGACGATTGATCCCCGTCGTGCCACATTGATTGGTAAGCGAATTTATGTATGAGAAGATTTCCATAGCGTGATCTTTGTGACGACACGCTAATTTAGATGGGCAAATTGAGTTTTGGGCTAGCTACCCGTTGTTTGTTGAAGTAAGGTAACAATGTCATGCGGCTTATAATAATCCAAATAACGAAATAATGCTATACGCACTGAATTACAATGAATTGCCTGACTAGAAATACGGGGTCTTATTATTGATTTTATGTTCGTGTTTTGGTTTTACATAACCATGTTCATATAACGGTTTTTATTTAACTTTATACAACGTTATAAAACGTATTGTATGATGTTTTTACGATATTGGTTCGTATAATGATTTTGAAGGCAAAAGCCTATATTATGATTTTTGATAAGGATTTGTATAAAATGACTTTGGCTATTTTATGGCCTATTACAAAGATTTGTACAAAATGATTTTCGGTAATAATTTTATACCGATGTTATATTGATGGATTTCATTAAACTCTATGAATTCACTCGGCGTTTTCGCTGACCTTTTCATTTAACATGTTTTATCTCAGGTACTTGAAGGTAATTCTGGGGAAGACAACAAGGATTCATGGCCCGCACTTAATTAATAATTTTCATTCAAATGTTTTGTAAAATTTGTATAAAATAATATGACTTCAGACCTATGTAAATTTGATATTTATGAATGGAAATGCTTTATTATTAAACGACGCGATTCTTAAGCGTTGTCTATGATGTGAGTAATGTGCTATCCTGTAACACCAACAAGTCTTCCGCTGTATTGAATTGTATAAATTTGGGGGTGTTACAGTTTGGTATCAGAGCTCTCGTTATAGAGAATGAATGATTTTTAAAACCAAGGTTTTGAATATAACATTTCAAAATCTTTTAACTATAAACATTTTTCTAAAAATGTCTAAAAATCTTTTGACTATAACGGTGCCGAAGAATTCCCGAGTTACCGACAAGGCCAGACTGAGAAGTGTTATTTTAATATGTATATAACTTGGATTATATATATATTTATATATGATTTAATTTTATTACATGATTTTTGGATGATTATTTATACGAGGTATTTATACGACGTAGATTGTCACAAGAAACCCTAACTTCCCTAGCAAATTGATCGAAGCTATTCCCGTAGGAATTCTAGCTATTCTAGATCGAAACCAAGTTGTGGATATTTATGATCCCGACAAAATGGTTGATATGCGTAGGAATGTTGATAGTAGTTGATTATGATCTTGAAGAAGAATTGGCGAGATTAAATCTGATATCGATGTCATAACGATCTTTCCTTATAGAGTGGAGTTTGACAAAACGTTACCACCTAGAAAGATGTCATCTGATTTGCTGTCACCCAATTCTTAAATTTGAGAATCAAAAGGGTGAATGTTGCACTTGAGGCTGTCAATGGAACCATTACCCAAAATCCTCATGCCACTAGTACCTTTCTGAGAAGTCTAATTGAATGTGAGAGTCATTTCATACTAGTGACTCCTTTGATAGTTATTGTTGTAAGAGCTATAGGATTGGAAATTAAGTGTTGATCATGTCGAGATTTTATTGCCCTATTAAGGTCTAAGAATAAGGTTGAAAGTATTAGAGAATGGGGTAGGATATCGAATTGAGTGTAAATTGGTTGAAACTTGAATAAAGTAAAATTTAACTTTTATGGAATATGAGATTGATAAGAGGAAGTTGTTAAGTCTTGTGATTGAATTATAAGGTTTTAATTGATTGTTGATTCGTGTTAAGTGTTGTTCCTAGGCCATTGTCCAATGATGTGGATGCCTAGTGTCCGATAAATAAATTGAAGAAATCTTCTTCTGAATTGGGACCGATGGATCTTCCGGGACTGGTGGGACACCTAATGACTCTTGTAGATTAGTATTCATTGTGGTATCTTTTAAAAAAATCCCTAACTTAACTGAGACATCAGTTGGTCGGATGAGTTCTTGGAATTGTAGGACATAGTGACATGTAATGTGTTACGGTACAATTTTGACTTGTTTGTGATTAATGAAAAGACTACCTTTGATTGCTAAATTCTACATGTATCGATGTTATCTATCTTCTATTGCTTCATCCTAATGTTCGCATTAGTGATGCAATCATTAAACAAGTACTCATCTCGATTTGAGTTACGTTGTGAATTATTCTCTATTGAGTGCCATCGAGGTCATGAACCTCATGATTAATTGGCTAAGCTCATTTCCTATCATATCATAGTTAGTTCTTGGTGAACAACTATTCATCACTCCATTGCAGATCACTCATTGTTTTTATAAGATACAATAGTATGCCTTGAGAAAAATTGAATTTTTATCACCATACGGATTATTCAAAGTAAGATTTATAAGTGATCATTATTGAAATAAAGTTGATTATGAAATACATTAGAAAACTCAATTGTTTTCATAACAAAGAAAATCTTTGTAAATTTATTTTTGATTCTTATTTAAGAATTAAGCATGAAAATGTTTTTATTATAAACATGATGATAAAATTTTGACGAACTGAGTATTGCATCGTTAATCTTGAAATTGTATATAGTTGCGCGCCTACATACAATTTGGAAGTGACCATGCAAGGCTGATTAGTAGTCACCATGAAATAATTAATAAACACTAAATTTTCTTTGAAGATTGTGAAAGATTAAAATTTATGAGATCTGTAAGAAGTGAAAAATAGGGACATATTGATAGGGACACCTACATATGTGCCCGTACCATTTATTCTTCTGAGTCGAATTTACTCATCTATGGAATTTGTCTTATTTGATAATTGATATTCCCTTCTTGTCCAATTCTCCCGTGGCGAGATTCTTAGGAAAAGTATCTGATTACCGAGTGTTGATACCCGACTGGATGTATCGACGTTCCTATCATTTCTTTTGATTTGATTTCATTTGAATGATCTGGGTAACGATCCGAGGAGCTTTCGAATGCGTACTCAAATTATGAAAACATGGGATATATTCATATTCGTTAAATGTTTTTGTCTGTATCTGATTTGAAATTCTCTCGCGTAGATTATGCGTTGACCTTACTCTTTTAATGGTAGTTATGTCTCTTGATATCCTTCAATTTGTGAAGGATTATGAGTTATTATTAGTCTTTTGAGAAGTTCACATCTTATCGACGACAATAAAACTGAAAAGTTGATAGTGCCAATAGAATGGATTGATTGATTATGACATGATGACATTGTCTTAATTGATGGGAACTCGAATAGAATTCCCCTAAATGATAAGATGTTGATTATCAAAAGTGATCTAAATGATTCTTGATGGATGACCATATCCTGCATTTAGACTTGAAATTATACCATGAATGGTTGTGAATTAATCATAGATATTATAATCTAGAAAGAACTTAAAATGAATGTATTAAAAGATGTTTATGTTATCTGAAACTTTAGGAGGTATTTTTTGGTAAATTACCTAGACTTTCGCCATTAAAGCAAGTTGAGTTTGGTATTCATTATATTCCCGATGCTGCACCTATGGCATGTGCACTATAAGTCAGCACCATCTGAATTAAAAGATTTACCGTACAACTGAGAGAGTTGTCGGAGTAAGATTTTACTCTACCGAGCTCGTCATCATGAACAGCTATGGTGTTATCATTCCTTATGTTTATTGATTACCTTGAACTAGGTAAATTGATGATTAAAAATCTATATCCACTACCCAAGATGATAGATTTGTTCGATAATTTACGAGGTTCTAGCGTATGTTTTAAAAAATAAAAATTTTTTGATCCTCGGCATGGTTATCATCAATTTCACATCCGCGAAAAAGATTATCTATTCCAATCACTACATCCGGTACTTGTAATGAACATTATGAGTTTCACGTGATGTCGTTTGGATTGACTAATACACATGTAGCATCCCTAAATTTGGTGAATCACGTGTGTAGGCTGTAATTTGATAAATTCATGCTTGTGATCATTAAGGACCATTAGTTTATTTATAAGAATAAGAATGAGTTAATAATTATTTGTAGAATGCCCTGAGTCGACCGAGTAGTGAAAACTTGTACCTTGAATATTTAACATGTGATGAAAGACTTAATCCTTTACATTATTTGACCGTGTGATTAATAGAAAATGGAATATATTGACTCTTCAAAAATTGGAACCATTAAGGCTTTGGGTTTTACCAAAAAGAAAGTGGAAATATGTTTTGACAAATGTTTTAACAAAGGATTTTTAAGGGATTATTCCCTTATACACAAATCATTTAATTAAACTCCTGTTTAGGGGTAAATGTTTGTGTATACCTCAAGACAACCTAAGAGGTATTGAGGAAACCAAAAACCATGACTTAAAATTTGAAACGACAATTTCTGCTTTTCAACTAAGAAAATTTTTACCAAAGAATAAACGAAGGTTTTTCGAACATTTACGGATCTTACTAATTATTTCCGATAAATCAACAAAAATTGTGTTAATTAAATTCAAATTCATTTTGAACATTTTTTTATATAATTGGACAAACTGAGAAAATTTAAAACTTTTTACGTTTACGTTTCATAAAAAAATTAAATATTTATTATTTAATTACTTGTAATAATTATCGACGCTTTAAACGTCGGATTGAGTAAAACGGAAAAAAAATGATAGCTGAGACGAAACTAAAACATAGAAAATGTGAAGAAAGAAATTTTTAATGAATACGGTCATGATATTTATTCTATGTAGGAAAGTGAACGTAATTACTGACACATTATATAAAAAAGATAAAGAACCAATTAGGACATGTTCCTTAATAATGAAGGTGCAAAATAAATTGCCAAACAATATAAAAATAAACAATGCTTGTAAGAAGGATAATATAGATAATAAAAAGGGGTTTGCGGCTAATGTGAACTGATGAGACTGCTTTTATACATAGTCTCATCATCTAAATCGGGCTTAAAATGCATTAAATATCATTGAAAATACCAAATATATGCTCGTGTTTGTTACTTGTGTATTTTTAGGTACATAATATTGAGGAAATGGCAAAAGATCACAAGAATCAATAAAAAACGAACACGGGAAACGAAGCCGCACAATGAACCGGGCCCAAGTTTTGAATTTCCAAAAATGACCTTGAAGTTTAAAGATTGTACAAGTTTGGTCCCTCAAGAATTGAAGACTTGTCAATTTACACCCTTGCAAATCTCATTTATTGCATTTGGGTCCCTAAATTATCAAGAATTTAAAAGTATGGCCCTTGAAGATTTCAAAGTTTACAAGTTTAGTCCTTGTTTCCATGATTTAAACTTGGAAGGACTGAAAATGCCAAATGCCCAAACTTGATTACAAAGGAAAAAGAGTTTTGTTGCTGTTTATACAAGTTGAACAAAGTATGTAAATTGAGGGGTGAAACTGGCCAGACACACAAACATATCCCACCAATCCCCTCACACCACATCATCCATCCACTCCACCTCACCCTACACATCAGCATCCACTAAACCTAAAATATATATTAACTAATCATTCAAAAATATTTTAATCTGGCGCCAAAACATCTACTGTTCACATCATCACCCCTAATTACAATTCTTAGTCCCACAAGAACCCTAGTTAATCCCAGGACTAATTAAATACAAAGGGGTTTTAGTTATAACCTTCCAGAACTATGATTCACCATCACACAAACCCAACCCACAACCCAGATTCCATCCACAACACACCCATGTGGTTGTGGGACCCTCCCCTGCCCCGTCCCTTTCCCTGAAAACCCTACACCCAACCAAACCAACGACCCAACTTAATTCCTTTGACCCCAAGCACAATTGGACGTCTGTGATCACCTCACAACAGCTGGAAGCACATGATATGGCAGAAAGATCACATGAAGCCATGGAAGACCAAAATTTCAGTCAACATTCAAAGGGCATACTTGGCAATTCATGAACTAGGGTTTTTAGTTTCTAGGACCTTCTATCATGTAGTATATAAAGGAGACGCATGTGTCCCTTTATTTCTTGTTCCAGTTTTAAGCATTTTAAAGTGTAATTCCTTTTTAAGAAATTAAAGTTGGTATTTTTATATAAATGTAATTCCTTTTATTGTTTTTAAAAGTTGGTATCATGTATGCTTAATTCTGAGTTCCATTAAAAATTGTTGAAGTAATTTTTGAATTTTCAAAATTATTTTCAAGTTTCTGAAATTTTGATTTCACTTGGTGAAATCCTGTTTCAAGGTTGATATTTCTGATATTGTTCCTGGTTTGTGTAAGTGTTTTCAAAGGATAACATTTGAGAAGTATTGAAAGGTTTTTAAAAAGGTTTTAAAAAGGTTCAGAAAATCAGATATTGGATATTTGTGTGTTCTTCATTTTCTTAGCAGATTTGTTGAAGGATTGTTGTTCCAAGGTACTGCATAGACCCGGGTCTATAGGAGGTGGCTAAACTGCCACTAAGGGACCTGGATGTAGGTCCCTTAAGGTAAAAACCTTGTCCCTTGTTTAAATTTTCAGTTACTTTGTAATTTGGTATGAATCTTGTGCAAAATTGTTAAGTGCTTGTTATTTGCTTTTGTATTGCTTATTTTAAGGTTAATATGCATGTTAGAATTGGTTTGATTCAGTTTGGTTAGGATTTAGATAGTTTTGCTTTGAAAATTTTGTTTCTGAAATGGGGTGTTTGGATTAGGATATAAGTAGGGTATAATGATTTAATCTTGCTTAAATACCTGTCTAAACACACTAACTAGGTTTCTATTAGGTTGTAAGGGTAATTGGTTTTCATTTTTGTGGACTTTTAAACCATTTGCATGCTCAAAAGTTGGAAATAGAACAAAAATTCAGTAAGTGTCTTTTACTACTTGTTTTGTGAAATTTTTGCCAACCAATTGTGAAACCTGCTAGATAATAGGTTGTTTAAGGGTGTGCTATAACTTATTTGTCACTTGGTTGATTATTATGCAAGATTTAAGGGATTGAATTTCATTTTTTTTGCATGTAATATTGGTTTATTGTTCATCAGTTAAGTGTAGCCTAATCAGAAACTTGTTTGGTGAATCTTTGTGTGATTTTGGCTAAGTAGCTTGCTTGTTTTGTGTGATTACTGACTCCCTATACTCAACTGAGTATAGGGGTGCCTTTTTGTCCATCAAAAACTAACAACAGCCAAAGATCAGGCCCCTCTTGATCAGTCTTCACATGTGAAGATTACACTTGTGTTCATCAGAAACAAAGTCCAACCTGAGCACGTTTTTGGTCCAATCTTGTTATAATCTTGCTTAAATTGATTTGTTCTTGTGTCTTTGTGTTTAATTAGTCTTGGTTTTGAGTTTTAAAAGTTAAAAAAAAAAAAAAGTTTTTCAAAAAGGACTGGCCAGGACTCGAACCTGCGCCATCCTCCTCACAACACACTCAACTTACCATTGCGCCCTTGGGTCTTTTACTGACCAAGGTTTGTTTCAAAAGTTACTTAAGGAGTTGTTGTTTTGGCTTTTCTTATATAAGCCGTAGCTAAATAAGCCATTCCAGGCTTATTGGCTTAGCTTATTAGCTAAGCTTCTTTTTTCCTAGGTTTATAATTAGGTTAGGGATTTTTCTAGCTAAGTTTTAATTTTTTCTCTTTCTTTATTTATTTTTTATTAATTTTTATTTAGCCGTATTTAGATAATTAGTTTAAAAATAGGAAAAAGCATTTTAAAAATCCAAAAAAATAGTTTTTAGGTTTTATTTAAGTAATTTGAGGTTTTCAGCTAAATAAGTTTTCAAAAAGTCTAATTTTTAATTTTATAGGATTTTAGGTTTTTTTACCAACTTTAAAATTTAATATAAAATTATTAAATAGGTTTTAGAAACTTTTAATTTCATTTTTTCTTAGTTACATTATTTAGGATTTTTGGTAATTTTTAGAATTTTTTTAGTAAACTTTGAATTTTTTTGATTATTTTATTATTATTTTATTATTAAAAATTGAAAGTTTGTTTTTTCTACTTTTTTCATTTTTCCTAGATTGTGTTGGGAATAAATTAAGGCCAGATCACTTGAGCGCTGACAAGAACAAAACAAGCGTTGACAAGAACAAAACAAGCGCTGACAGCTCAAGCGTTGACACATTGAAGACAAGCACTGATAGAAGATATATTCTACACGTTTATTATATTCTAGAATACTTCTAGTAAGGATAGAAACGACAATGTATTTTCTATATTTATCTTTACCTAGAATAGCTGATACGTAGATTATTGTACAAGGCTTCTTATGTCTATAAAAGAAGGCCTTTAGGTTATAAGTTTCATATAAGTTTTCATTCGTAAACATCTTTCATTGTAAGCAAGTTCGACATTCATAATCAAAGTGAAAGTTTGTTTACATCTTGTGTGTTCTTGTTTAAGTGTTAAATTCCGCATAACACTTAGATTCATAAAGCATATACAAAGGTTTCTCTACGTGTATTACTTGATCTAATCTCGTATACACAAAGCTAATCGATCTAAGTTTGGGAAGAGCTTGTTGAGGAACTTTTGATCTTAAAGAACACCAGAACCCTAAAATCACCAAAACCCTAATTTTCTTTGAAACCCTAACAATATCATGTCTGAAGCAATAACCTCCTCCTCCTCAGCCTTACCAAACATCAAGATTCCCATGCTTGATGCAACCAACTTTGACTTATGGAAGTTCAACTTTGAACAATATCCGGGGATCTATGACTACACACTCTGGGAGATTATTGAATATGGAAACAATTTCAATAAAGCTCAAAAGATTCTTGATGCCATTACTCAAAGATCAGCTGTTGAAGGATGCCCTGAAGAGGATAAGAAAGAAAAACCTGGAGATGGTAGAGCTGTAGCTGCTGATGACATTGCAAAGAAAAGGGTTGACATGAAAGCCCTAAATATTCTGAAAGTCTTTTTGGGACAAGAAAACCAGCATAAATATAGAGGCTATGAATCTGCTAAGGATCTTTGGGAAGCTCTTGAAGTTGCATATGGTGGCAATGCAGACACTAAGGAAGAAAAGAAAAAGCAACTTCTGCATGATTATGTTGTCTTCAAAGCTCAACCCAATGAGAAACTGAGTAGTGTGAGAAGCAGATTGCTTGACATTACAAGCAATTTGTCCTTCATGGGGACACAAGTTGGTGATGTTGACATCAATGCTACCTTTCTTAAAAGTCTTGGTGAGGCATGGAAGATTGAGGCAAGATCTATTCTTCCCAACAATACTTACAAGAGCTCCTCGTTTGATGACATCTACAACAAACTAAGACTGTTGGAAGATGAAACTCTTTTAGAGCATGGAAGCAAATCTACCACCAGCAACATGGCCTTCTTCTCTCATAGTGAAGGTCAATTTAATCAGAAGGACTCTTATATGCATCCAATTACTGGATCATCATATGTCAGCGCTGGAACAAGTCCTGTCAACGTCTCCTTTTCAAACGCTAACACATTCAAGAATGACTCCCCAAGAGTTAAACCTGCTGGTTTGGATTTGGATACTGTTTGTGCTTACATTGCTTCTTTGCCCAATGGTTCAGTGATTACATATGAGGACCTTGAGCAGATAAGTGATGAGCACTTGGAAGAGATGGACATCAAGTGGAACATGGCTCTTGCTAGTATAAGAGCAAATAGGTGGAACAGAAGGTTTAAAAAGAAGATGACCTTCAATGCTAAAGACACAGCTGGATTTGATAAATCAAAAGTTGAATGCTACAACTGTCATCGTATGGGGCACTTCATGAGGGAATGCAGATCTCCTAGAAGATCTGATGCTGGTAAACCCTCAAGTCAGGTTGTTAAAGCTCAGGATTCCAAAGCTATGGTTGCAGTTCAAAGAATTGATGGTACAGGATGGGATTGGAGCTATCTGGCTAAGAATGTTGAAGAGGACAAAGCTTTGGTTGCTGATATTATAGAAGAAGAGCATGTTGAATATGCTCTCATGGCACACTCCTCCTCTTCATCTGATAATGAGGTATATGATGATGCTTTTTGTAGCAAAGGTTGTAGGTTAAATACTGAAAGACTTAACAAAGAGGTGTTAAAACAAAAAGATGACATGAGTACTGAAAGATGTAAATTGTCTAATTACCAACTAGCTCTTACTGAAACTGAGTAAACCGTTTCTGAATACAAGAAAATGGAATTTGACTTAAAAGATAAGATCAATATCTTAAAACATGAGTTAGAGGGTAGTATGGATATTAGAAACATCATGAAAAAGGTTAATGGTGAATTACAGGCTAAGTTAGATGAGGCCATTAAGAATAAAGATAATGTTAGCCTCAAAATTCAAAGATTTGATAAAGCCACCCAAATCCTAGGAGACTGTGTAGCTAAACAAAGGGATCCTAAAGACATGACTGGGATTGGGATGAATGATTACTCTTTGGTTCCACCACCAGCTGGTGACTTCTATGGTGTCCAACGAAGGGACTTATCTTGGACTAGTTTACCAGATCTCCAAGAGGAGGAATTCATTCCTCCACCAAGAGTTGTCACTCCAGTGGAAGAGTATCAACAAAAATTGACTGACCTAAATGAGTGGAAGAAAGCTAACCCTACTTTATTTGTTAAGGGAGGTTTGCTATGTGAATGTCCCAATGAATCACCACCCATTAAGGTTACTAACCCAATCACTGGTAAAGCTGTTGACCTAGGCTCAAACACTGTTAGAAGACCTACCATTAAATATGCAGAGATGTATAGGAATAATAGGTCACCCAAGAGCCAAGTTAGCAATCATGGAACAGGTTTCTTCTCTTCTAGACCTAAGGTTGTGTCTAAGAAAGCCTGTTACACTTGTGGTAGCTTTTCACATTTGGCTTACAAGTGTGTCAATGCTCCTAAAGCCAGCGCTGACAGGAATAATTTCAGCGCTGTCAGGAACAAAGTCAACGTTGTTAGAAAGTCAAACGTTGTCAGACCCAAACCTTGTGTGCAGCAAAGTCCCCAAGTGATTAGACCTGCCCCATTCTTTTCTAGAAGGTCTAACACTCATGGACAAAGACCCTTTCAAAAGACAAACACCTGGTCAAATAGGCAATGGGTTTCTGTAGCAAACCCGAGGTTCAACGCTGACAAGGGTAATTTCAGCGTTGACAGGACAAATTCTAACGCTGACATAAACGTGACCAGACCTAAATATTTGCAGCCACAAGGTAAGAGGTCTAAAGCTTCTTCAAGCTTAACATGGAGACCCAAGAAAGATCAAAACCCTAATGATAATGGAATTTCAATGACTTGCAATAGATTTAATTACATATCAAAGGTCATTACAAAACCTATTGGGGTTAACTTGGTATTTCATCCTAAAAAGGATGAGAATGGGGTTGTTGTGAGAACTAAGTCTGTTCTTATTGAACAACCAGATGAATCCAAGTCTTTTGAGACTTGGGTTCCCAAAGAAAACTAATTTGTTTTCTTTATGTGCAGGGCACTCAAAGACAGATCAATGATTATGGATATTGGGATAGTGGATGCTCAAGGCACATGACAGGGAAGGAAGACTATCTGACGAATTTCACCCCTATTAAAGATGGTGATAAGGTATACTTTGGTGGTGGATATGGAACTATCACAGGCAAAGGAACCCTTCTCACCAACAATCTGCATTTTGAGAACGTCTTCCTGGTAAAAGAACTTGATTACAACCTGTTTAGTGTATCACAAGTTTGTGATAACAAAAATAAAGTTCTTTTCACTGACACTGAGTGTTTGGTGTTAAGCAAGGATTTTAAAATCCCTGATGAGAAATATATTGAGTATAGAACACCTAGGCATAGGACATATATAATGTTAATTTAAATGGGATTAAAATGAATACCAATATGTCTTGTTTTTATGCTAAGGCCTCAGTAGATGAGAGTAATTTGTGGCACAAGAGACTAGGGTACATAAATTTTGAAAATATAAATAGACTTGTGAGGCTTGGTTTAGTTGATGGTTTGCCTGAGAAGGCCTTCCACAATGACCACTCTTGTGTTGCATGTCTTAAAGGCAAGCATCACAAGGTCTCATTCAAGTCCAAACTGATGCATACTAGTTCTAGACCTCTTCATATGCTTCATATGGACCTATTTGGTCCAACCAATATTGTAACACTCTCATTTTTCGTATCGGTACAGCGGAAGGGTCTTTCAGAGTGTTACGGGATAGCACAATAACTCCAATCATAGACAACACATAAAAATGGTTGTTCAAGGTTTAACATACATTCATTCGATAAAAAGTTTCAAAAGCGTACAACAGGTCCCAAATTATACAGGTCATTAAGTTTACAAAACATAGATCGAATGAACATTTTTAATATTAAGTGTGGGCCATCAGAGTCGATCCCCATCCGGATTACCTTCAAGCACCTGAGATAAAAACATGCAAAAATCATATCAGCGAATGCCGAGTGAATACATAGAGTTTAATGAAAACCGATATATAAAACAATCATTTACATTCATTTAAAATCAGAACACAAGTATAATATCGGAAGTAAGTCCTCATATTGCTAGTCAGGCAATATATAAATCAAGCATACATCTTAAACCGTCCATGAGACCGTAGTCTCTATATTACCATGATAGGTAATATCTTCATCGTTAATAGCGTCGTTATCATATGTAGGATACATCGTATTTGAATTTATATATGTTTTATCTGAATTATATAGGATTATTATTAGCCGCATGACATTGTTACCTTACTGTGAAAACAGCGGGCCGCGAACCCGACAAACAATTTGCCCATCTAAGTTAGCGTGTCGTCACAAAAATCACGCTATGGAATCTTCTCATACATAAATTCGCTTACCAATCAATGTGGTACGACGGGGATCAACCGTCAAGGCGCGAACTGGGGTGATCGTCCCCAAATAGTACTATCAAATGCATAAGCATCTACCAAATCCCGGTAGTTCACAATTCATGCTAATGGGACTTTAAGTGACATAACCTAACTACTAATAATCCTTTTAGTCTCGAATATAGGGTCATAGCATCATTCGGGTCCATATCATTAAGCATACAATCGGGACTACTTGTGTTCTATTTTTATCAAAATCTAGCATGTTATCTCCCTCGCGGGTTTACAAATCATTTTATAAAACATTTAAAAGAGTGCGAGGCTATGAACTCACGTTGTTAATGAAAGGCGGATTATCGGCTACGGGCGTGCTTCGGTCACGGGCGTGCTTTGGTAACGTCTTACTAGTTCACTAGTTTTACCGATTTTACCTATTTTAAGTCCATTAAGCCTTCTATAAGTTCTTTAACTTGTTTTTATCCATTTTATACCTATATTATCAGTATATATAATTTTCATGTTGGGCCCAAATGGGTTAAGCCCAATAAGTTCTTTTTACAAGTTTTTATCTTATTTAGTCCATTTATTAGTCCAATATGTTTAGTTAGCTCGTAAATGTCCGTATTTCTTATAGTTCGGGTTTTATCGGTTTTTACTTGTCTTAGTTACCTATACATCAGTATATGACTTTTATAAACTTTACATTAAACGGGTTTGGTCGTTTAAGTTTTATTTGGCGAAAAACGTTAATTTTACGGCGATAGCCGAAAAAGTCGTAAAAACCAAGTTTATAGTTTTTATTACTTATAAATATTATTTTACCACCATTTATATAATTTACCCATTTAATTAACCTTTTATACATTTATATAAATAAGTTTTATAAGTTAGTGGGTTTATATTTTTACATTTTATACATTATAATGTGAGTGCTTATATAATATTAATAAACATTATTTCCAAAAATCTAATTTTTAACTTCATGTTCACCATTTTTAACATATCTAGAGTTCTATAATGACTTAGAAGCTCATTTTTGGATGACATGTTCTTCATAATATGTGCTACATATAACTTAGTTATAGCTACTGCCCATTTTGAGTTTAAGTTGCCTTAACAGTCCCTACAAAACTGCTTATTCAGATTACACCACCTAACTTGTTTTGATCATATCTCACTCATTATTTTGATTCCATTGCATGGCCAACTCTCACATGTGTATAACATCATCTACTTACTGTAAATGGATCAAACCATGCAATTTTATCAGTTCATCTTTTAGTTATCTACTGTTTTTATACAGCCAACTAAATAGTCAAGATTTTAGCTTCATTTCTTATGGTTATCATCATTTTTAAGCATATTTATCAACACTTGATCCCCACACAACATTTTTATCATGATATATACATCATATACATATACAAAATGAAAGAAAATACATTTGTTCTTTACAAAATAACAAGAGAAAAATGGAGAGGATGATCTTCTTTACCAATCCAAGTGGATTTCTTGTTTTAGGAAGACAAGAACTTGATGAACACAACAAGTATCTCTAAGACCATCAAATATCAAGAACATAGGTTGGAAAATCAGCCCTAGGACACAAGCAAATCACCTCCAAAGTTGTTAATATGGCCACCAAATGATCAAGGCTTCAAGAGAACACCTTAATAGAACTAGTAAACATGTGGTTTATGGCTAGAAAAGATCAAATGGGATGTTTGTTGGCTTATTTGGGACAGCAAGAGGGGGAGAGTTGAGAGGATTTTTGTGTTGAATGCATGTGAGAAATGATGTTGGTGAAACAAGTTGCTAGTTTTGGAAGGTTAAGTGGTTTGGTAAAGCTTAAGGTGTAAGCTAGCTTACACTTGGTGTAAGTTAGCTAAACTTGATGCCACCTAAGGGTTGTGGTGTTAAGTTAGCCGTCCCATTAAGCTAGTGGGGTGGGACAATGTGTTTTGTCCCATCTCACTAGTTTACGGGTATTTCTCGATTCTAGTTTTCTCGATTTGCGTGCCCTCGGGTCGTTTTACGAAAAACGTTTTTATAAATTATGAATCACCGTCACAAAACGAATCCAATAAAAATTGTCTCATCAAAAACGGAGTTCAAAAACGTAAATACGAAATCCTAAGGTTTCCGGTTTAGTCGTAAAAGACGCCAAATTATGCACGTAAGCCCAAATTTAAATCCGTAAATTGTGAGTTCGTCAACCAACACAAAATAAGTTTCAAAATATTATACGAGAAAATATTTCACTACCTGAAAATGTTAGATTTGTCACAGCTTTTCCTCCTAAAAGGGATCAACGTCCTCGTGATCCATTTCATTTGAATGTCTGTTTCTTATTGAAATCGAAGAGGTGTGGATATTTCTTCCACATTTCATCCTCTCGTTCCCAAGTATACTCCGGTCCATGCTTTGAATTCCATCGGATCTTGACAATAGGTATCCGACTTTGTTTCAGTTGCTTTACCTCACGGTCCATAACTTCTACGGGCTCTTCGATAAAATGCAACCTCCCATCTATTCGAACCTTACCTAACGGAATTTTCTCATCACTCACTGCTAGACATTTCTTCATATTAGATACATGGAATGTGTTGTGAACACCATGAAGTTCTGGGGGTAACTCTAGTTTGTAAGCCACTGGACCTACTCTAGATAAAATCTTAAAGGGTCCAATATAACGGGGATTCAATTTTCCTCGTTTTCCAAATCTTATAACGCCTTTCCATGGCGATACTTTCAACATTACTCGGTCACCCACTTCAAACTCCATTGGCTTCCGCCGCACATCCGCGTAACTTTTCTGTCTACTACGGGCAGTCAACAATCTCTTCTTAATTTTAACTATCATCTCCGTAGTCTCCCGGATCAATTCCGGTCCCGTGAGCTATGTATCCCCAACTTCACTCCAACATACAGGAGATCTACACTTCCTACCATACAAAGCTTCAAACGGTGCAGCCTTAATACTAGAATGGTAACTATTGTTATACGAAAACTCTGCTAACGACAAATGTTTATCCCAATTCTTACCAAAGTCTAACACACAAGCTCTCAACATATCTTCTAGTGTTTGTATCGTCCTTTCACTCTGCCCATCAGTCTGGGGGTGATAAGCAGTGCTCATGTCGAGATTCGTTCCCAAAGATCTTTGGAGAGATTTCCAAAAATTCGATGCGAATCTAGGATCTCGATCTGAAATGATTGATACAGGCACTCCATGCTTGCATACAACATTATCAAGGTATATTCGAGTCAGCTTCTCTAGTGAGAACTGCTCCTTAACCGGAATGAAGTGTGCTGATTTGGTCAGTCTGTCGACAATAACCCAAATCGAATTGTTTCCAGATGATGTTCTAGGAAGCTTGGTGATAAAGTCCATTGTAATTCGCTCCCACTTCCATTCAGGAATCTTTGGTTGTTGAAGTAGTCCTGATGGCTTTTGATGTTCCGCTTTGACTCTAGCACAAGTCAAGCATTGAAGAACATACATAGCTATGTCAGCTTTCATATTCGGCCACCAGTACAACTTCTTCAAATCATGGTACATCTTATCAGATCCCGGATGAATGGAATACTTAGATTTATGGGATTCTAACATAATCAAATCTCTTAAGCCTCCAAACTTAGGTATCCACATACGACCTCTTAAACATTTCACTCCATCAGCTCTAACCTCTAAAGGATCTCCTTCTCCTCGGAACCCTTCATTAACAAAATTCTCCTTCTTACAAGCTTCTATTTGTGCATTTCTAATTTGCTCAGGCAAATTATTGTGCACGGTTAAGACTAGAGAACGCACCCTGATAGGCTCTCTATCTTTCCTACTCAACACATCAGCAACAACATTGGCTTTTCCTGGGTGATATTTTATATCACAATCATAATCACTTAACAACTCTATCCATCTTCGTTGCCTCATGTTCAATTCCTTCTGGTCGAGAATATACTGTAGGCTTTTGTGATCGGTGAATACCGTACACTTGGTGCCATACAGATAATGTCTCCACAACCTAAGAGCAAAGACTACAGCTCCTAACTCAAGATCATGAGTAGTATAATTCTCCTCATTCTTCCTTAATTGCCTAGAAGCATAAGCTATCACTTTCTCTCTCTGCATCAAAACAGCTCCATAACCTCTAAGAGATGCATCACAATACACTACAAAATCTTCACTCCCGTCGGGTAATGATAAGATTGGCGCACTACATACTTTTTGCTTCAATATCTGAAATGCTCCATCTTCATCACTTCCCCAAACGAAAGGTTTATTCTTCTGAGTAAGCTTAGTCAGGGGTTAGCTATCAAAGAAAATTCTTTAATGAATCGCCTATAATAGCCAGCTAATCCTAAGAATTGTCGCACTTCCGTTGGCGTTGTCGGTGCAGACCAATTCTTAATAGCTTCAACCTTTGCAGGATCAACATGAATTCCATCTCTGTTAATCACATGACCAAGAAATTGCACAGAATCTAACCAGAAATCAAACTTCGAAAACTTAGCATACAACCTTTGATCCTTCAACAAGTTCAAAACAATCCTCAAATGTTCTCTATGCTCATCTTCATTCTTAGAATAGATTATAATATCGTCAATAAACACAATCACAAATTTATCCAAGTAGGGCTTGCACACTCGATTCATTAAATCCATGAAAACCGCAGGTGCGTTAGTTAACCCAAATGGCATTACTTGAAATTCATAGTGTCCATAACGAGTTCTAAATGCAGTTATAGGAATATCTTCTTCACGGACGCGAAGTTGGTGATATTCTGACCGCAAATCTATCTTAGAATACACACTAGATCCTTGTAGTTGATCAAACAAATCATCAATCCTAGGTAAAGGATATCGATTTTTAATTGTCAACTTATTCAGTTCCCTATAATCAATGCACATACGAAAAGATCCATCCTTCTTCTTAACGAACAAGACTGGAGCTCCCCAAGGCGACGAGCTCGGTCGAATAAAACCTTTATCAAACAACTCCTTAAGTTGCTCAGATAACTCTAATTCAGAAGGGGCTAATCGGTAAGGCGCACGTGCCACCGGTGCAGCACAAGGAATTAAATCGATTCGAAACTCTACTTGCCTTATCGGTGGAAGTCCGGGTAAATCTTTAGGAAATACCTCAGGAAATTCACAAATAATAGGTACATCTTCCAATCGTTTCTCCCTAGACTCATTCCCGGTCACTTGAGCTAAGAATAACTCACAACCGTTCCTGATGTACTTCTGGACTTTAATACATGAAACGATTTTCAAACGGGATTCACCTCGACTACCATGAATTACTAACGTCCTATTCCTAAGAGGAATCTTAACCTTCTTCTCTCCACATAAAATAGTAGCATTATTCAACGATAACCAATCCATACCAATAATAATATCAAAACTACCTAATTCTATCAACATCAAATCAATCGGAAAGGAATGGTTCAAGAGATTTAGAGAGCATCCTTCTAATAGCTTATTAGTTTTCACTAATTTACCATCAGCCAATTCCACCTCGTAACTGGTACTTATCTCAACAGGTTCAATATCAATAAGGGCACTAAATTTAGTGGATACAAAGCTCCTATCGGCACCCGAATCGAATAAAGCAACAGCATAATGATTGTTGAGTAAAAACGTACCGGTAACGACATTCGGATCCTCTTTCTTCACCTCAATTGTTCCAAGTTGGTAGATACCACCCTGGGGGTTTCTTCCAGGTACAATCACTTTCAACTTGGGGCATTCCGATTTCCTATGACCTTCTTCATTACAGTTGAAGCAAATGGTTCCCTTCTTACACCTTTCAACCTTGTGTCCAAGCTTTCCGCAATTTTGGCACTTCCAGCAGTCGCCAGCATGCCTCTTGTTGCCACACTTAGGACATCTATCATCGTTGCGCGGTGCATTGTCGGTAAGAGCATTTACATTCCCCTTTCTCTTGTTCTGACGGCGATTGAAATTCTTCCTATTATCACCTCTATCTACACGATCACCGTCTCCCTTTCTTTTCTCACCAACACGGGCTTCATCTTCCTTATCCTGAATTATCTGTCCAATGAGTTGGTAAGCCATTCGAACAGCATCATCAATGGTCAGTGGTTTAGATGATGTCACGTCCCCCTGGATATTCCTAGTTAACCCTTTCACATATTGCTCAATTCGGATCTCTTCGGGTTCAACCAATCGAGGACATAGCAAGGCCAACTCATGGAATCGGTTCGTGTAACTATCAATGTCCACACCTTTCATTCTCAGATGAATCAACTCTTGTTCTAACCTAATAATCACACTACGAGGACAAAACTACAAAGTCATCCACTTCTTAATTTCAGCCCAAGGAGTAACATTAGCAGCATCAAGACCCATGAAAGCAATTCTCCCGTTCCACCAAGTCAATGCACGACCTTTAAGAGTAGCCATAGGAAAAGTCACCTTATCTTCCTCCTTACACTTACTAATCCTAAACATCGATTCAATCTTTTCAATCCACTGGCTTAGTCCTACAGCACCTTCAGTTCTATTAAAAGGTAGAGGTTCACACTTCATGAACGTCACATAAGTACAACCACTAACTTCTGGTGCATTAGTTCCAAGTCCTCCTACATTTCCTCCAGCATTAGCATTCACATTATTAGCATTCACATTCACATTAGTACCGCCAATTCCACTACCGCCAGCTCCACTACCGCCAGCTCCACTACCGCCAGCTCCACTACCGCCAGCTCCACTACCGCCAGCTCCAGTACCGCCAGCTTCAGTACCGCCAGCTCCAGTACCGCCAGCTTCATTTCTAGCATTTGCCATAAATTCAGTCATAGATGCGGTAACTTGCTCCGTAATAATCCTACATACATCATCCTCAGTCACAGCCTTCTTAGGCGGCATAGTTCTATAATTTCACAATTTCAAAGCATAAAGCATTCATCCAACAAAGGATTCATATAATATGGAACGAATTCATAATCAAGATACAAATAAGGCACAATATGGAATTCAAGACAAGATACATATTTCATTCGATCTGAAACAAAAGTATTGTCTTAGTACATCCCATATCAAAGTTCTAACACTATATACACTCAAAATTCGTGCCAAATCTATTACTAACAAGTCGGTTCGGTCAAAGCTACAAACACAAAAGATATAAAGGTCACTACTAAACACAGACTGGTCTACTGAGAACCGCTAGATGGTCCATCATCCATCGTCTTCTGGATCTTCGCCGGACGATCACTAGACACATCTTCAGCTGGGCGCTTACGGATTATTCCTCTTTCAACCATGTCGGCATAAAATCTACTGTTCCAACCCACGGATATATTCAGCTCCTTTTCGGCTTTCTCACGTATCGCACGAGCCACACTCAACTGAATCTTCATAGAATTCACCTTTTTCTTCATAGCAGCATACTCACCACTTTCCAATACCGATAACCTCCTAAAAGCCTCATTCAAACCACGTTCTACATCACTCAAATCCAAACTAAGCAATTCTTGCTCTTTCTCGCCAACCTTTGTCTTCGACTCCAAATAAGCAACCTGAGTCTGAACAACACCTAATCCAACCTCTGTCACACAACTCTTAACACGGGAAGCATCTAGATCACGTCTCAAGGCCCATGGTGCAAGACCATCAATATGAGTAGCCTCTCAAGTACTAGACGACTCTCCTATCTCACGTCTACGAGTAGCAATACCATCCGTACCGTCAGGTGCATCGTCATCCTCATCCTCCTCTGATTCAGAATCAGATTCAGACGATTCAGACATTTCATCCCTAGGTAACTCATCCTCAGAATCAGAAAAACAAACTGGTGGGGGCAAAGGCTCGCCCTCTGGAACATCATACGGATAAATAAGCTCGGCCTCCTCATCGTCATCAACCTCAATATCTATACCTACGTCCTCCTCGACATCCTCGTCGTCAATCTCGTCATCTAAATTATCTAATCCAATCTCATCATCATTCTCAATATCAGCATTCTCAATCTCCACATTCTCAATATCCACATTCTCAATATCCACATTCTCAATATCCACATTCTCAATATCCACATTCTCAATATCCACATTCTCAATATCCACATTCTCAATATCCACATTCTCAATCTCCACATTCTCAATCTCCACATTCTCAATCTCATTCTTTACCAAGTCAACCTGAGGGGCAATCTGATCTCCTAGTCCTAACTCGGGCTTGGGATCCTCAAATGGTTCCTCATCATCATCAATATCATAATCTACTAAGTCTAAATAAGGATCATCTTCTATATTAGGTTCGGGAATAGCATGGTTTTCTACAGGAATATTAGGGTCAGCCATGAATATCTGTATTTATATATATATCTCGTATTAGGATAACATACTAGTTAAACAATTACATAATGAAATCACGATATATACATATATATAAATTATATTATATATATCAAAATATATATCTTTTCAATAGGGTTTGTTGGTAACGTCGGAGATCTCTGGCACCGTTATAGTCAAAAGATTTTTCAAATATTTTCTCAAATGTTCATTGTCAAAAGATTTTGAAAAGTTTTGTTCAAAACCTTGGTTTTTAAAATCTTTTGTTCTCTATAACGAGAGCTCTGGTACCAAACTGTAACACTCTCATTTTTCGTATCGGTACAGCGGACGGGTCTTTCATAGTGTTACGGGATAGCATAATAACTCCAATCATAGACAACACATAAAAATGGTTGTTCAAGGTTTAACATACATTCATTCGATAAAAAGTTTCAAAAGCGTACAACAGGTCCCAAATTATACAGGTCATTAAGTTTACAAAACATAGATCGAATGAACATTTTTAATATTAAGTGTGGGCCATCAGAGTCGATCTCCATCCGGATTACCTTCAAGCACCTGAGATAAAAACATGCAAAAATCATATCAGCGAATGCCGAGTGAATTCATAGAGTTTAATGAAAACCGTTATATAAAACAATCATTTACATTCATTTAAAATCAGAACACAAGTATAATATCGGAAGTAAGTCCTCATATTGCTAGTCAGGCAATATATAAATCAAGCATACATCTTAAACCGTCCATGAGACCGTAGTCTCTATATTACCATGATAGGTAATATCTTCATCGTTAATAGCGTCGTTATCATATATAGGATACATCGTATTTGAATTTATATATGTTTTATCTGAATTATATAGGATTATTATTAGCCGCATGACATTGTTACCTTACTGTGAAAACAGCGGGCCGCGAACCCGACAAACAATTTGCCCATCTAAGTTAACGTGTCGTCACAAAAATCACGCTATGGAATCTTCTCATACATAAATTCGCTTACCAATCAATGTGGTACGACGGGGATCAACCGTCAAGGCGCGAACTGGGGTGATCGTCCCCAAATAGTACTATCAAATGCATAAGCGTCTACCAAATCCCGGTAGTTCACAATTCATGCTAATGGGACTTTAAGTGACATAACCTAACTACTAATAATGCTTTTAGTCTCGAATATAGGGTCATAGCATCATTCGGGTCCATATCATTAAGCATACAATCGGGACTACTTGTGTTCTATTTTTATCAAAATCTAGCATGTTATCTCCTCGCGGGTGTAGAAATCATTTTATAAAACATTTAAAAGAGTGCGAGGCTATGAACTCACGTTGTTAATGAAAGGCGGATTATCGGCTACAGGCGTGCTTCGGTCACAGAAACCTATATAAATAATAATCGGTCTTAGACTCGGTCCAATGACTTTTATCAAAATAACAATATACATATGATGATTTTGTACATATGATGATGATCAAGTGGGTTTATACATCCTTGTTTACTCATTTTAGCGTTTACGTTTTGGTAACGTCTTACTAGTTCACTAGTTTTACCGATTTTACCTATTTTAAGTCCATTAAGCCTTCTATAAGTTCTTTAACTTGTTTTTATCCATTTTATACCTATATTATCAGTATATATAATTTTCATGTTGGGCCCAAATGGGTTAAGCCCAATAAGTTCTTTTTACAAGTTTTTATCTTATTTAGTCCATTTATTAGTCCAATATGTTTAGTTAGCTCGTAAATGTCCGTATTTCTTATAGTTCGGGTTTTATCGGTTTTTACTTGTCTTAGTTACCTATACATCAGTATATGACTTTTATAAACTTTACATTAAACGGGTTTGGTCGTTTAAGTTTTATTTGGCGAAAAACGTTAATTTTACGGCGATAGCCGAAAAAGTCGTAAAAACCAAGTTTATAGTTTTTATTACTTATAAATATTATTTTACCACCATTTATATAATTTACCCATTTAATTAACCTTTTATACATTTATATAAATAAGTTTTATAAGTTAGTGGATTTATATTTTTACATTTTATACATTATAATGTGAGTGCTTATATAATATTAATAAACATTATTTCCAAAAATCTAATTTTTAACTTCATGTTCACCATTTTTAACATATCTAGAGTTCTATAATGACTTAGAAGCTCATTTTTGGATGACATGTTCTTCATAATATGTGCTACATATAACTTAGATATAGCTACTTCTCATTTTGAGTTTAAGTTGCCTTAACAGTCCCTACAAAACTGCTTATTCAGATTACACCACCTAACTTGTTTTGATCATATCTCACTCATTATTTTGATTCCATTGCATGGCCAACTCTCTCATGTGTATAACATCATCTACTTACTGTAAATGGATCAAACCATGCAATTTTATCAGTTCATCCTTTAGTTATCTACTGTTTTTATACAGCCAACTAAATAGTCAAGATTTTAGCTTCATTTCTTATGGTTATCATCATTTTTAAGCATATTTATCAACACTTGATCCCCACACAACATTTTTATCATCATATATACATCCTATACATATACAAAATGAAAGAAAATACATTTTTTCTTTACAAAATAACAATAGAAAAATGGAGAGGATGATCTTCTTTACCAATCCAAGTGGATTTCTTGTTTTAGGAAGACAAGAACTTGATGAACACAACAGGTATCTCCAAGACCATCAAATATCAAGAACATAGGTTGGAAAATCATCCCTAGGACACAAGCAAATCACCTCCAAAGTTGTTAATATGGCCACCAAATGATCAAGGCTTCAAGAGAACACCTTAATAGAACTAGTAAACATGTGGTTTATGGCTAGAAAAGATCAAATGGGATGTTTGTTGGCTTATTTGGGACGGCAAGAGGCGGAGAGTTGAGAGGATTTTGGTGTTGAATGCATGTGAGAAATGATGTAGGTGAAACAAGTTGCTAGTTTTGGAAGGTTAAGTGGTTTGGTAAAGCTTAAGGTGTAAGCTAGCTTACACTTGGTGTAAGTTAGCTAAACTTGATGCCACCTAAGGGTTGTGGTGTCAAGTTAGCCGTCCCATTAAGCTAGTGGAGTGGGACAATGTGTTTTGTCCCATCTCACTAGTTTACGGGTATTTCTCGATTCTAGTTTTCTCGATTTGCGTGCCCTCGGCTCGTTTTACGAAAAACGTTTTTATAAATTATGAATCACCGTCACAAAACGAATCCAATAAAAATTGTCTCATCAAAAACGGAGTTCAAAAACGTAAATACGAAATCCTAAGGTTTCCGGTTTAGTCGTAAAAGACGCCAAATTATGCACGTAAGCCCAAATTTAAATCCGTAAATTGTGAGTTCGTCAACCAACACAAAATAAGTTTCAAAATATTATACGAGAAAATATTTCACTACCTGAAAATGTTAGATTTGTCACAAATATAGAAAGTTTGAATGGTAAGTCATATTGCTTTGTTATCACAGATGACTTTTCTAGGTTTACTTGGACATTCTTTCTAGCTATGAAGAGTGACACAACTGATGTTCTTATTGATTTTATCACTCAGATTGAGAAGAGGTCTGGCAATGAGGTTAAAATGCTTAGGAGTGATAATGGTGGAGAATTTAGGAATAAGAAGCTAGATGATTTCTGTGCCAGGAAAGGAATTACTAGGCAATTTAGCATTGCTAGAACCCCACAACAAAATGGGGTTGCTGAGAGGAAAAATAGAACCCTAATTGAAGCAGCCAGAACAATGTTGGCTGATGCTCACTTTCCAATAGCCTTTTGGGCTGAGGCTGTTAATACAGCATGCTATGTGCAAAATAGAGCATTGGTTAACAAAATTCAGAACAAAACACCTTATGAGTTACTTTGGGGAAGAAAACCTAATATTGGTTTTCTCAGACCTTTTGGTTGTCATGTAGTAGTGTTGGATACTAGTGATGCCTTAGGGAAATTTAGTGCAAAAGGTGATGAGGGTTACTTCATGGGGTATTCAGTGCAGAGCAAGGGTTATAGGGTTTACCTTAAAGAGGACAAACGTATAGTTGAAAGCGTACATGTTAGGTTCTTAGAGAATAAACCTAGTGATCCTAAAAGTGGTCCTAATTGGTTGTTTGATTTGGAACCCTTATCTAGAACTTTAAATTATATGCCTATCACTAATCCAGACATTGTGAAGGTCACTTCAAATGTTGTGGAGGAACAAGTTGTTAATGTTTCAGGTACACAGGTTCATGAGAAGGTTGGATCACAAGCAGAAAAGGCATCTCCTACATTAGAATATGTCACAATTCCCATTTGGACAGATGCTTTTGCTGCTGCTGCTGCTGCTGGACAAGATAATGGTGGTTTCCAAATACCACCAGATACAAACATGCATGGTTCTTCAGGCGCTGACAAAGGCAAATCTAGCACGGACAAGACCAATTCAGACGGTGATGGCTCAGACGTTGACAACAACATTTCAAGCGCTGTTAGCCCAGACGCTGACAACCAAGATTCAGACGTTGACAACACTTATGGGCATCTTTTCTCTTCCAGTTTTGAACAAGGTGGACCTTCCAATATTCTTGAAGAAGTTCACATTGATCAAAGAGAGTCTGATGAAGAAGATATTGGCAACATGGAGCGTGAGGTTGAGGACACCAGACCTTTTGAAGGAGGATTTCTCACTTCCACAATGAAGAATCACCCCACATCTCAGATCATTGGTGATATTATGACTCCAGTTCAAACTAGAAGATCTCATCAAGGTCTTGGTGGGTTTATTACCAATATACACAAGAAGGTTGATACCCCTCTTGTGCAAGCATGTTTGTTTGCATGTTTTCTGTCACAAGAAGAACCCAAGAAAATATTTGATGCTCTCAAAGAACCAAGTTGGGTGGAAGCAATGCAGGATGAGCTTCACCAATTTGCAATTCAGGATGTTTGGGAGCTGGTTGATTGTCCTAGATATGTCAGACCTATAGGGACAAGATGGGTTCTCAGGAACAAAAGAGATGAAAGAGGCATTGTGGTCAGAAACAAGGCAAGGTTAGTGGCTCAAGGTTATACACAAGAGGAGGGGATAGACTATGAGGAGGTCTTTGCACCAGTTGCAAGGATTGAAGCTATTAGGATTTTTCTAGCCTATGCCTCATGCATGGGCTTCACAGTCTATCAAATGGATGTCAAGAGTGCTTTTCTCTATGGCACCATTGTTGAGGAAGTATATGTAATGCAACCTCCTGGTTTTGAGGATCCAGAGCATCCAGATAAAGTGTATAGAGTCAAAAAGGCTATGTATGGCCTTCATCAAGCCCCTAGAGCATGGTATGGTACTTTGTCTACCTATTTGGTGGACAGTGGATTCAAGAGGGGCACCATAGATCAGACACTATTTACAAAGAAGAAAGGCAAGGATGTGTTGCTTGTACAGGTCTATGTTGATGATATCATTTTTGGGTCTACTGATCCAAAGATGAGTGAGGATTTCTCCAAGCTTATGACAGACAAATTCAAGATGAGTGCTATGGGGGAGATGAACTTCTTTCTTGGTTTACAAGTTCAGCAGAAAAAAGATGGTATCTTCATCTCCCAGGACAAATATGTTGCTGAGATCTTGAAGAAGTTTGGCTTTTCTCCACATAAAAAGAGGGCTACTACTCCTATGGATAGAAAACACCCTTAGGGGAAGATTGGAGATGGGAAAGATGTTGATGTCAGGCACTATAGATCCATGATTGGATCCTTGATGTATCTTACTGCCTCCAGACCTGACATTATGTTTGCTGTGTGTGCTTGTGCACGCCATCAAGTGACTCCCAAAGAATGTCACCTTTATGCTATAAAGAGGATCTTTAGGTACCTAAGATGCTATCCTAGTCTTGGTTTGTGGTACCCAAAGGATTCACCATTGGAGCTGATTGCATATTCAGATAGTGATTATGGAGGTGATAAATTTGATAGGAAATCCACAACTGGTGGGTGTCAGTTTCTTGGGAGCAGGTTGATATCTTGGCAATGCAAGAAACAAACAGTGGTGGCTAATTCTACAACTGAAGCAGAGTATGTGGCTGCAGCTGCATGTTGTGGCCAAGTTTTGTGGATTCAGAAACAGCTGTTGGATTATGGGTATAATTTCATGCATACTAAGATATTTGTTGACAATAATAGTACTTTATGCATCATTAAGAATCCTGTACATCATTCTAAAACTAAACACATAGAAATTAGACACCATCTTATAAGAGATTGCTTTGAGAAAGGTTTAATACAACCAAATAGGGTTGACACTGAGGAAAATGTGTCAGATTTATTAACTAAACCTTTTGATGCTGGGAGATTTCAATACTTGGTAACAAGTATTGGAATGGTCAATCTCACATAATATGTGTTTTGGAGTCTTTTTGTAAAAGTATGTACTGGATGATGCATTATTATTGTTGGTCTTTTTGATGATTTAGATTTTCCACTATATTTTTCTAACACTGACAAAGGTTACTTGAACACTGATAAGTGTTTTTGTAACGTTGTCAGCAATATAATTGTCTAACGCTGACAAAGCTTCCCTCAACGATGTCATGTGTAATCGGGGCGTTGTCAGCAACAATGTTAGTTTTGTGGTTTTCAATCTAAATGTGCAGATGGTGTTAGCAGTATACCATTGGATACAGAGTTGCTTATGGATCAATGGAGAAGCACTTGGACAAGTTTTTATTTATGGATGATGGTTGGAATGTTTCATTCCTATCTTGACATAAATTTTTTATGTTCATGCATGATTTTAGCAAACTTTTTGTATCATAGTTTAAGGGGAGGTTTTAGGAACCTTTAGGATGTTTGGGTATCCTTATGATACTCTTATCACAATTCTAGATTGTGTCCACAGGTGAGTATGAGTTAGTTTTACTAAATCATGAGGCACTGTAGCATGCATAGTATATCAACTTTGCATGCTTCCAAGACATTTTTGGCCTAGAATTGGTTGTGGTCTGTTGGGAGACTTGGGAATGATTTTGATATGGGATTTACCTGGGAGTAACAAGGATTTTATAAGGTAACTTGGTTGTTAAGAGTTTTGGTTAGCAAGGGACACTAGAGGACTGTTATGTCTATCTTGCTTATGCAAGTGTGCATAACTGGACAGTGCTTGCCGCCCTATAATAATTATTAGTTTTTGGTTATCTTCTCTAGGATAAATTACTTGTTAAGGTCATTTTTCACTTTTTAAAATATTTTTATTTTTGGACGCTGACAAGAATTTTCCAAGCGTTGTTGTGACCAAATTGGACGCTGACATGGCTATAGGCAAACGTTGACAAGATTATAGCCGTTGGGCGTTGATAGGTTATTTTTGACCGTTGACACTCAATGGGACCTACCCAGTTGTTACTTTTTGACATATTTTCAAGCCGTAATTTTAGGAGTTGTTACTTTCATTTAATGCATGAGATAACTTATAACTTTTTCAATATTTTCATGATTGATTTTTGAAAATCTTTGCCTATTTTTGGGCCAATCACATGCATTCTTTTTCTCCTATAAATTTGGCTCCTATTTTAAACAGGGTATCTATAATTCTTGTCTACCATTTTTCTCTTATCAACTTCATCTTCTTTACTTAAAATTAACATCTTTCATCAATGGCACCAAAGTTTAAACCGACAAAATTGGAATTGGGGTTCAGATCACAACACAACATGATTGCTTATCTTGAAGCTGAAGATACTCTGTTTCCCCAATACACACAAATGGTGGCGTATTTGAACGCATCCCCATTAAGGTATGCTCTTTCTCATGCACCACTCATTCCAGTCACACACATTAAGCAGTTTTGGAACACTGTTAGTTCCTCAACAGTTAATGGAGTGACCACATTGACTTCTATTGTTCATGGGAGATCTTGGGTGGTTACTGAGGCCTTGGTACGTCAAGCCTTGCATCTTGATGATGCTGATGGTATAGCCACCCTTCCCATAAATGAAATAGAACAAGGGCTTAGGGCTTTGGGATATCCTTTTCCTGATGAAGGTACTCTTAATAAGTATCATAAGCAGGAATTTCCCCCAGCCTGGAAGTACCTCATACATGTCCTCCTTCAATGTTTGAGTCCCAAATGTACTGCACACAATGAGATCAATAGATCCATTGCAAGTGCTATTGTGTGCATTGCAACAGGGCAAAAATATAACTATTCAAAAATGATTTTTGAGGGGATGTGTAAAAACAAGGGGACAAAAATGACTTTAGCTTATCCCCGTTTTCTGCAAATGGTTTTTGATGATCAAGGTTACTGCTCAAGGGATCACAATGATTTTTATGAGATCCCTGAGCAAAAGAAAGCTATTTTTATGAAGATGGACTCACCACCCCATAGAGACCTACCTTTAACCCAAGCCATGATTGCTGTTATTGCAGCAGCACAACCTCAACCAGACCCCCAACCTCAAATTGCCCCTCAACCACAACTTGAACCAATTCCTGAACCTTTATCTTCACCTGAACAAATGCAAATTGACTTAGAATCCTTCAACGCTGACACTCTCAATATTGGCGTTGATGTGCCTATTTCCAACGCTAACACACATCCTTCCCAATCCCAAACACCCCTTAACCAACCCATATCTACCCATTCTTCTACACCATCTTCCACACCCCCTGAATATAGGTTGATGAAATGCCAAAGGACTACTGGAGTGTTCTCCTCTGGTGGTCCTAGCCATGTAGCAGAGAGAACCACCACCACAAGTGTGGCTGGTGAGCTGGATGAGGCTGGCACTATTGGTTCTGGCTTAGAAGCTGGCCAAGGCAGTCCCACCATCATTAAGTCCTCATCCTTGCTCAATGAATCTGACTTGGGAGGTCAAATCCCCATTTCAGAAGAGGGCAGACTGGAACCAATGACTCTTATGGAATTGACGGCAGTCTGCATTAGCTTGCAAAAGCAAAATGCAGACTTAGTACAAATTGTCAGCTCACAAGGCCTTGAACTCAAGCAATTGAGGGAGAGGATTGTTGTTTTGGAAAGTGATCGTGCTAGAAGGGGTATGGAGGAATCTTCCAAAGGGGAGGAAGATCAAATAAATCTGAGTGATAAGGGCAGCTAGGATGGTCAATCAATGGATGTTGTTGAGGCCCTTACAACTTTGAAGAAACAACCAGGTTTTGATACGTCCTTAGTCTCTCCCACCAACTTAAATTTATCATTTACAGCTATGTTGAGAGAGGTTACACAAGGCGCTGAAGGAAAATATTTGAGCGTTGACAAGGAATATTTGGACGCTGATAGAAGTATTTTGGGTGCTGATAGAACAAATTTGGGCGTTGACAGACCTGCACATGAAGGTGATGTATCCCAGTCATCATCTATCATCAAGGAAGTTTCTACTCAGGTATTACCTTCTACCTTACCAACCATTGCACCATCAGATAAGGGTAAGGGTAAAATGGTAGAAGAGATTGTTCCAAAGGATGCAGCTCAAGTTGAGTTTGATAGAAAATTAGCTGAACAAATGATGGAACAAGGTGAAAAGGAAAAGTCACCATTTGTTGTGACTTCAGAAGAAGAAAGTGATGGAGCTAGCTCAGACTCAAGTGTGATGATTATAGAACCAGAAAGGCTTGAGTATGGTGATTAGTTTGCTAGGGAAAAGTTGAAAGAATTGAAATTGCAGGTTGACTTTGACATGCCAGAGGTGGTTCAAATGTACAATTCTTGGGAAGAAAGATGCATGGATAATCCAGACTTGACCATTTCAGATCAAATATGGGGTTTGGAGCTTCTTCTTAGAGTTCAGAAGGATTGCTAGGTAATTTTGAAACACAAGGCAAGCAATATTCTCTCAGAGTTGAAAAGGGATAGAAGGGAGCTCTACTTTATGTTGCTCAGATGTCATGGAGTTGGATAGACATATCAGAAGTTGAAGGCTTTGACATTTGATGAGTTGGAAAACAGGGCTTATCCCATTTGGGTGAGAGTGCAGGAAGCAAACACTCTCAGACTTCTTTCAGATGAAAGAAAGGAGCAACTTGCAGAAGAAATGGAAATCAAGAAAGCTATGATGGTTCCCAGGCCAGTGAAGAAGGGAATTTCATTTGAGTTTCCAAAAGATATGGATCCACTATATCCAAGTGAAGCAGTTATAAGAAAGAGCCTCAAGCTCTCCCCATTAGAAGCTTCAGATATGGTGCAAGTGTTACCATTAGATTCCAGGAATCCAATTGTGAGCTATGAAGAAGATGAATGTGGGTTCTGGAAGATTGGCAGATTTGGCAAGGAGGTACACACTTTTACCACTCTCATATCTTTGTTTGCAAGTTGTGATAGAGAAGACTTGGTGGACCTTTGGAGGTTGTTGGAGACCAAGTATGAGGCTGAAGCACCAACTTCAGCTAATGGAATAAAACTTTGGACCACATTCAAAAGAATGTGTGGACCAAAAGATGAGGATCCTGCAATTTGGAAGGATCTTGAAGATGACCTCAGTGGTCTTCAATGGAGGTTATATTCAGCTGCTGGTGTATACCATTTGAGCTCTACAAAGTTTGCTGAGTATTTACTTGTGGATGCTCAGTATTTCATATCCAAGGTTATTTTGGAAAAGATGAAGGACACTCAGTTGGAAATAGATTATTCAAGTGACGTGGCAAAAGATTTGATCAGATTTATTCATTACCAATATGAGAAGGTTTGTAAGATTCCTCCTAGTCCTTAATGCTTATTCAGAAACTTGATCATAAGAGTGGATATCAAGTTTAGGGGAGGATTGTTGGGAATAAAATAAGGCCAGATCACTTGAGCGCTGACAAGAACAAAACAAGCGTTGACAAGAACAAAACAAGCGCTGACAGCTCAAGCGTTGACACATTGAAGACAAGCACTGATGGAAGATATATTCTACACGTTTATTATATTCTAGAATACTTCTAGTAAGGATAGAAACGACAATGTATTTTCTATATTTATCTTTACCTAGAATAGCTGATACGTAGATTATTGTACAAGGCTTCTTATGTCTATAAAAGAAGGCCTTTAGGTTATAAGTTTCATATAAGTTTTCATTCGTAAACATCATTCATTGTAAGCAAGTTCGACATTCATAATCAAAGTGAAAGTTTGTTTACATCTTGTGTGTTCTTGTTTAAGTGTTAAATTCCGCATGACACTTAGATTCATAAAGCATATACAAAGGTTTCTCTACGTGTATTACTTGATCTAATCTCGTATACACAAAGCTAATCGATCTAAGTTTGGGATCAACAGATTGTAGACACTAAATTAGGAATTTTGTAACTTTCCAAATATTTTTAGGACTTTTCAATTATTTTCTAGATTTAATTTAGGTTTTAATTGATTTTTATGGTTTTTAAGTGCTTAAAAATAGTTTAATTTGGTCTTAAAATTGTAAAAAATACTTTTTAGCTTAATTAGGTCATTTTTGAGGTTTACAAACTATAAAATCTTGTTTAGGGCTTTTTAATAATTAATTGTGATTTTTAGGGCTTTAATTAGCATTAAAAAGTCATTATCTAATTAATTAACAGGTTTTAGCAAGTTTGGATTTTTTGTAAACTCTTAGAATATTTTTGTGGATTTTTAGTAATTTTTAGGAATTTTTAGGTTAAAATTTTTATTTTTGTACTATTTACGGTTTTACGTTATCGCCTTTTTCGTCATAGTTTAATCCGTTTTCGTAACCGTCATTTCTTTCTTCTTTCTTAGTTTTCTCTTTTCTTAACAATAAAATCAAACATTAATCAACTCATTACACAACACACTAGCCTCCTCGAGAACGAACTCACTTCTATTTGGGTCATAACTTGTGGTTTTCCTAAACTACTCGTTAATACTTACCCTAATTACCTTCCATTTCCTAAAGGGGTAAAAATACAACAATCATTTTGGCGCCGCTGCCGGGGAGGCGTGTTGTGTTTTGATTGAACAATTTTTGTTTTTTTATATAGCCATAAATAGTATTTGTATTAGTAGCACTCTACTAATACGTATTATCGATTTTCGGTTTTTGTGTGAATACTATTACTATATTGTATACGTAGAACAATAAATTCACAAGTACTCCAAATACGTGAGAAATCACAACCTTGACTTGGGAGGTCATTACCCAATCATTGTATTCGAATCTCAAACCAAAGAAAAAGGCAAAAATAGATAAATACTTTCGTGAAGCTTAATCTTGATAATACAAACTATAAGGTGGGTATAAGGCGGTTGTATTTCACGACCTAAAGGAAAAAGGCTCTTAAGTGCTTCACGCCGCCTCGTTTCCTCTGCTTGCATGTGCGTATTTGATTTTGAGAGCTAATCGAGGGTTTTGCCGCCCAAAGTATTATTACATATCATATATATATTTTCTTGGTTTCATTTGATTAAAGCCTCTTGAACGATTTGGTGTTCCACCATCGTTCTAAAGTCATCGAAGGCGTTCACTTCACGTGATCGTTTTCATTCCTTGAGGCTTCTTTAATCGAGAGATTTGATTAAGGAGGAGATTTGTAGATTTTTGTCTACCTAATACATTTCACCAATTTCCAAAAAAGTTAATACCATCAAAAACCACAAAAAAATTGAAAAATACAAAACACCAAAAAGAATCTTATTTGCTCGTCTCCTTGTTGTACGTGACGTTTATGCTAACTCGCAATCAAGCAAAACGTGCACGTAGACGAAAGAACAAAACTCCCACTCCAACTCATTCTAGTGAGGAGTCTCCTATTGACGAACCAATTGTACGAGAAGCACCAACCATGGCGAATCGAACTATGATGGAGTTACTTCAAGCACCCACCGAGGGTTATGGAGAAGCTATTGTGATTCCCTCTATCCTTGCGGAGAATTTTGAGGTGAAAACGGGTTTGTTGTCGATGATCCAAAACAACAAATTCCGTGGTGATGAGAAGGACAACCCCCATAACCATATCCGCCAATTTAATCGTCTTACCGCCACGTGCAAATTCAAGGATGTCTCGAATGACTCGATTAATATGATGCTTTTTCCGTATTCCTTAGCGGGGCCCGCTAAAATTTGGTTAGAGAAAGAGCCGCCCAATTCTATATTGACGTGGAAGGATCTCGTTTCGAAGTTTGTGAACCAATTTTTTCCGCCCTCTAAGACTACGCATTTGAAAAATGAGATTTCTAAATTTTCACAAGAATCAAATGAAAGTTTTTCTACGGCGTGGAATAGGTTTAAGGAGATGTTACATGAATGTCCTCATCGCGGTTTTTCCGACTTGCACCAAATAGACACATTTTACAATGGACTTAATGATCATGAAAGAGATTATTTAAATGCCGCCGCGGGTGGTAATTTTTTGTGTAAAACGGTTGAAGAAGCTTTGGTCATAATTGAGAATAGGTCTAAGGTTTATAGCCCTCGTAACACACCGAGTGTTGCCAAAATGGGCTCATCATCGTCTCGTAGTATCAATGCCTTACATGATGAAGCTAATGAGGAAAATCGGTTTTTCGATAGGTTTTCGACCCTTATGTCCCATTGGAAAGCTCAAGAAGCTTCGAATTCCGCTTCGGTTAAAGCGGTTTCTAAGAGTCGTTTGTCGTGTGGTGGAGCTCATGATCTTTCCGAGTGCATTACCGCGGATGGTAACACTTCGAGTGCTTATGTAGCCACGGGAACTTATAACCAAAACGGTCAAGGTTCCCGCCAAAATAAAGCTCCACCAAATCAAAATGCTAATAACTATCGCAACAACAACCAAGGGGGTAATTATCAAGGAAATCAAAGAAATTACAACAAGGGTAATTATCAAAGTGGAAATGGGCAAATTTCAAACCAAAACCAAAACCGTGATTTTCAAACTTCTACTCAAGGTTTTCAAAATGATCACACCAAAAATCTTCAAGGAGAATTTTTGAATTATGTTAAGGCTAATGATGCTAAGTTTGATAATATGCAACGTGAAATGGTTAGCTTAAGATCCGAGTTGAAAAACGAGCTTAAAAACGAACTTGCTAATGAACTTAAAACTCATGCTAATAAAATGGAAGGAAATGTCACACGTCTCCAACAAAATCAACAAAAAATGGAGCAAGGACAACATGAGATTAAGCAAGAATTGTTAAAAGCGGATGCTAGGCAATCTAAGTTTGAAGACCGAATGGCTAAAATGTTTGAAGCTATCATGTGTAAGCCCTCTTATTCGGGTGGTCTTCCTAGTGATACCATCGTGAACCTGAAAGGAGAATTGAAGGTTATTACTACTCGTAGTGGTAAAACTTTCAAAGAACCCATTTCTCATCCAAGTACTTCTATGGAGAAGGAAAAAGAGAAAGAACCCGAGGTGTTGGTAGAAAAGGAGCACATTATAAGCCCACAAAGTACCGCTCAAACCAAACCTACGGTTGAAACTATACCAATCATGGAACCCGAGATTCCAAGGCCGATGCCTATGCCTACTATGCCCCAACCCACACCACCTTTACCCTACCCTTCAAGACGAGACAAGGAAAAGGCACAAGAACGAAATAATTATCAATTTGAACTCTTTATGAAAATGTTTCGTGACTTGCATTTTAATATAAGTATTGCCGACGCCTTAGTCATGATGCCTCGATTTGCCGCGAACTTCAAAAGTATGTTGAATAACAAAGAAAAATTGCAAAAATCGTCTAGTTGTTCATCGGTTTTTCTTAGCCGCATACCTCAAAAAGTCGGTGATCCTGGAAAGTTTTTAATCCCATGTGCTATACAAGACATGGAAGAATGCTACGCCTTGGCCGATCTTGGTGCTAGTATTAATTTGATGCCTCTTGAGATTTTTAAATCGCTCAATCTTCCAAATCTCACTCCTTCAAGAATGTCAATCGAAATGGCCGATCATTCTACGATTCTAGCTTGTGGAGTTGCCGAGGACGTCTTTGTAAAAGTTGGAAAGTTCTACTATCCTGTAGACTTTATTGTTGTTGACATTCCCATCGATCCTAAAGTTCCGTTAATTTTAGGTCGATCTTTTTTGGATACCTCGAGAGCACTTATCGATGTGCATGCAAGGAAAATCACTCTTCGTTTCAATGAGGAAGAACTCATCATTAATGCAACCCAAAACTCCACTCTTTCTCATGTGTATTCTATCACGTCTTTGTACAATGTCAATCCCACCAAAAACATTTGCAAAAGAATTTCAAATAGAGTTTTAGGAGTTGTTGAGAAAAATGAAGTTCCGTCCCCTCCGCCGATGGAGGTTAAGAGTGTTAAGACTACGATTCCAGTCTCGAGTGATTCTTCGGATGATGAATACGTTGATCCCGATGGGGACGTTTTCTTTGTTGACAAAAGATTTGAAAACTTACCACCACCTTTGCCAAAACGGTTTCAAAATGTGAGAATTTTTAGTGTGACTAACATTGCTTTAGATACACCAAATATTTTTGACATAATCAAATCGGGTTTTCACAAAGAGAGTGTAAAAGATGAAAACGGAAAAAATTTTGAATTTAATTTAAAAGATTTTTCTACCACTCTAATTCCGTCATCACCACGTGTTTTGAGTACTACAAGCTCGTCTTCTCCTTTTGACGATGCTTTGTGTGGACTTAGTGTGGGGGAATCCCCTTATGTTCCCTCCCCTTTCTCCACCGAGGACGAGATATTTGATCCTGGAATTGCTTATATAGGGAAATCTCGGTCTTCCACCGATGCAATAAATGGAAAATCTTTTTATTTGATTGGTGCGAGTCTACCTCGAGTAGCTCAATATTTTCATGACTTACCCATTGTCCCACCCTTCTATTTCTTCTCATCTATTTTCTTGAAACTCTTTGATTTTATGTTGGCACACGATGAAGTGGCGTTGATTTGTTTTTCCAATGAAAACGAGAACGCCATCTTCGATCTCGGTATTTTGCACCATCAAAGGACTTAGTCCTTAATACCGGTTGTTTATGGGCCTTGTTTATCATGTAAGCCCCACCAAAAATAGACCACACCATGATATCCCTAAATGATCACATTTATGGGGATTCGAGTCAAGCTTTTGACTCGGTTATCAAAAACAAGGTGCCTCGTGG
Organism: Glebionis coronaria; assembly: GCA_025667525.1. Taxonomy (NCBI): domain Eukaryota; kingdom Viridiplantae; phylum Streptophyta; class Magnoliopsida; order Asterales; family Asteraceae; genus Glebionis; species Glebionis coronaria. The sequence continues at coordinate 1,014,297 of JANFOE010000171.1, forward strand.
GGGAGACCCATGCTTATCCATGTACATATTATTTCTTTCTAATTAGTTTAATGTGAGGGGATTTGTGCCCTTCCAACCTTTGTTCCGTGGTTGTTTGTGCATTGTGGTTTTTAGATCATGATCTTCATGATTGGAGCCTCTCGTGTTCGTTTTATGGGAGCACTCGATCGTTTGCTTTGAAGACTTTCCCAATATCCATGATATATCCTTTTGATGTTCTAACCTTAGGTTTTTAGCACACTTCATAAACGGCTATTAATTTAATGGTTACACCCTTTCCATGCTAGATTAGGCATTCGACTACGTCTCTAGTATGGGGGTGTTTGCACCCCTAGACTCGAAACATTGAGGACAATGTTTAACTTTAGTATGGGGGGGGTGAATAGATACTTGCCTTGCCAAACCTTCACGCTTTCCAAAGTTTATCTTTTTGTTTATCGTTTTGTTGCAAAATAAGGCTAAAAATGGCCAAATTTTAAATTTTTCTCATGTTTTATAAGTGTTTGAAGACACGAATGTAGGTTTTCCGATGGCGAGAATAAGAGTAATTTTTGACTCGACCGTGCGTGTTGAGCACTTAGCTTTGGTTCCTTAACTACACATTAGGCTAAGTCTCTTAAATGAGGACGAGAAATGATAAAGTTAATTATAAGTTACTATGCTAAACGTAGAGTACTCGTATTCTTTCAAAAACTCATGTGTTCTCGTTGTTTGCTTATTCTCCCTTCGCATGTAAATATTTTTTGCTTAATAAATATTGACTTAGCGGTTTAATTAGGATTGTTGGGTTTCTAGTCTTTTCTAGTAGCTTCCGTGTAATTAAATTGGGAAGACATTAAGGTATCGCCAGCGTCACGGTTTTGAAGTATTGGCACCCCAATAATCGAAAGCTTCACCTAATAATAAGATTTCAAGTGCTCACCTAAATCAAGCAAACAATTTGAAGCCCCACAAGGCCGAAAAATCTATGCAAAATTGAAAGTGAATCAAGCCTTAATCTTCGAAGCTTTAAAGATCCTAAATTCGCTTTAGCGTGAGGATATACGTCTTTGGCTAATAAAACCACCGATGAGGCGGATAATAAAAGGCAAGGCAAGACCGAAGTCATAATAAAAGCTTCATTGCGAAGTTGAATAAAAGATGGAGGTAAACCAAAGATAATAAGGCCCTTCCGTTAGGGGGCATATAAAAGTCTTGGTAATAAGTCTCATGTTCAAAACCGTTATAAAACCGTTTTTATCGATTCTTCTTGTCAACTTAATTTTTTAACATCGTTGTCTATTAGGAGGGGTTATTGATTTGATGGTCTTAGTTACACCGTTAGGACTCTATTTTTAGACCTAAATCTCTATTATCGCATAAGTAAAAAATGTATCCTCGTGAAATATTCAAGACATAATAAAATATAAGAGATACAACTTAGGAATAATGGGAGGATAAGTACGTGATTAGGGCATATGAGTAGTGTTAGCATTACTAACTTATAATGACAATGATCTCGTTGCACGCTTGGCATGGAATTGGGGTGAAAATCGAGGACAATGAAATTATTTCTAACGAAGCATTCACGTGTTCTTATTCTATGAACCTAAACGTCCCATTTTGCGATGAAAATCATACATTATGTCTAAAACACAAGTAGTAGCAATAGTAGTAGTGTAGCTAGTTTATCATTCAATAAAGTGAATAAAAATGAATTTTGGAGGTGCTACGATACTTTATTCTAGCATTGCGTGAGGGCACGGCAATGGTTTAGTATGGGGGAGTGATGAGACTGCTTTTATACATAGTCTCATCGTCCAAATCGGGCTTAAAATGCATTAAATATCATTGAAAATACCAAATATATGCTCGTGTTTGTTACTTGTGTATTTTTAGGTACGGATATTGAGGAAATGGCAAAAGATCACAAGAACCAATCAAAAACGAACACGGGAAACGAAGCCGCACAATGAACCGGGCCCAAGTTTTGAATTTCCAAAAATGACCTTGAAGTTTGAAGTTTGTACAAGTTTGGTCCCTCAAGAATTGAAGACTTGTCAATTTACACCCTTGCAAATCTCATTGATTGCATTTGGGTCCCTAAATTATCAAGAATTTAAAAGTATGGCCCTTGAAGATTTCAAAGTTTACAAGTTTAGTCCTTGTTTCCATGATTTAAACTTGGAAGGACTGAAAATGCCAAATGCCCAAACTTGATTACAAAGGAAAAAGAGTTTTGTTGCTGTTTATACAAGCTGAACAAAGTATGTAAATTGAGGGGTGAAACTGGCCAGACACACAAACATATCCCACCAATCCCCTCACACCACATCATCCATCCACTCCACCTCACCCTACACATCAACATCCACTAAACCTAAAATATATATTAACTAATCATTCAAACGATTAGATTAATATTTAAATATGGCGCCAAAACATCTACTGTTCACATCATCACCCCTAATTACCATTCTTAATCCCACAAGAACCCTAGTTAATCCCATGACTAATTAAATACAAAGGGGTTTTAGTTATAACCTTCCAGAACTATGATTCACCATCACACAAACCCAACCCACAACCCAGATTCCATCCACAACACACCCATGTGGTTGTGGGACCCTCCCCTGCCCCGTCCCTTTCCCTCAAAACCCTACACCCGACCAAACCAACGACCCAGCTTAAATCCTTTGACCCCAAGCACAATTGGACGTCTGTGATCACCTCACAACAGCTGGAAGCACATGATATGGCAGAAATATCACATGAAGCCATGGAAGACCAAAATTTCAGTCAACATTCAAAGGGTATACTTGGCAATTCATGAACTAGGGTTTTTAGTTTCTAGGACCTTCTATCATGTAGTATATAAAGGAGACGCATGTGTCCCTTTATTTCTTGTTCCAGTTTTAAGCATTTTCAAGTGTAATTCCTTTTTAAGAAATTAAAGTTGGTATTTTTATATAAATGTAATTCCTTTTATCGTTTTTAAAAGTTGGTATCATGTATGCTTAATTCTGAGTTCCATTAAAAATTGTTGAAGTAATTTTTGAATTTTCAAAATTATTTTCAAGTTTCTGAAATTTTGATTTCACTTGGTGAAATCCTGTTTCAAGGTTGATATTTCTGATATTGTTCATGGTTTGTGTAAGTGTTTTCAAAGGATAACATTTGAGAAGTATTGAAAGGTTTTTAAAAAGGTTTTAAAAAGGTTCAAAAATCAGATATTGGATATTTGTGTGTTCTTCATTTTCTTAGCAGATTTGTTGAAGGATTGTTGTTCCAAGGTACTGCATAGACCCGGGTCTATAGGAGGTGGCTAAACTGCCACTAAGGGACCTGGATGTAGGTCCCTTAAGGTAAAAACCTTGTCCCTTGTTTAAGTTTTCAGTTACTTTGTAATTTGGTATGAATCTTGTGCAAAATTGTTAAGTGCTTGTTATTTGCCTTTGTATTGCTTATTTTAAGGTTAATATGCATGTTAGAATTGGTTTGATTTAGTTTGGTTAGGATTTAGATAGTTTTGCTTTGAAAATTTTGTTTCTGAAATATTAAAGGGGTGTTTGGATTAGGATATAAGTAGGGTATAATGATTTAATCTTGCTTAAATACATGTCTAAACACACTAACTAGGTTTCTATTAGGTTGTAAGGGTAACTGGTTTTCATTTTTGTGGAGTTTTAAACCATTTGCATACTCAAAAGTTGGAATTAGCACAAAAATTCAGTAAGTGTCTTTTACTACTTGTTTTGTGAAATTTTTGCCAACCAATTGTGAAACCTGCTAGATAATAGGTTGTTTAAGGGTGTGCTATAACTTATTTGTCACTTGGTTGATTATTATGCAAGATTTAAGGGATTGAATTTCATTTTTTTTGCATGTAATATTGGTTTATTGTTCATCAGTTAAGTGTAGCCTAATCAGAAACTTGTTTGGTGAATCTTTGTGTGATTTTGGCTAAGTAGCTTGCTTGTTTTGTGTGATTACTGACTCCCTATACTCAACTGAGTATAGGGGTGCCTTTTTGTCCATCAAAAACTAACAACAGCCAAAGATCAGGCCCCTCTTGATCAGTCTTCACATGTGAAGATTACACTTGTGTTCATCAGAAACAAAGTCCAACCTGAGCACGTTTTTGGTCCAATCTTGTTATAATCTTGCTTAAATTGATTTGTTCTTGTGTCTTTGTGTTTAATTAGTCTTGGTTTTGAGTTTTAAAAGTTAAAAAAAAAAAGAAAAAAAGTTTTTCAAAAAGGACTGGCCAGGACTCGAACCTGCGCCATCCTCCTCACAACACACTCAACTTACCATTGCGCCCTTGGGTCTTTTACTGACCAAGGTTGGTTTCAAAAGTTACTTAAGGAGTTGTTGTTTTCGCTTTTCTTATATAAGCCATAGCTAAATAAGCCATTCCAGGCTTATTGGCTTAGCTTATTAGCTAAGTTTCTTTTTTCCTAGGTTTATAATTAGGTTAGGGATTTTTCTAGCTAAGTTTTAATTTTTTCTCTTTCTTTATTTATTTTTTATTAATTTTTATTTAGCCGTATTTAGATAATTAGTTTAAAAATAGGAAAAATCATTTTAAAAATCCAAAAAAATAGTTTTTAGGTTTTATTTAAGTAATTTGAGGTTTTCAGCTAATTATGTTTTCAAAAAGTCTAATTTTTAATTTTATAGGATTTTAGGTTTTTTTACCAACTTTAAAATTTAATATAAAATTATTAAATAGGTTTTAGAAACTTTTAATTTCATTTTTGTCTTAGTTACATTATTTAGGATTTTTGGTAATTTTTTAGAATTTTTTAGTAAACTTTGAATTTTTTTGATTATTTTATTATTAAAAATTGAAAGTTTGTTTTCTACTTTTTTCATTTTTCCTAGATTGTAGACACTAATTTAGGAATTTTGTAACTTTCCAAATATTTTTAGGACTTTTCAATTATTTTCTAGATTTAATTTAGGTTTTAATTTATTTTTATGGTTTATAAGTGCTTAAAAATAGTTTAATTTGGTCTTAAAATTTAAAAAAATACTTTTTTGCTTAATTAGGTCATTTTTGAGGTTTACAAACTATAAAATCTTGTTTAGGGCTTTTTAATAATTAATTGTGATTTTTAGGGCTTTAATTAGCATTAAAAAGTCATTGTCTAATTAATTAAAAGGTTTTAGCAAGTTTGGATTTTTTGTAAACTCTTAGAATATTTTTGTGGATTTTTAGTAATTTTTAGGAATTTTTAGGTTAAAATTTTTATTTTTGTACTATTTACGGTTTTACGTTATCGCCATTTTCGTCATAGTTTAATCCGTTTTCGTAACCGTCATTTCTTTCTTCTTTCCTATTTTCTCTTTTCTTAACAATAAAATCAAACATTAATCAACTCATTACACAACACACTAGCCTCCTCGAGAACGAACTCACTTCTATTTGGGTCATAACTTGTGGTTTTCCTAAACTACTCGTTAATACTTACCCTAATTACCTTCCTTTTCCTAAAGGGGTAAAAATACAACAATCATGAACCATTAGAATTAAGAAGCCGATGGCGGTAAATGTATAAAAGGCCACTTGAGGTTGCCTAAATATGGAGATTTTGAGATTTAGTTATGTTGGAATCTTATAAGATTAAGTATTCTATTCATGTCATTTCTGACTGAATGTATCTTTATCTGAAGAAGTTGTACTAATGGAAAACTATGAACGCAGACATCGCCTCATACATTAGTAAATGTCTAACTACTGCAAAGGTCATCATCTGAATTTGAATCGATTTGGGTCATCGTCGACAGACTGACCAAATCTGCTAATATCATTCCTGTTAATGATCGATTCTCGATGAAGAAATTGACTCTTTTAAGGGAGATGTGTAAACACAGTGTGCCTGTATCGATCATCTCTATCAAGATCCTCGCTGCGCATCGAATTTCTAGAGATTTGCTCAGAAGTCATTGAGAACGAATCTTGATGAGAGTACTGTGTACCACCCCAATCGAAGGGACGAGGTAAAGTAACGATACAAAATACTATAAGTGTTGTTTTATGTTTGAATGATTGACCTTTAGTAATAAACTGTAAAATCATTTTCCTTTGGAGAGATTATCATTGATAATTATCGTATTAGGATCAAGATCGAATCTTGTGAGGATATATAATAGAGCATTTGTAAACAGGAGTTGGGATGAAGACACCCGACATACACCCATTGTGAGTTGGCCATGTCTTTTAGGTTTAAGGTTTCCTATGATGGAGAACCTAACCTTACAAAATACCCGACCCGCGAGACCTGAAATGATTGTTGAAATTAGGATCTGATTATTGACTGCCGATAGTAGGCAGGAGGGTATGTGAATATGAAATGTAGATCCTGAAGTGCAGAATGGGTAGCGAAGTTATGCCAAAAATTTTAACCTTGGAAAAATGGATACATAATCTGAAAGATCATGGGAAATAAGTCCCCGATGTATGGGACCATTGAGATAATATAAAAAGTTGGTTTGAAAGGCATATAAGCTGGATCTACCCTAGGACTTCAAGAGCTGCGTGAATTATGTTTCGAATATCGAACTTGATAAAATGTCTATCAAGTGAGAATCTGATCACTTCTTGATAAAGTTTAGATCGGCGAAAAGTTGCATTCATCAAAAACCCGTGAACATTATGGATAGAGAAAGTAAGTCAACATTAAGCCTGATCTTATTCCCGTAGTTATGTTTGATAAAACTCGCGTATTGTAATGAATTACACTTGTGAGAAAAGACCGAATGTGGAGGAAATACCCACATGGCTTTAACTCTTTAAGAAGCGAGTAGTAAGATAAGATGATCTTTGAGGACAAAGATCCTGTTTAGGGGTAAATGCTGTGACAATCCGTCAATTTATGGTTGATATTTTATTCTCAATTATTATTTAAAAACGTTATTTTAATGTTATATTATGAACTCGCTTATTTTTGGGAAGAAATTTGGATTCACGTCTTGAAGTAGCATCGACTACGTCTAAACCGGAGGATTCTACGTTACGTGCTTACGTTTACATACACCGTTTTAGTGACAAGTCCGACACTTCAGGAAATAAATTTATCCGTGAATATTATTTTGAGATTTTAAATTTGTGTTGGTTCATAAACTCACAAATTTACGAGAAGAGATTAGGACTTACGATTATAATTTAACGTCCTTTACGACAAAACCAGAAACCTTAGGATTACGTAT